>CM039319.1:142575045-142974045 GCA_022316695.1 Camellia oleifera | reverse complement strand
AACATATGCATCTCGTCAGTTGAAGCCACATGAAAAGAACTATCCTACCCATGATTTGGAGTTAGCAGCCATTGTATTTGCCTTAAAAATTTGGCGTCATTACTTGTATGGAGCTTCTTGTCGGGTTTTTACAGATCATAAGAGTTTAAAATACCTGTTCACTCAGAAAGAATTGAATTTGAGGCAGAGAAGATGGCTCGAGCTGTTGAAAGACTATGACATGCAAATTCAATATCACCCAGGGAAAGCTAACAGCGTAGCCGACGCTCTGAGCAGAAAGTCAGTTGGAAATTTGACATGTCTGACCATGATTTCAGTAGAACCAACTATTGTTGAAGAAGTGAAGGCAAGACAAATGGAGAAGGGCCGAGTAAAGTGGCGGTTTACGTCGGCCAATCTTGAAAATCATGCTTCTTGGCTTGTATTTCCTGTATTTTGTACATGCCGGCTTAGAAGCCTTTTGATCAAGATGTGATTTGTATTTTGTTATTTATGGATTGGTTGTAAGATCATATTGTATATGTCTTCTCATTTGATCTACGCACAGCTCTTATGGACCACTTGTATTTTGATTTATTGCTTCCGCATTTGTAAGCCCCCTATGTGTACTCGGTTGTGTGTGGATTTTGATAAGTTGGCCTTCGGTAATCACGGATTACTGGCCATCACGGCACCATCCTACTAGGGGCAGGTTGGGGTCGTGACATAATTACAGATCTTTTGTGAGCTGAAAGTTCTTTACATCTAAATGAGATAGATGCAGGAAATTTGTTCTGTATTTTAGTTAATTGCAAGAAAGAGGAATAGGTAAACGATTACTGTAATAGTTTGAAAGGAAAGTTGAATTTTAAAAAGAAGTCACTTGGGATAAATGTGATGTCAGAATATAGTGTATATTTTCTTTCTACATCTCTAGTAGTTTTAAATTTTTATTCTAAAGACCACAGTGTCCTATACTTTCATAGTCTTCAGATTTTTATGTGAATCTTTGTTCATTATATTTCTCTGCTATAGGAATTCTTAAACTAAATAATACACTGAAACATTTTCTTCCTTCAAATTTTAGAATGAGATTTTCGTCTAATAACTTCATAGTTCGAGAATACTTCTGAATGCTGGACTTTTTTTTTTTGGTTTCCATTTATTAGGAAACTGAATATTTCCCCATTGAGTGATTTTTGGTTGATAGCCTGTTTTAAATGAAGGGAGTTCTTCCCCCTTTTTGACTAAACAAATTATTTGCCATTTTTTAACACATTAACTTAAGTACACTCACAAATTTAAAAAACTTGATTCATGAGTTGTTGGTTCGACTCTGAGCATCTCTAATATCAATCATGAAATTTAGAATCGCATTAAAGAACACAATTTGTTTACTTGTATTAGCTTGCGCAACTCTCAATAGGCTTCAATGCTATCATCATCTCCTAAGGATACATAAGAGTATTGGGAGTGGAATATGTATATTTCTGTGTATGTTTATATTTTGTCAAGTCAAACAATTTCTCTTTATCTTTACAAGTTCTCTATCAAACTTCAAACAAACTTTCAAGAAATTACACTTTATATACTTTTTACTTTTTTTCACTATAAAATGTCATAATAAAAATTACAAAGTATCATAACAAAAATCACAAAGTATCATAACATTATCATCCCTAACTTTAGAGTGCATATCATAAATTTATTATTCATAATTTTACCACAAAATATCATAACATACATTACAGATAATCATAATTTTTAACATAAAAAATCATAATTTTTATCATAAAAAATCGTAATTTTTTTATAATGTACATCTTTTTAAAAGGTGCATCACTACAAACAAAGTGAATAATATAAAATTTATTAATATTTTTATCATACACTGTATTTATTTGAAACGAACAAATGTACATATAAGTCTTTTGATCAAAAGAAACATAACTAAACACAAACATAAGAACACATACAATGGTGTCCATACGATTACATGTTTCAACTTTTTCAAGAAAATGTAAAGTAAATACAAAAAATTTTATTCAAATTTGACATCCCACGTTCAAAAAAACAAAAAAAAAAAAAAAAAAATTTGACATCCTAAGCCCAAAATGCGGTGTCTTTTATTAATATGACCAAAATATGTCAAATCAAATTGTATGAAATTTTTATATAAAATTTTATTTTTATATGTAAAAAATGATATTTATCATAAAATAAATATTTTTAATCTTTTAACCTTCCAATCCACATCACAATGCCAAGTCCGTAAGTACGGAGATTCTTTCTGGTTGGAAATCACAACTAGAGTTGGGTCTCTATGAGTTCACCACAGGATCACTTCATTATCTAAATTGTTTATCTTCTAAGGCTCTCTAACAGATTATCCATGCCAAATCAGGTTGATCAAATAATTATAATCACATGATTGGTTCATATTTATTTTCAACAAAAATACATGGCAAGTATAATTTTGAAAACAAACTGTCCATTATTTTGAGGACAAATAATGTGATATCATCACGTGATTACAATTATTCGATCAATCTAATTTTTTTACATAAATTGTCTACTCAAAAGTTCTTAAAAGTTGAGCGGTTCAGATCATATGACAACCCGTAGAGGCCCAATTTACAAACTACAAAGAATCTCCATCTTATGCATGACTCATTAGTTCACATTATTGGAGTCAGGCAAGGCACCCATCTATGCTGGTGGCAACATTCCAGTTTGCTCATGAACAGTCTTAAACAATGGTGGCAACATCCTATAAACACCAGAAACCTCCTTCATAGCACCAATATCACTACCCTCACCACCACCACCATTAGTCCAAATAGTAATTTTAGGCTGCAGCCCACGAACCGCCTTGCCATTAATCTTGGCAATCTCCTGAAACATCCCACCATTGATCATCAAGTAATCTCTAAGAGCATTGTAATTCCCTCCCAACGCGTCCAAAAGCGTACGTATGTAAACCCCTTGGGCTTGTGCGAGCACTTCAAGCCCTGCAGTTTCTTTTTGTTTAGCATATAATTCTCCATCGACGAGTTGTTGGTGGGCATAGAAAGCAGCTTCAGCCGTGGCTTTTTGGGCCTCGGCTTCTTTCTCTTTCTCGTACAGAATTGCCTCGACTGCTTTCTATTTGTTATAGAGCTCCCAGTTTGCCTCTTGTACCTTTGTTTTTCATCAAAATGGTTAATTCCAAGTTTTTTGCGGAATGTTAATTTGATATTAGCGAAATAAATGAAAAATGATATACAAGTACAATTTCTAGACTCATTATGTTTAAATGATATGATTGGTTGATAATTAAAAAAAAGATGAAAGAAAGTGTTGCATGATGATACGGAAATTTTAATGAAAATTCTAATCATACCAAAATTTTGAAACAAAATTAATGATGTAACTGTTTCACTCAACAAAGTGACATGATATAACTGTTTTACTCAATTTTTTTTAGGCATAAAAAAGTTTAGGTGAGGGAAGGTTATCTCAGTCCAGGGTTAGGGCAAGTCACCAAGGAGTACTACTGGTAGTAGTGGGAATCGAACCTAAGTCTTAAAGACGAAGAGTCTGATCCTTACCAATTTAACCAATCCCCGTTGGCTGTTTTACTCAACTTTAAGTAATGCAAATTGATAGCTATTAATCACAGAAAAATGATATACAAACCTACTTTATAGACCTATTTTCTAGATCGAGTAATGTGTCAATAAGATGATTGATTAATGATTAGAGAATAAATGAGAAAGAGAATTGATTTAGATATTTTAATAGAATACCACATCATTGAGTTTAAAAAGTGGGTCTAATTTTTTAATCTAAATAGCAATACTCATCTAAATAATATGACACATCACTTTTGTATTAATATTTTAAGAAACAACATAAAATGTGTCAATTAATAAGTAAAATAGAACATTATTCTGGAAACACATAATATTTTTTCCTTAAAATATAATTAACAAAAATAAATAGGGGAAATTGCATTAGTGGGATAGCAAAAAAATATTTGCATTTCATGGTGGTTCAAATTTTCTATGTGCATGGGATAAAGTGATAATCAATTTTTTTCCAAAGGAATGTGAATTCAATCTAGTGGTACCCCATTTTTTTTAGATGTATTATGGAACTTTTCTAAATTATTTGTATATTATATTTTTTTCTCAAACGTTGGCATCGCTTATAATGTATTTTGAATAATGATATTGCTATGTGATATGATCATTTCTTCCAATATTTTATACTATAATATTTTGCTTGATTATAACAAAGGCCCAGAGAGATTCAAGTGCCATTTTTTGGGGTATTGTCACAGCAAATACCAGAGTTTCTCTTAACTCACAAATGAACATAAATTAAGAGATCAAATCCCTTAATTACGAACATACATTGTCTTTGCCCGTAAATAGCATTTGATTTTTCCTTTTGTTAACTTTGAAAGTTTGGAAATAATTAGGCTTATTAATTTTATTGTCTGTGCTGTTTAAGTGGTTGAACCGTAAATTTCATAGGTTTACTTGTATTTAAATTATTCTTTTTGGGGTGCTACAGGACATCAACTCTTGTATTAACTCATTAATTATTTAGGTTTACTTAAAAAATTCTTTTTAAGTAATCATTATTATTTATTAAGACATGCACAAAATGGATGAATAAATCAAATGACATTAACATTTGATATGTTATCACATGTAATCTAAATTAATTTTTTGAGAAATCGATACATAAATTATGAAAATTGTACAAACAAACTTGTTAGTCACCAGGAAGATTGGCGAATCAGTGAAATGAAATCTAAAAATTTCATAAACCAAACATTATGTAGAAAACAAAAATCAAATTAATAAAATGTAACAACCTGTATATATAATTTCACTTTCACTAAACCTGAAATACACTTATGTATATATAATGAGTGCTGCTATTAGCACCTGCCAAAATTCTTTGGACCCCCCATTTTATAATTTTTTTTATTACAATTATACCCTAAAGTAAAATTACATTAAAAGACATTATTAGATAGAACACCCACTTGTCAATAAGAACTAATACTCTATAATATTGGACACTCACCCCCACCCACCCCACCTCCACCTCCACCCCCACCCCCACCCACACCTCCAACTCCAACTATACGTATTCCATGTTTGTAAACCCTAAACCTATTACTTTTCATAACCAACTAACATAAACCCTAAATCTATTATTTTCATAATCATCTTAAATCTTGAATGTGTTATCTTCATTACCATCATCAACGCTATTGAACTTGAAAATTTTGCTTCAAGTATAACATATACTTCATCATTTTATAAGTTTATCTATCTTGCATTAACATTCTCAGTCGTTTTCGATCGTTCTTGTTTCGTTCGAGCTGTTCAGTACTGGTTTGCTGACTGTTAGAATTATGTTCAGTAATACAGTACTGAACATAATCCTTTCGTTCAATACATAGGTTCCGAACATTAATGCAGATAGTCAGTTATGTAATTTTCTTTGTTAAACTAACCTAGAATGGGAAAGAGTGAATTGGAATGGAATTAAGTTATGTATTTTGAATGGATTTAATTCATGTTATTTTAAGTTGTGAATTGGAATGGATTCAAGTTACACAGTGATGAACAAATTTTGTTCGGACATACAGTGCTGACAGGATCATTATTGTTCGACAAAATAGTTCTGAACAAAATACATTTTTTCGGCTACACAGTGGTGAACAAATTGTTTTGGGCTACATTCAGAATTCTGAAGGCGATTCAGACGATGATTCTGTTTTTCCTCATCTTACAAACAATTATACAAATCCCGTAGAAATTGGAGTATCTTCGATCGATCTCAGCGATGATGAAGATACAAAAAGCAACGAAGAAGATGATGATGAGAAGATGAGAGAGGTTACTGATTCAGCGATACGGAGAGCGTTTAGAGAAGATGAGAGTCGTCGGAATGCTCCGGTGACGGCCGAGACGGCGACGAGAGTGATGGAGGGTTACGGTCAAAGAATTCTATACTGGATCAAAGCTCCAAACTCTGAAGATTGAGTGAGTCAGGGAAGGAGAGGGATGAAAAATTAGGTGGGTGTGCATTTCATTGTGAAAATATTATGAATATGGGTAGATTTGGTAATAAGTGGGGTGTTTAAAAAAATATTATTAAAATTTAGGGTTTAGGGTTGGGGTCCAAAGAAATGGGGGGTCCGAAGAATTTTGGTAGGTGCTAATAGCAGCACTCATATATAATTTAGACACACACATCACACTTATATTGGAATAACAAAGTATTAATCACACAAACTAATCAATCCAATGTTATTGTAATAAAACCAATGCTTTTGATTTGAAAAGTAAGCCAAAAAATAAAAATAAAAACAAAAACCACCCTCACAAACATCTAAACACACAAAAAGAAGTAGGATCAAATTGACCCATTTCAGTAAACCCAAAACACACGTAAGAATAATGAGTTAGTATTGTTCATTAACAATATTATTTAATGAGTTAAGTAACAATATGAAATAATATTAAGTCATTAATATTATTGTTAATATTATTAATATTGTTAATGTTAGTGTAAGAATAATGAGTTAATATTGTTAATATTATTTAATGAGTTAATTAACAATATTATTGTTAATTTAATTAATGAGTTAATTAACAATATTAACTCATTAATTTTTAACTCAATTAATGAGTTAACAATATTATTTAGGACATCATTAAAAGAACAATATTATTTAATGAGTTAATCAACAATATTATTTAGTGAGATAATTAAAAAATCAATCATTAATTAACAATATTAATTGTAATAACTCTTGTATTAACTCATTAATTAATTATTTAGGACATCAACAATGATTACTTAAAAAATTATTCTTTTATTAATTATTTAGGTTTACTTGTATTATTGTTGGATTACAATTAATGATTACTTAAATAAAGTTCTTGACTCACAAATAATTATAATTGAATGAGTTAAAATCCATATAATTCTTTTAGAAGTAAAATCCAATATAAGTATATTGTTGATATTTTAAGTTTTTTGTTTCATTGAAGCGAGTGTATGGAGAGTGTTCCAATTATCTTCTACTGGGGGAAAACATAATTCGAGATCCCGATGAAGGTGTGTCATATGATGCTGAGCCGAAAGGGATATATGGGGTGCAACTTGGCACCACACTTAACAATTTGGAAGAGATGTTCATGTCCAAGGTGGCAAATTACAGAAAAAGTGTTCGATTGAACTTCAAATGTAGATATCCTTATCGCCAGTGGCAAGCAATCAGCAGACAAAAGACATTATCGATCAATGACGATGAGACGTTGAACACCGTATTAAGTATCGGTGCAAGTTTCCAACCACCAAATTGTTTGGAAGTGTACATTGATAAAGAGGTTGTACGCAATGTCCCGAATATGAGATAGATGGATTCTCGTCCCTTCACTACATTGCTTACACAGGGGATTGACACGACAACGTTTCGGTCTCTTATGTATACATCAGATCAACGTTATTCACTGGTCTACACACAATAGATATTTGAGGGCCATGGTATAGAATCAAGTTCGCGTGGTGGATATGATTATGAATTTCACAATGACACAGAAGATGTGCCCACCTGCAGCCATCATACCACTCCAGTTGAAGTTGATGGGAGTATGGCGGAAACGGTGAACTATGTGCAGTTTGTTGACACTATTGTTGACAATGGCATGTATGGTCTTGATGTCGCCCTAGACAATGATGAAAATGAAATGTTTGATGAAGAAAATTTATTGGCCGGATCTGATGTTGATGATGAAGAAGATGATGCCGACGACCACGTTGACCCTGAAAATGTCCGCATCCCACCTATACCTAAAATCCTTTTCTATGAGAACATTCACATGGGTGGTGATTTTGACATGAGTAGCCATATCGTCCCCCGTAACCGGATCTGGAACGCTGAAAATGCAGAGTTGGACAAAGGGATGGTTTTCGTCAATAAGAAGCAACTTGTACATGTTGTGAAATTGTATCACACAAGAAATAATTGAGAGTATAAGGTCATTACGTCCAAGCGAGATCTTTGGGTGTCTGCTTGCAAGCACAATTGTAGTTGGTGGTTGCGTGCATCTCTTAATAAGAAACATGGTCTTTTTGAAATAAAGCAGTAGAAGGGTCTACACCATTGTTTATACCCAAGGATGAACAGGGACCACATCAATATTGACTCTAGTTACATTGCTTCTCATTTTTTGGGACAAGTTGCAGTGAGTATAAAATATATATATATATATATGTTTGTTTATAGTGTTCACACCCAAATAATCCAACTCATATTTGATTGTCGTATGCAGAATGAACCTCATATGCCAATTAAGAATGTCATCGAAGATATCAAAAAGACCATGAACTACAGTATATCATATAAGACGGCGTGGCGTGCAAGGTCAAAGGCAATTAGAATGGTATTTGGGGATTGGAATGAATCGTATAGGCAGTTGCCTGAATTCATGCATGCATTATAGACATCTAATCCTGCCACCATCGTTAAATGGAAGCATAAATATACCGGAGGTACAACCATCATGCTCGTCTCCCATTTTGTTTTCTGGTCTTTCAAACCCTGTCATCGATGGATTCAGATACTGTAGGCCTGTTATAACCATAGATGGTACATTCTTATAAGGCAAATACACGGGTGTGTTGCTTGTAGCAACGATCGTCACTACCAATGGCAAAGTATTACCGCTTGCATTCGCTGTTGTTGACATGGAGAGTTTGAAGTCTTGGTCGTTCTTCATTTCAAATATCAGGGAACATATTGTCATGGATCGACAGGGAGTGACTTTGATATCTGATCGAGCTAAAGAGTATTTTAGCTGCTGTGAGGCGGCATTGGCTAAATCCCTCGCTCCAATTTGTTGGATATCATTGGCACTGCCTTCGACATGTTTGTAGTAACTTCAACACAAAGTTTAAAAATAAGGAGCTAAACAACTTCTATGGAAAGCAGGGAGTGCTCATCAACAACGAAAGTGTAATGTCTACTTAGAACAGATACAGGCCATTAACCAAGATGCCATCGATTGGGTCCGCAAGATGAATATCCTGTGGAGTGGGCCCTTGCGTGTGACGGTGGATATCGGTGGGAGGTATTGACCATCAATGACGCAGAGTGCTTCAAAAGTGTCTTGAAAGGTGCAAGAAACCTACCTATCTTAGCTATGGTTGAGTTTACATTTCGACAACTCGTAAAATATTTTGACGAGATGGTAGCCTAAGCAGAAATAGATGCACGGAATGAGTTCCAATACCCTAGAGAGATGCAAAAAACTATCGAGGAGGGCATCACAAGGGGAAACACTTTCCAGTTGATATCGTACGACAGGTTAGTTTGTAATGTAAACTAAATTATGCTTATTATGTTGTGAAGTTAATTACACCTACAAACATGACAATTAGTTTGTATCAATAATATCTTATAGGCCCCGCCGCGTCTTTGAGGTACAAACATCTTTTTGCCATGGACGAGGTCGCAATACACAGATTGTGCGCATGAATTAACCCACGTGCAATCTTCCCTTCGAGGCATATGAGATAGAGAAGAGTGACGATGAAGGTGGTGTCGAATAAAACCATATGTAAAAATAAATACATTTTGTATTTATTTATTAAATTATTGTTTAATTAATAATGTATTCAAGGCCAATGTAATGTATTCGAAATTAGTCTAATTAGAACATATATTTTTCAGAATGTTTTGCTGTTGTGCCAACTAATTCATGAGTGGATTTAATTATGATAGTATGATCTTATTATTTTAGATTGATTTGTTCATAAAATGACCATGACTTCAATGGTTTGCATGAATCGCTCCAAATTCAGAGGACTTAGTTGGGCAAACGTCAATTCCGCAAGGTGCCACGAATTCGGCCCAAACGTGACCTGCACGGATGGGGCTCCGAATTTGGAGGCTTTTTGTCTTGGCTGTCACGACCCAAACCCGCCCCTATGGGTTTAGCACCGTAACCGGCCAGTAATCCGAGATTACCGAAGGCCTGCTTAACAATAAGACAGTAAAACAGAGTACAGGGGCATGGCAGGAAGCCAATACAGTAAATAAACAATGCCCAATGAGCTGTGACAGTCTGTATGCCAAAAAGATTTTTCATACATTTATGCAGTCAGAGACAAACAGTATGTACAATATATACAACCAGCCAGAGCAGGGACCAAATCCCTATTAAACAGTATAGAACGGTTTATACAGTATTACAAAAATAGTACAAAGACAGACGGGGAAATAAAAACACCCCTAAGCCATAGCTTGGCAGGCTCAGAACCTCGCAGTGAGGCACAGTGGTTGGCTTGACAAAACTGGAGTTTACCCCGACGCTCCTAGCTGCGGTCTGGTGCCTGTACACCTACATATATATATATATGAGCAGTGAGCTAAAACCCAGTGAATAACATAAAGCGTAAAGGGGTTTAGAATGAATGTCCTTACAGTAATGAAAGCAGTTCATTTCAATCAGTATATCAGTTGTTCAGTACAGTAGACGGTCATATGTGGTACATCCATTAGCATAACAGTACAGTAAGCAGTAGGTCTTAAAGACCGAACAGTAATGATGGCCATCAATCAGTGAACAGTAGTGGTTCCACGAGGGAACCAACAGAGATCTCTGTAACAGTAACAGTAACAGTAACAATAACAGTAAACAGTAGGTGCTAAGGATGCCACAGTACAGTTCAGAATATAGGACATACATTCATTCAGTAAACAATATCAGTTCAGTAAACAGTTCAGTTCAGTATTCAGAAGATAATCATTTTGAACATATCTTTACACAATTGTTACTCACAGAGTTTTGGGCTACGGTAAGCTAGAGCGTCTCCTCAGAAAGCCAACCCTACACAGTATACAGGACGGACACACACTAAGCTACACAGTTGGGAAAGATAATAATTTAATCCCGAACTTGCCTCGGTGTGGTTCTACATCAATATCCTCTTTAAGATGCTTTAAATATGCCCTAGGAATGCCTAGGATGGAAAGAGGATGCAAAGATGCACTTTTGAACACTTTACAAAATTTTCAGAAAACAAGGGTCTCGCTCGAGTGGACATGCAGACAAACGAGCTCCGCTCGAGCGTGACTTCCGTCGCTCGAGCGGACTGTATGCTACAGTAAAAATACTGGATGCTCAAAATTCACGCTCGATGGGCGCTCGACCCTCGCTCGAGCGTGAATTCCCTCGCTCGAGCGGACTGTGAACTCAGGCAAAGTACTGGATGCATGCATTTCACGCTCGAGCTCCACTACTCTCGCTCGAGCGGAAAGCACGACCACAGAGTGTACGCTCGAGCGTAGACTTCCTCGCTCGAGCAGTGAGTCCAAATTCTGGAAATTCCAGATTTGAACCTCAAGCTCAAAATCAACTTTAAATGCATCAAAACCGATCCTCTTGGGCTGAAAACCTGGAAAACATTTGTAAACACATAATATTACATGTTTCAAAGATCAATTTGACAAATCAAAGCCCAAGGGTGTTTCAATTAAATCCATTTTCAAACCAATTTTCATGAACAACAAGAACATGCAAACATGCATGAATTCAAATCATTTCAAAGCTTCAATTTGATGCTCTAATGAGCCAATATCTCCAAAAACATGGTGAAAACATGGTCCATTGCAAAATTATGAACATGCATGTACTAAATTCCATGTAATCAACCTCAAAATGCAACAATATAGACATGCATGCATGATATGTGCTACAATTCAACATCATTGGACCAATTCTTGACTTAGATCACTAGAGGCTCATGAATCATGCAAGAACAAGCTTTGAATACACAATTAAAAGGATAGGTTCCTTACCTAGGTCCTCAAATGCAAGTCTAGAAGCTCAATTAAGCACTCTACACCTCAATTCCTTCAAGTTTCAAGCCAATCTTCTGTGAAGTCAAATTGAAAACACTCATTTCCTTTCACTCTCTCACTATAGTCGGCTAGGAGCTCAAAATGGCTGATGAAGTGTTTTGTAGTGCATAAGAATGAGTCCCCAAAGTGTTAAGTAAGTGGCCCACTAGGATGGCAATTTGGTAATTAAGCCTAATTCTTTAATTAGCTTATTTTATTCTAATTCAATCATACCAAATCACATTTCAGATAAATATACCATAAAATCACATAAATTCTACTGATCATGAAACACTAATCAATTTCTGGTTCGAACCGCCGATAAGGCCTTCAATTCACAGCTTAAACATAAAAACTGAACAGATAATTAGACAAGCAACAGATAAACATGCAATTAAACAGATACAGTCAATCGATTCAGTTTCAGATCTCAGTCAGTCAGTCCAGTATTTTAATCAGTTCAATTACTTTTCATATTCGGTCTCAGTTTAGCAGTAATCAGTAATCAATCAGTTATTAATCGGTAAACAGTGCGAGGGTTGTTACATTGGCCAATTGTGATATCTACGAAGGGCGCTCCGAATCCGGAGTTATGTTCAGCCCAAACGTGACCTGCAAGGATGAGGCTCCGAATTCGGAGGCTTTTGTCTTGGCCAATCGTGATATCCACGAAGGGCGCTCCGAATCCGGAGTCTTAATCAGCCTAAAAGTGTCATGCACTGATGGGGCTCCGAATTCGGAGGCTTTTTGTTTTGGCCAATCGTGACATGCACGAAGGGCGCTCCGAATCCAGAGTCTTATTCAGCCCAAACGTGACCTGCACGGATGGGGCTCCGAATTCGGAGGCTTTTTGTCTTGGCCAATCGTGACATGCACGAAGGGCGCTCGGAATCCGAAGTCTTAATCGGAGGACTTGAACCGAGTTACACAATGAGAAAAAACAATTTTGCATTGCAAAAGTGAAATATGTACATGGCGGATCATTCAAAACAAATATCATGCCCTATAAGTCAGGTCTAATGATAGAATTTGCGCAAATATAAGGAGTTCTAAGGGCGTGGCAGACTCCTGCCAAACATGTCTTTGAGACGATAAGCCCCCGTTCCCGTGACTGAGTCGATCTGGTAAGGGCCGTCCCAGTTAGGACCTAACTTTCCATCAGCTGGCTTCTTGGCAGTTGGAAGCACTTTCTTTAGGACCAATTCGCCTGGTACATAGCGTCGTAGCTGGACGCGTTGGTTATACGACTTGGCAAGCTGCTGCTGGTACCGTGCCATGGTGGCAAGGGCACGGTCTCTTCGTTCTACAATCAGAGTCAAATCCAAAGCCAACATCATATCGTTTCAGCCCATGTCAAAAACTTTTGATTTCAAGGTTGGGAGGCCGATCTCCAAGGGGATAATTGCCTGTGTTCCGAAGCACAAAGTGAACGGTGTTTCCCCGGTGGACCGTCTCGGGGTTGTGTGATGAGCCCATAATACACTCAGCAATTCTTCAACCCATTGGCCTTTCGCCTTCTCCAGCCTCTTTTTGATGCCATCTAAAATGGTTTTATTGGAGGCTTCAGCTTGGCCATTACTCTGTGGATAAGCCGGGGTGGAGAAGTAGGGCCGAATACCATACTTGCTGCAAAGCTCCCGGTAGACTCCGCAATCAAATTGGGTGTCGTTGTCTGATATAAGTCCTTTGGGAATGCCGAACCGCGTTATGATATTTCTCCATACAAAATGCTTTACGTCGGTATTCCGGATGTGTGTTAGTGCCTCCGCTTCTACCCATTTCGTGAAATAATCAGTCGCGATGATCAGAAATCGCTTGTTACCTGGGGCACGAGGCAGCGGTCCAACGATGTCAAGTCCCCATTGAGCGAACGGCCAAGGGTTGGTTATGGAGCTTAACTCTTCAGCAGGCAGGTGAATCAGAGGAGAGAACTTCTGGCACTGTTCGCACTTTTTCACATAACACTTGGCATCGGCTCTCATTGTCGGCCAGTAATATCTCTGTGTCACAGCTCAATGAGCCAAAGAGCGCCCGCCAGAATGTGCGCCACAACTGCCTTCATGTATTTCAGTCAGAAGCTCTTCGACTTTGTCCGGATGCACGCATTCCAGGTATAGACCAGAAAGGGATTTTTTATAAAGCTTTCCTTGTGGATCCAAGTAGTATCGCAGGGCTTTGTTTCGCAGCTTGTGCGCTTCTTTGTTGTCCGCTGGAAACTATTCATAAGACAGAAATACAACCATGGAGTCCATCCAACTCGGTCCCGGCCCTATGACATTGACCTGGACTTCCTCAGAAGGGCCAATGCTCGGCTCTGGGATGAAACCAACTTCAATGGTCCTGTTTAATCTTTGAGTTAATGGCGGAGGCTAGGCAAGCCAGGGCATCTGCATGTGTGTTCTGGTCACGGGTTATTTGGTTCAATTCATGATGATTAAATTTTGCCAGCAAGGAATTTGCCATTTTCATGTAAGCGGCCATACGGTCGTTTTTTGCTGCATACTCCCCATTTAGCTGATTGATCACCAATTTTGAATCGCAAAATATAAGCAGACGCCGAGCACCTAGGAAATGTGCATTCCGCAAGCCAGTTAGCAGGGCCTTGTATTTGCCCTCATTATTTGATGCTTCGAAGCCGAGTTTGACAGCCTGCTCAATTATTGCCCTGTCGGGAGCCATTATCACTACTCCGGCCCCGCTGCCGCGTTGATTGGACGATCTATCACAGTACAACTGCCAAATGTCCCTAACATAAATTCTCCAGTTCGGCTTAGGTTGAATTTCATCAGACTTGAAGTCAGCAAGACCCCCAGTGAATTCGGTCACAAAGTCGGCAAGCACCTGTCCCTTGATTGAGGTTCTAGACAGAAACTGAATATCGTACTAGCAGAGTTCAAGAGCCTATTTTGAAACACGCCCTGATGCTTCTACACTACGGAGTACCGACCGGAGGGGGTGGTCCGTTAGTACCCCGATGGTATGCCCCTGAAAGTAATGCATCATCTTTCTTGCTGCCATGACGAGGGCCAGAATGAGTTTTTCCAACGGGAAGGTAGCGTGTTTCGGCATCAACCATTGCCTTGCTTACATAATACACTGGCCGCTACTCTCCCAGCTCTTCCTTTATCAGTACGGCGCTGACGGCCCGGTCGGAAACCGCCAGATACAAAATGAGCGGGTCGCTTGCCGAGGTGTTGTCAAGAGTGGAACTGATCAGAGGTAGGTCTTGCGGCCGTCGAAAGCGGCTTCGCACTCGGAGGTCCATTCAAAAGTCTTGCCCTGTCGTAGAGTGTGAAAGAATTATCGACAGCAATCTGTGGACCGACTGATGAACCTATTGAGTGCGGCGGCCATCCCCATTAACCTTTGAACCTCTTTCACTGAGTGAGGGGAGCTGAGCTCCAAGATTGCTATGATTTGCCTTGAGTTGGTTTCGATTCCTTGGTGGTTGACAATATAACCCAAGAATTTGCCAGAGCTGATCCCAAACGCACATTTGGAAGCTTTCAGCTTCATTTTGTATTTGCGTAAAATGTCGAATGTCTCTTCCAGATCGGCTAGATGAGTTTGCTCTTCTTTGGACTTGACCATCATATCGTCAATATACACTTCCATAGTGTGGCCAAGCTGCTCCTTGAATATGGCGGTGACTAGTCTTTGGTAAGTTGCCCCTGCATTCTTCAGCCCAAAAGGCATAACCTTATAGCAATAGGTTCCTCTTGGGGTGAGGAATATAGTTTTGTCTTGGTCCTTCGGATGCATGGCAATTTGATGGTAGCCTCTGTAAGCATCGAGGAAGCTCATACGCTAATGGCGTGTTGTCGCATCTACAAGTTGGTCTATTCTGGGGAGGGGAAAACAATCCTTGGGGCAGGCTTTGTTTAGGTCCGTGAAATCAACGCACACTCGCCAAGTCCCATTTTTCTTCTTCACAACCACAGTATTAGAGAGCCATGTAGGGTAGGTCACTTCCCTAATTGCCCCGGCGTCAAGCAACCGGTCAACCTCTTCAACAACGACGACAGCGTGCTCTGCGACTGACTGCCGGCTTTTCTGAATAATCGGCTTGCATTTAGGGTCAACATTTAAACGGTGCTGCGAAATAGACGGATCTACACCTGACATCTCATATGGAGTCCACGCAAATACATTAAGGTTGCGGAGCAGGAAGGAAATTAGTTGCTGCTTATCGGCTTGATTCAGGGAGGCGCAGACCATGAAGAACCGGTCTAGGTTTCCGTCAATTTCAACTCGATCTAGGGCTTCTGTGGCCTTTTCACTTGGGAGCCGCCCAACATCGTTGAGGCTCTCTCGATTCGGCACCTCAATAGAATTCACTTGCAACTTTTTTGGCGTCTTTCCAGCAAGGAGATAACATGCTTGTGTCGATTTCTGGGAGCCACGGATTTGCTCAATGCCGCATTCTGTCGGGAAGCGTAGTAGCTGATGATAGGTGCTTGACATGGCCTGCATAGTATGCAACCAAGTTCGCTCCATGATGAGATTATACGGCGATGGCAACTTGACGACCAAGAATTCCACATCCACTGTTCGGGAGCCCGCTCGAACGGGTAGTGTGATTTTCCCCAACGGGTATTCTGGATTGGCGTTGAAGCTGAATAATGGATAAGGAGCAGGAGAAAGGTCCGATTCGGAGAAACCGAGTTTGGTGAATGTCTTGTAATACATAACTTCTGATGTGCTCCCCGGATCAATGAGTACGCGCTCAACGGTGAATCGGTTTACGCGTAACTCGATTACCAAGGGATCGATGTGGGGAAGTGTCACTCTGGCCAAATTTGAATCATCGAAAGCAATGCTCGCAGCTTCATGGGGCCGTTTAGCATGAGTGAGTTGATTTTGAGGGTCGGGATTCGACTGAATCGTATGCACCGCGGATGACATTGGCAGGCTGTATATCATGTGGATTACGCCGAGTGGAGGTGAATCCTATCGTAAGGCTATTGCTTTGGTTGAGTTGCCTTTTCGGATGTACTGTTGTAGCCGACCATCTTGTACCAATTCCTCAAAGTGATCCTTTAATGCATAACAACTCTCAGTATCATGGCTGTGATCCTTGTGATACTCGCACCGCCTATCCCGTCTTCTCGTGTCGGGAGGTCCCACCATTTTTGACGGCCATTTGAAGATCGGAAGGTATTGGACTTTGGACATAACCGCGCTGATCGGCTCTGACAACTCAGTATATTACTTGTCTGCACGCCTTGTGCGCCTGCTATCGACTTGCAGTTGTTCATTTGCTTCGGTGGGAGCATTGGTCGCTTGATCGGCGAGAATCCCGTCTCTTGTCTCGTTTAGCCCGATGCCATGGTTCAGGGCTCTGAGGTGGTATAGAATTTAACGGCTGAGCAATTTTAGAAGGGGCCATCTTGTTGGCCATGTTTCCGGTTTTAACCCGCAAGGCGTCATCTTCCACTTTGCAGTACTCCTCAACTTTTTTCATCAATGACCAGACTATTTTGGGGGGTCTTCTAGTCAAAGAACTGTGGAGAGCACTATCGGGATGCAAACCCATTTTAAAGGCGGTAATGGCCATGGAGTCGTTGCAAGCATCATCAACAAGATTAAAGCATTCCTAGTAGCGCGCCGAATACGCTCGTAAGGTCTCTCTCGGCTGGATCTGCATTGCCCTGAGAGAGTCGACTTGCTTCGGCTGGACCTCGTTGGTGATGAACCTTGCCCTGAAGGATTTTTGGAGTTGGCGGAAGCTCTTGATCGAAGCCGGCTCCAGTTTATAATACCACCTGACGGCTAGTGGTCCCAAACTGCTCGGAAATATTCGACACATGAGGGCCTCGTCGTCTGCATGGAACGTTATGGCTTGCTTGTAATAGCGGATGTGATCGGTGGGGTCTGATTTACCGTTGCACAAGGTGAATAACGGGGCTTTGAACTTCTTGGGTAGTACTGCCTATGCGATCTGTCACACAAAGGGATCGTGTTGGTCCTCTTCGTCTAAACCATTTCGTCTTCGCTTATGCCTTATACGTGAATTCTCTTCAGAGGAACTGGTAGTTTCGGGTCGTCCCTTTTTCTTGGGCTCCGGGGATAATGAGTCAGAGTCGCTATCATTGCCTTGTTGTCGGGCTCGAGGTCATCGACCACCTGCCCTCAGAGGTCGTTCCGAATTTTGGTGTTCAGCTTGTTTGGACTTCGCCACTTCTAAGGCCAAATCCTGACGAAGACGTTCGTTCTCAGCTATCATGTTCTCTAACCTCTGCTCGTTTTGCTTTGCTTGTTCCATAATTGCTTGCATTGTCTTATGTGCTGAAGTCGAGGGTGAGTCGAAGTTCAAGGCGCGTCTTGCGGCGATAGTCTCTGGTCCCAGCATGTTTGTCGGGGTGAGATCATCTCTCGGTGTAGTTTCGTCAGCGATTATCGGAGGATCTTCCGTTGCGCCTGCCATGGATGTAGTTGAGTATTCCCATAGACGGCGCCAATTGTGGGAAAGGTGGTTCGGAAATACTCTTTGGAACCAATGGGACGCTCGAGATCCTCAGCGTGTAGCCTGAAAAAGAATGATCACTCCGGTCGGGCGTGCCGGAATTAGCACTCTGACGGATAAGTCAGTGTATACTCTCTTGGTTGCTTGTATTTTAAGTTAAGCTTGCTTTTTCTCATATACCTTTCTTTGACTATTGTTCCTCTATTTATACTCCCTTCCTGGGTCCTCGGGGCTTGGCCCACTTTTCACCCATTATCCTCTTATTTATTCGGCTCCTCCCATGATGAAGCAATTTTCACTCGGCTCCATAATCCAATAACTATTCGGCTTATTTATTATATTCGGCCTCAGGATCGTACAGGATAGGGTCAAATAATGTCTATCTCCTAGGCCTCCAAGTGTATACTCGGCTCATCTGATTCCGCTATTATTCGGCTCCCACAACAATAAATATATTTTTAAAAACAAATCATGAAAAAGTCTAGGTATCACTTCGTGATAGGCGAATGACCAGTAATTAGATCATTGTATTCATAGGATTTTGTGATTTAAAAAGGAAGTGTATTTTTTTATAGTGTGATTTATTTTTATTTTTTTTAATTTTAACCACATTATCATTTAATTTTGAGGCATTCAACCACAAGTCTCATTTTAAAGAGTTATTTAAGCTTAAGTCTCATGCATAATAATTCAATCTTTTAAATCCAATTAATTATTTAAGAGCAAATTACACAACAATGGAAAATAGGATAAATAATTACATCTCAGTGGCATCTTTTTATCTAAAATTATACATGTTATTTTTCATTTTGAATTATTAATTCAAATTTTTGTTAAATATATTTAATATTGACATCATTTTTGAAATATCGTCAATATCTTTTAAATGATATTAATTTTATAAAAATTAAATTTATATATTAAAAATTGTACACATTGAAAAAAAAATAAAAACAAAAACAAAATTTTGTTATTTAAAAGTGAAGTGTGTGTTGTGACCTGAGTGACAGTGTAATGCGTGTGTTTGTGTGAGTGTACAACTTTTTATTTTATTTTATTATTATTACAGGAAAATCCTTCCTACCCTCCAGCAGGTCTAAGGCAGCGCCCCTTGCAGAGATCACCATGGTGTCCTGTTAGCCGTTTCGAGCGAGGAGACTATAACCTGGGAACTTGCCCCGACCTCCCAAGACAAGCTCCGCTTAAGTCAGGATTCGCACAGCGGGGGAGCATTGAACCCACACCAAGTGCTGATTAGACAACTTGAGGTCCAACCTCCTAACCAACTGTGCTTCGCCTAGGAGATTGGCCCAAAGGGGAGGGAATTGAACTTGTGACCCACAACTTGTGAGTGTACAACTTGTAACGGTGAGAAACGAGTGTAGTGAGAGTTGAGGGCAAACTGGTACCAAACAGGGCCTTGCTAGGGAAATTATTCAATATTCCTAGAGTACCACGTGTCTGTACTTCTTAACTAATCATCATTTAATATGTCATCATCATTTAATATGTCATCTCATATTTCTCAATCATCCAACATAATATCCCACTTACCCGCCTTCTCCATCAATTATAATACTATGGAGGAGTGTTTTGGGAAGATGGTTAAAAGCTGTTTTTTAGCTTTTTTTTTTACTTTTTTGTGAGAGAGGGAAGTAGGTTAAAAGCTAGGAAGTGGCCTTTAACCCACTTCCCAAAATAGGCTGGAATACCACATATTCATACTCCGAAATTACTAAATAATTACTCACCTTACTAGAATAAAATCTTGAGATGAGAATGGGAGTTATCCTAATATGAGTTGGGAGAATTACATGCTCGTAAAATTTAAGGTAAAAAATTACGAAAATATAATGAGTGCAAGTTAAGACTTCTCTAACAAATTAAACCTGTAAATTTAACCACATCATCTTTAAATGACAACCAATCATATTATAATCAAAATTGAGAAGCAATTTAACTAATATATACTATTATGACTTTTTGCAAGTTAGGCATCAGGTATTCAACTTCTTATGTTGTGCCAAGGTTACCACTTCTATTAATGATCATATATTGTGTTAGCTATATTTATTTACCATAATAATATTAAGGATATGCTTGAAAATTTTTTGTGTTCTTGTTTTTTATTTTGTTTGCAAAAATTTTGAAAAGTGGGAAAGAAAATACATTAGACAACTGATTTTGTTGCCAAAATAAAAAAATAAAAAAGACAATAATTTTCAAAAAATTTAAATTTTATAATTTAAAAATGTTGTTATTTTCTACCCTTCCCTTGTCTTGCCACTGCAATCCCTACGCATTCAAAATATTAGTATAATATTTACTAAAATCGGCGAAAGACATTGCAGAATCAAAGTCGACGACATTGTCGATCATTGAGAATCTACTGTTTTCACCAGATGCAAGTCGCCGCTAATGAACAGTCGCTAACGTTTTCGCGAATGGTTTGTTTTTGTATTTTGTGAAAAATCAAGAACGAGTGAAGTGGGAAGAAAACTAACCATTGTCTTTTTTTTTGGGTGGGTAAAAACTAACCATTGTCGCTTGACTTGAATTCAGCAGATCACTAGAACTTACACTTTTCAGAGAGAATCAAGATGAAGCTATGCTATATATCGAACTGTATATATTTACATATAGACGAATCTAGCATAAGCATATGGTAGAAGCGCGGAATTTCATAATTGGTTATGGAAGAGCGAGAGGTTCGATTAGAATTTGCCGGTTTGAGGTTTGATTTTTTTATATTCGATGTGAACATTCACATGGTCTGCCATATAAAGTTGGGTTTTTATTGTTTGGATCTACTTTGAAGGTGATTTTGAGAATTTGATTGCAATTGATGATACACATTGGGCATGTCGAATTTGGGATGGTTTTTTTTTTTTACTCGCATTTATGGTTCTTCAACTTAAATATTTTGTTGGAACAATCTTCTGTGTAAATAAAATAAATAGAAACAAATCTAAACAAAATAAATAAATAACCGAATTTATTTATCGAACCGAATTAAAAAATAAAAGACCAAGCCGAGTGTGTGATGTTCTGTCCTTAAGACAGATTTGCCCCGCTATGGTGCTTACGGTTGAGTGGCGTCTATCTCCTAGGATACAATGATCTTCACAAATTTGTAGAAACACTTCAAACAAATTTTTGGCGAACCAAACCTGTGTTCTAATACTCTCTTTATTTAATAACTCTAAAACTAATATGAAGAATAATGCACCAAAGATAAAAATTGGACAGCACAAAGGAACTTCTCAGACTGATTTTCGGAACCTCTAACACTGCTGGAATGCTGGTATTTATTGGCACAAAAAACCCTGTTCGAACAGGTATGAATCTGTCCAACAGATTCAGTTTTGAAAGTGAACAGATACTGCACTGTTTCAACAGATGCAGATTCAAAATTTGAATCTGTAAACTGTTCGATTTTGTATAGATTTGAGAAGGCAGTTCGGGTTCAAAAATCTGTTATAGAATAAAAGGAAGAGACACAATTGTTTGGACAACAATTTGAATTTCAAATTCAAAATTCAAAATTCAAATAAATTTTGTCCAAAAAATTAATGTTAGACCCGACCTGACCCACCACCTACACCTGCGCACGGCACGGTTCGGTTCGGCCGGACGGACGGATGGCGGCGGCGGCGCACGCGCGCGGGTGTGGTGGTTTGGGCTAAGGTTCACTTTGTCCATAACTCCTCCCTTCTACAAACTTAGAGTGCCCCTTGGGGTCCAACCCAAGTGTTGTAGGCTAGAGCTTATATACTCAATAAAACTCTTTTAAAGTTTCAATGTGGGACAAGCCTCACAAAGAAACCCACATTTAAAACTTAAATGTTCAATTCCACGAACCCGAAAATGACGTCATGTTTCCATTCACTCATAAATGGTTTTGATGAACCGTCTTCATCGTGTGACTTGCCACGCGGTAAGGAACACTTCACCTCTTCGGACCCGTCCCAAAAGACGTTCGGGGCCCACTCAATTTTGGGCTCAAAGTCGGCCCAAAATAAGCCTATATAAACCAATTTTCCAACAATCCCCCATATGAATGGAATTTGACGGAGAGAAAATGCAACAACATGATCTAATACAGAGAGTATAGAAATTGGAAATATTTTGCAAAGGACAGGTAGCTTTTGGCTTTGAACCTTCCCTTGTGAGACACTATCGGATTTACTAGCTAACTAGTGAACATGATGTCTTGAACTGTTCAGCCGTTTGTGTAAACCAAGACAATAGAACTCACACAGTATATCCCCAGACACAGTTTAGTTCTCACTATTGTGTTCATTTTGGCTCTGAACAACCTGGTCTTTCATGAGTGCTCTTGTAGCCCTTCACAAATCTCATAGAACCGGCCCAATTCACACTTACATAGGTGATTCTTATGAAGAATATCTGTAACGGGTCCGCGAGGGAACTCACGGGTTACAGTTCGGACTCAATTTTTCACGGTTCTTAATCTTGAACCAAAGAGTCCAAATCCGGCAAATCGTTTTGAGAAAATAGATTTTTAGAAAAGAAGTGCCAAACATGGACTGCTTTGCCAGATATAGAGTCGCCACCTAAATATTTTTTAATGGGGGAATTTAGGAAACCCTGACTCGGTGCCAAAGGCCACGTGTCCATCATCACCAAAGTTGCCTCGGCTTGGGAACTTGGGTACGATTGGGGAAGGTCAGCTATGAGCACCCCCACTCGCCCGATCCGAAGATCAGCCTCTACTAACCATGATATCTGATTTTGAAAACGTCATGTGTTCTTATTCCGGTTATTAGCCTAGAATTACTATGTTATGCGCACAGCAAACAAGTATAGACTAGATTGCCTAATTTGGAACGAAACATTGCATATCCGTTTGTTTGGAAAACGCTTTGGAATTTGCTACTCGCAAGTAGGCTAAAACACGGATTTCAATGAGTTGTTCCAACTCAAACAATCCAACCTTCACCCACAGGCATTCAGGCAGTTATATCACATAAGCAACTAGCCTCATGGCAATCATGCTGTCATGGCGGCATTCACACTCATGCGAGATGCTAAAGCGTAAAATACTTACAGTGTACTCCGTGCCAAAACAGTAAACTAGTTAGCAAACATGCGTGACCCTAGTTCATGTTAAAATGGCTAATGCAACGCATACAGGATGCAACTAGAATAGGCTTGGCTATCCTAAAGATGGCATGTGAAATGCTGCAACTAACAAGTACTCAACTTGGAATTGAAATACAAGTGCAGTTAGCATGATGTGCTGAGCCCGGTGCATGCAAGACAAATGTATGGATGCACGCATGCATAACATATGGTATGCTAAAATAAATATGCCCTAGTACTAACCATCGAAAGCAGGTAAGTAAAAGGGAGAACGAAGTTGGGATTAGAAGACATGCACACACGCACCCACACTTATTACAAATTTGCCCTCGCTCGGAGGGACCAAAAGAATAATACAAATTAATTAACCTACAAGCTAATTAATTATTACAGACCACCTAATTAATTAACAAATCAATTAAGCTAAGGAAAGCAGTAAAAGGCCTCGGGAAGAGGGTCCAATGCATGCGTGTTCGGGTTTGCTTGGAAATCCGTCGCTATGCACAAGTTGCCTCTGTTTACCCTGCTCTACTCCTCTGAAAATTGCACAAGTCCCAAGGTGCACTCTCTGGACATTAGGGGACACCACCGGCCATGTGGGATGGTCACCGGCCAAAAGTGAGTGGTCACCGGCCACTTGTGAAGCCATCGGCCACTGATGGATGGCCGGTCGGCACTGCAGATGGCCAGCCGGCCAAAGCTTCCTGCAGAATCCTGTTTTGACAGCAGCAGAGGGCAAAACAAGGCATGGCAATGCATTTCAAGCAATGTATGCACCAACCACACTCCTTATCATGTCCACGACTCAAAGGAGGATGGGCCTCGATTCTCGGACCACCAATCGTGCATTTCAATGCATGATGGCCCAAGAAACCAAGTAGGCAACTTCAATTTCAAATGAAATGCAAACCAAATAAACACACAAGAAGGCCTAACCTCTATCATACTCACTTCAAGAGGTCAAGCATGCATGCTCATGCAATGCAATCCTAAGCATGTGAGCCTGAGTGTGCAACATGGAAATGCAAAGAAGCAAGCATGCAACAATGCGAAGGATGGTCTTACACCAATTTAGGCAGCCCTCAAATACGCCTAAAACAATGGCCAACATGCTCAAGAATGAAGGCAAAATGACATGCGGGCATGCACGCACACAAGGACCAACACTTAAGCATTAAAGAGCAACTCTCAAGCACACTTAAGAGGATGCAAACATGGACAAATGGCATGCATAATAAGCTCTGAATATGCATGACTTAGAGGTGCCAAACCAACTAATTAACACAACCAATGCATGCTAGCATGATCAAAACTCAAGGCAAGCTAAAGGGGTATTGGACCACACTTAACAAAACCAAACATGGCATGAAAGGAATGACCAAATCAGAGGTTTAACAAGTTAAAACAAAGCTAAGAACACAATGACATGGTATCCTAGGGGCCAAAACATGATGGCATGCATGAAGGCATAAACATGGAGCATGAGATGACAACTTTACAAGGCATTAAAGGGACATCAAACGCAATCATACAAGCACACCATGAGGTCTGAAATAACATGCCAAGTGGTTCCAAACCACTGAAACAAAGCAAGGATGGCATGCTAGAGGGGCCAAAGCTTAGGGCATACAAGAGGGATTACATGGTAGCTATTCAAAGCAAAGCATGAATGACTCAAATGACCTAAAACAGTCCCTTAGCATATCAAAACATGCATATAAGCTTCACAAAGCTTGGCCAAAACACAAAAGCATGGTAGTCTAAATGCTATGCATGTATTGAGGCAAATCATGGCATTACAAGGCATGTATGCTAAACAAGCATGGTGTACCAAAACCAACTAAAAACAGAGGCATATTATGACACAATAAGCATGAAAATCAACTAAGGCATGGCCAACACACACTTAGACTAGATGCTCCCTTAAGAGGCAAAAAAAGGCCCTTTTCAAGGACAACAAGGAGAGGGGGTGGCCCTCTCCTTCCTAGGACCTCAAGGCACCATCCTCATCACTGAAATCCCTCAAGATTTTCAGTGGTGAGGAGGCCCAATCACAATGGTCCCGGAGCTCAACCAAAATGGCACAAAATGGAGCCTTTCAAGGCTTAAGAGGGGTCAAACAACCCCAAAGCTTAAAGAAACCTTAACCAACTATTTAGAGCCCTAAAAATCAGAACTTTTATATGTTATGCACAAGGCTCAAAAATAGATGCAAGGTAGGCAAAAATGCGATGCAAAAATGGGGAATAAAGGGACAAGTTTCTTACCCTTGTAGACCCTCTTCACCAATGGTGCTCCAGCAGCTTCTTCAGGTTAAAATTAGTCTAAAACCTCCAAGAACAGACCTTTGGCTCCTCAGCAACTAAGGCAAGGTGTAATGGTAGGTGTTTGTGAGCAAATCTAAGCCTAAACACACACAAAATGCAAAAGAGAGAGAGATATAGAGATAGAGGATATATGTAAACCCTAACCCTATAGCTCAAGCTCTGAAAATGTTGTCTAAAATGTCTAACCTCTTAACAAGAGAGAAGAGCCCCTCTTTTATAGACAATTTGTCTTGTAAAGCTTCCAAAGGAAGCTAACAAGAGGGAAATCCCTCCATACACGTGTATGGAGGGGGTGACAGTGTATGCCAGCTGCACAAAAATATCTGCAAAAGCAGATGCATAGTAGCCGGCCGGCCAAACATGCAATTGACCAAAAGAATATAGCCGGCCGGCCATCTATAGTGCCGGCCGGCCAAACATTTGGCTGGTGGCAACAGAACACAGCCAGTGGCCTCAAGCCATGGCCGATGGAGTGTGGGGATGGACCACAAGCCATTCCCTGCCCCTCCAAGGCAAAACACAAGTGTTTGGTGCAAAACCAGACACGGAACAGTCGAGTCGAGAGATCCTGAGGCAAGGCGCGTAGCCAAGACCTCCGGGAACTCAAGACGAACACCGACATGGATGATCACCGAGTGTTCAAGCGGTGACGTCCAAGTCTTGAGGACGGTCAAAAATGGGGTGTCTACAGTATCCTGCTATACTCCACTAGGTTTACCTAGATATAAGAATCATTAAAAGTTTTACTTAACCTTAAACGCTGCAGACATCACTATTTCATCATAGAAATGGGTTGGAGTTAAACTCCCCAGTGATCCTTCTGAGTCATTCACAACTCAGTAGTCCCTTTGAACCTAGATCTTGGGATCTCCAGTCAACTAGGTTGGGTTGCCGTTCTAGTAACTCTTATTTAATAGGCTTTAGTCCCATTCCCCTCGATGAATTCTCAACTAGCTCTCTTGCTAACCCTTTGCTTAGTGGATCCGCTATGTTGTCTTTAGACTTCACATATTCAATGGAAATAATTCCATTAGAGAGTAGTTGTCTCATGGTGTTATGTTGACGACGAATGTGTCGTGACTTACCATTATACATATGACTCTGTGCTCTACCTATAGCTGATTGACTATCGCAATGTATGCATACAGCAGGCACCGGTTTTGGCCAAATTGGAATATCTTCAAGGAAGTGGCGAAGCCATTCTGCCTCTTCCCCTGCTTTGTCTAAAGCTATGAATTCAGATTCCATAGTAGACCTAGCAATGCAAGTCTGTTTAGAAGATTTCTAAGATACAGCCGCCTCACCAAGAGTAAAAACATACCCACTAGTGGACTTTGAGTCTCTAGTATCCGATATCCAATTTGCATCACAGTATCCTTCAAGTACTACTGGATATCTTGTATAATTCAGCCCAATGTTACAAGTGAATCGGAGATATCTTAGAACCCTTATAATTGCTTTCCAGTATTCTACTCCCGGATTACTCGTATATTTACTTAATTTACTTACTGCATAAGCTATATCCGGGCGAGTGCAGTTCATCAAGTACATTAAGCTTCCAATAATTTGGGCATACTCTAATTGAGAAATGCTTTCCTGTACATTTTTAGATAGAAACAAATCAATATCTACAGGTGTTCTAGCAAGATGATCATCATCTTTGCTGAATTTGTCAAGTATTTTCTCAATGTAATGAGATTGTGACAAAGCATAACCTTTTGATGTTGTGGTAATTTTCATACCAAGAATTACATCAGCAATGCCCATGTCCTTTATGTCAAAATGTTTATTCAACATTTTCTTGGTAGTTTTAATCATGTCATTATTACTACCTATGATGAACATATCATCTACATAAAGATATACATTGACATAACCTTTGTCTGTGTTTTTAATATAAACACATTTGTCACACTCATTAATTTTAAATCTATTTGACATCATTGCCTTGTCAAATTTCTCATGCCATTGCTTTGGCGTTTGTTTTAAACCATATAATGATTTAACCAATTTACACACTTTCTTTTCTTTCCCTGGAACAGAAAACCCTTATGATTGTTCCATATAAATTTCTTTTTCTAACTCACCATTTAAGAAAGCGGTTTTTACATCCATTTGATGAATTTTTAAATTGTATAAAGATGCAATGGCAATTAGCATTCTAATGGATGTTATTCTAGTAACCGGTGAGTATGTATCAAAGTAATCAAGACCTTCTTTTTGTCTAAAACCTTTGACCACAAGTCTTGCCTTGTATTTGTCAATTGATCCATCCGCTTTCATTTTTCTTTTGAAAATCCACTTGTACCCAAGATTTTTACAACCTGGTGGCAAATCCACCAATTTCCAAGTGTGATTTTGCAAGATGGATTCAACTTCACTATTGACAGCTTCTTTCCATAATGGAGCTTCAGGACTGGACATAGCCTCTTTAAAAGTTAAAGGTTCATTTTCTAACAAATATGTTAGAAAATCTAGACCAAAAGATTTTGAGGTTCTAGCACGTTTACTACGCCTAAGTTCCTTTTCCTCATTTTGATCTAACTCTTGTTCTTGATCATGTTCTTGATCCTGACTAGTAATAGCATCATGAGATCTTTTATTGTTACTAGTCTCTTGTCCAGTCTTTTTTGGAAATACATGTTCAAAGAAAGATGCATTCCGAGATTCAATAATAGTATTTACATGTGTAACGACCCAGATTTTTAATTATTCTGTAGAATTTATACTAATATTATTTAATCTTAGTTCGGAAAATATATAATTTGTTATATATTATTATGGGTAATTTTGTAAAATAATATAACTATTAAAAGTTTAGGGGTCAAAATATAAATAATAATAATAATATAGATAATATAAATAATAATAATAATAATGGGTGTGGTACTAAAATAAATAATTAATTTTCTATTGATATATGATAAAGTGTAATTATATTAAAATATTAGGTCAAAAGGTAATTATCTTAAATATCTATTAAGGATAAGAACGAATCTATATAATTATTAATTGAATCTGACACGAGCCACGTCTGCTCTCTCGCCCTATAAATAGAGGGGAACCGTTTCAGCTGGGAAATGAAGAAGGAAAGAAAAGAAAGAAAAGGAAAGAAAGGAGAGAAAAGAAAGAAAGAAAGAAGAGAAAGAAAAGAAAGAGAGGGAAGGAAGGAAGAATAGGGGAAGTTGAAAGGGTCTTTGATAGTGGAAAGAAAGGGTAAAGTATTAAAGTTAAGGTGAGTTATATTATATCTTGAGCCACCAAAATGTATTTTACGTATGTTTTGACTTACCAAAATCTGTTTTATACAAGTTATGTTTTATTAGTATATTAATAAGAGTTATGTTTTATAAAGATTTCAGTTCCGTGGTTTTATTTTTGAACCCTATTTGTGAAAAAGGAAACCCATAGATATGTTTGTTTATATTTTAAAGAATATTTGACTATGACCTTATAAACAATTATGTTTTGTAAGTACCACCACGGGAGTCCTACGCCTTGGGGGACTTAAATAACCATTGGCCTCTGTTTGGTTACTTTATGGCCCTCTGATCCCTTGACTTCTGTTCTGTGCGGACCAAAGTGTTGTGCGTAGCTAAGTGCTACACTATTGTGAGAGCCACCTCTAGAATCCGTACGAGCCACCTCTTGAATCCGTACCTCTGTTTTGTGCGGACCAAAGTGCTATGCGGAACTAAGTGCTACACTATTGTGGGAGCCGCCTCTAGAATCCGTACGAGCCACCTCTTGAATTCGTATCTCTATTTTGACTGTCACTTCAGTGACCTCTGTTCTGTTCTGTTCTGTACCGTGGTTATAGTCATTTACTTACATAATTTCTGTATTTCAGTTTCTTCCACTTAAATGATTTGTTTACATAATCTCAGTTTTGCTACTTAAAGGATTATTTGTTTCGACTAAGTTATCTTAAATGTTTTGGCCTAACTAACTATCCATGGTTATTTCAGTGTCTCTTATACTCTTGGTATAATATTTCTCACTCTACCATGTGCTTATAGTTGTTTACCAATTTTCAGGAAATAATGCACTTAAGAAATAGCTTTTTGGAAAGTCGGGTTGCGGAATAGACACACACAAAGTATTTTTATGATATTTCTCTATGTAAATATCGACCTTTTTGGTCAGTAAATTTTGTAATAAAAATAGAAGCTCCGATGATTATTTTGGTACCCTTATTTAAATTTTACTTCCGCTCACGTTTATTAATTTGTTTATGAATTGGCCGGAGGTAACCTCAGTTACTGGCCATCACGATGCTTAACCCTTGGGTACGGGGAGCGGGTCGTGACAACATGCATTTCGGAATGTTACGATTTATGAATCACAAATTGATATGCACTACTATTCTTGGCATAACCAATGAAAATGCAATCAATGGTCTTAGGACCTATCTTAGTCTTTTTAGGATTAGGAATAGCCACTTTAGCCAAACACCACCCCACACTTTTAAGTATTTGTAGGATGGTACTCTTACATGCCACAATTCATAAGGTGTTTGATTCACTTTCTTTTGGGGTACTTTATTAAGTATATAATTAGTAGAAAGTATTGCTTCCCCCCACAAGTTCTGAGGTAATTCAAAACTTATTAACATGACATTCATCATTTCTTTTAAAGTCATATTTTTCCTTTCACTAATTCCATTTTGCTGAGGTGAGTAAGGAGCGGTAGTTTGATGAATTATTCCATGTTCTTTACAAAACTCACCAAAAGGTGATTCATATTCATCACCTCTATCACTTCTTATTTTCTTGATTTGCTTACCAAGTTGATTTTCAATTTCATTCTTATATTGAATGAAAGTTTCCAAAACTTCATCCTTGGTTCGAATTAAATAAACATAACTATATCTAGTATAGTCATCTATAAAAGTGATAAAATATTTTTTCTCACCTCTTGTTTGAATTGACTTAAAATCACAAATGTCACTATGAATTAATTCAAGTGGTTCCGAACTTCTTTCAATTGAATGGAAAAGAGTTTTGGATAATTTTGCCTCAACGCAAATTTCACACTTTTGATTTGAATCAATGTCAAATTTAGGTAAACATTCCATATTAATTAATCTACACAAAGATCCATAATTAACATGTCCTAGTCTACCATGCCATAAATTTGAAGACTCAAGCAAGTAAGAAGAAGATGTATTTTTATTAATGACTGAGGGTACAACGGTCATTACATTCATCTTGAAAAGGCCATCAGACATGTAACATTTTCCTACATACATCCCGTTTTTGGTAAGTACAAACTTGTCACTTTCAAAAACTAGCCTAAACCCATTCTTACTCAACAAAGATCCGGAAACTAAATTCTTGCGAATGTCCGGTACATACAGCACATTGTTGAGAGTGAGTTCCTTTCCTGATGTCATCTTTAGTACAATCTTTCCTTGTCCTTCAACTTTGGCAGTTGAGGAGTTGCCCATAAAAAGTTGTTCATCGTTGTCCACTGTAGAATAAGATGTGAACATCTTTTTGTCGGCAAAGATATGGCAAGTAGCACCAGTGTCCACGCACCATTCTTTAGGATTTCCGACAAGATTTGCCTCGAAAACAACTGCAGAAAGATTGATGACATTTACACCATTGGAAATTTCATCCATTTCGGTCATTTTGGCTTTAGCAACCTTCTTACTTGATCTTCCTTTGCCTTTACGTTTGTAACGGCGATCTTTGGCCCGATGTCCCTTTTTGTTACAAATGTAACACATGCCATTAAACTTGTATTTCTTAGTTTCCCTTTCTTTAGATAGCATTATGTTCTGCCATCTTTTAAAAACAGTTCCTAAGAACTTCTCTGATTTTTCACCATGATTCACTGGCACAGTCCCAACATAAGGAGAGGTTGGCGTAATGGCAATCACTATACCAGTACTGGTTAGAACATTAGTTTGACCAGTTTTAGTAGCCATAAATTCTAAATTATAAAATAAAATTGTAATTAGAATTTTATACTACACAGAAAATTTAAACCAAAAAACACAGAATTTTAAATTCTGAAAAAATAAAAAAAAACAAGAATTGTAACTTTTATTTCCAATTAATTTGGAAATAAAATAAAATTTTATTTAAACAAATTAAACCAAAACTACATAAATAAATTTTGTTAAAATAAAAGAAACAAAACAAAATGTAACTTTTATTTTCAATTAATTTGGAAATAAAATAAAATAAAATTTTATTTAACCAAATTAATTCCACACAGAAAACTAATTCAAATTCACAGAATTAAATTCTGTAAAAATAAAAAAAAGAAGAATGTAACTTTTATTTTTCAATTAATTTGGAAATAAAATAAAATAAAATTTTATTTAACCAAATTAATTCCACACAGAAAATTAATTTCTGTAACACTTCAATAATTAAAATACTGAAACAGAATTTTAATTAATGAAAACTCAAAAAATAATTTCTAAAAACCAAAATTAATTTCTGAAAAAATTCCACAAAAATATATTCTGAATTATTAATGACACCAGTATATTACTACTAGCTATCAAAGAAAATAGACAGTATATTACTACTATCTGTCAAATAGCATATAATCACTATTTGTTTTTCCAACCAGAATATTATTTTGTAAATCCACATAAAATAATTTTCTTAAAAGAAGGAAGAGAAAAGGAAACAAACGACAAATTCTGTAAACAAAATAATTCAAATCTGTCTTAAGATTGTTGGAACAATCTTCTGTGTAAATAAAATAAATAGAAACAAATCCAAACAAAATAAATAAATAACGTACCGAATTTATTTATCGAACCGAATTAAAAAATAAAAGACCAAGTCGAGTGTGTGACACTCTGTCCTTAAGACAGATTCGCCCCGCTATGATGCTTACGGTTGAGTGGCGTCTATCTCCCAGGATACAATGATCTTCACAAATTTGTAGAAGCACTTCAAACAAATTTGTTTGGCGAACCAAACCTGTGTTCTAATATACTCTTTATTTAATAACTCTAAAACTAATATGAAGAATAATGCACCAAAGATAAAAGTTGGACAGCACAAAGGAACTTCTCAGACTGATTTTCGGAACCTCTAACACTGCTGGTAGGGGTGGGCGCGGATCGGTTGCGGCCACGAAACCTCCAATCCGCCATCCGTCCGCCAGATTGGTGGATTGGAGAAAATCAATCCACATCCGTCCGCCAATTCGGCGGATGCGGATTTGGCGGATTGGCGGATGGATACGGATCGGTTTGGCGGTTTGAAATTTTACAAATTTTCAACAAAAAACAAAAAAAAAAAACGCCACCCCACCCGAACCCGAAAAATGCCATAAACTAGGTTGGTGTGCATGCTACTACTACTACTGTTATTAATGCTTTTGTGGTATGTTTTCCATCTTCAAGTTTTTCTGTGCTGTCTTCTTAGAAATGCTCTCACTATTGCTATTCCTATATCATTACTCATATTAAAATTTCATGTCTAACTTCATTTATAATCGCAGTTTTTTTTTTTGGATCAATAATTGTTGTTAATTATGTGAAAATATCGAAACAAGATAATCTCAAGACATAATTAAACGGCTATAATAAATGAATTAAAACAAAGGAATGGAGAAACAGGTGATATAGAGCTAGATCCAATACTTAAAAATTGAATAAACAAGCTTACTAACCACTTGAGCAGCAAATGGCAACATTTTTTCTGGTAGCATGCTGGCACAAACAGCTGCAGATTAAATACAGGGGAAAAAAAAAATTATCAGTTCCATCACTGGCCCCAGCTTCATATATGTAAAAAAGAAAAAAATAAAAATAAAAAGTAGCACCAATGTTTTGGAATGATTGATTAAATATTGGACAACAAGGTTGAAAGTTAAAACAAATCTAATTATCACGAGACACTGCACAAAAGACTAGACATACTACTGATGATGCAGTTTTATTTGCAATATGGTGCTGCAAATCATCTGGGATACCTCTGCAAGGGGGTTGATTAGGTGATTGCCTATGTAGTTTTTAAACAAAAGTAATAAAAAATGAATGTTTATTTCATTCATTTCACTTACCATAAAGAACTGCTCCAATAAAAGCATCTGCAGCACCTGTTATGTCAACAAGTTCTGAGGGTGGTATCTTCTCAGCTGTTCCAACAAATAACCTCCCACTCACAGTCCCTATCCCATTATCTAAAACATGAAGCACCAAAGTAACTTTTTTAATTATAGACTCTACCAATTTCACCATAGCTTTCCTTTCACAAACTCTATTCATATTCAAAGGAGCAATACATCAATACTAGTTCCATAAAGATTTCCTTACCATAAAGATTCAGCTCTCATTTGGGGTTTCACAAAACTACTTACCCCAAAGGAGCAATACATCAATACTAGTTCCATATTAAAAAACACACTGGTCAGAAAACTTATGACCCACATAACACACACCCCTTTGGCAAAGTTTAATCAACAAAAAATTTAACTTTAAGAATGATGATACAAAAAATTTTCTGTACTTCACACTATGTTTGATAACCTAAGAGATGATACAAAGAATTTAACTTTAAAAAAGGCATTTCTTTATTCAATAATCACAATATATATATATATATATAATCAGACACTGGATCGAAGTAAAATCAGAGTTCCTAAATATATATATAATCAGACATTGGTGCTACATGGATATAGTTGTCCCTTACAATAAAGAAAACAACAAACAAACAGAGTTCTTAAATAGAGAAGCATGAATAATTAGGTAATCTACAAAACTAACCTGGCAAGAAAACCCAAATTTAACTTTCAAGCTCTTCGAATCGGCTGTGTTGTAATCTAGAAAACCCAAATTTAAGAACCATCATAAGAACAGTCAGAAGGAGAAAGGTGAAAAAATCAAAAACCCAGAAAATGGGGAGAAGAAAAAATCAAAAACCCAGAAAATGGGGAGAAGAAGAGAAGAGAAGAAAAGAAAAGGGAAGAAGAAGGAGAGAGAGAGAGAGAGAGAGAGAGAGAGAGAGAGAGAGAGAGATACCTCAGTGTATATTGTCGTTTAGTGTAGATCGATCGGCGTTTAGTATAGATCGATCGGCGTTCGGTGTAGATCGTCGGACGGCGACGATGGGTAGGGGAGAGAGAGAGAGAGTGAGTGTCCATCTCTGTGCGTTGTGTTTTCCATCGGAGAAATTAGGGCAAAATGAGACAAATTAGAAACAAAAGGGGCTGTTGCTGGCGTAAAACAAAAAAAATATATATATATATATAACGTGGCACGGTCGGGTCGGGTTAGCTGGGTAAAATGGCGGGTGACCCGCCACCCGACCCAAACCCGAAATAAGACAGATTCCTGGCCCGTATCCGTCCGCTACTTGCCACGCATCCATCCGTTTGTGTTCGGGTCGGGCGGGTCGGTGGATCCGCTGCACAGCCCTAACTGCTGGAATGTTGGTATTTATAGGCACAAAAAACCCTGTCCGAACAGGTATGAATCTGTCCAACAGATTCAGTTTTGAAAGTGAACAGATACTGCACTGTTTCAACAGATGCAGATTCAAAATTTGAATCTGTAAACTGTTCGGTTTTGTACAAATTTGAGAAGGCAGTTCGGGTTCAAAAATCTGTTATGGAATAAAAGGAAGAGACACAATTGTTTGGACAACAATTTGAATTTCAAATTCAAATTTCAAAATTCAAATTAATTTTTCTTGTAAGAATTTATTGAAAAAATTCAAATAAATTTTGTCCAAAAAATTAATGTTAGACCCGACCCGACCCACCACTCACACCGGCGCGGCGGCGCGTGCATGTGGTGGTTTGGGCTAAGGTTCACTTTGTCCATAACTCCTCCCTTCTGCAAACTTGGGGTGCCCCTTGGGGTCCAACCCAAGTGTTGTAGGCTAGAGCTTATATACTCAACAAAACTCTCTTAAAGTTTCAATGTTGGATAAGCCTCACAAGGAAACCCACATTTAAAACTTAAATGTTCAATTCCACGAACCCGAAAACGACGTCATGTTCCCATTCACTCATAAACGGCTTTGATGAACCGTCTTCACCGTGTGACTTGCCACGCGGCAAAGAACACTTCACCTCTTCGGACTCGCCTCAAAAGACGTTCGGGGCCCACTCAATTTTGGGCTCAAAGTCGGCCCAAAATAAGCCTATATAAACCAATTTTCCAACATATTTGATGTTAACATTCCCATGATTTGCTATATGAAGTTGGGTATGAATGTTCACATACCTATTTGAATTGATTATGTGAACATTAATACTACCTAAACATTCACATGGTTGGTGTGTGAATTCGAGTTTTTTTTTATAATTAATTCTGTGAACATTCATATTGGCTTGTCAATGGGTTTTACTTTTTCTTAATATGAATGTTCAATTTGTTGAAGCCCTAATTGCTTGATTGGGCATGTAAATATTCATCAGTGAATAATGATTAGTTTCTCGATTTTTGTTGTTGCTTGTGTAACTACAAAATGTTGTGCTTTTTGGTGCCATTATTCGCTGTAGTTATTTTTTTGGTATGTTGACATGTTTGGGATGAGTATAAATGTTCATATACCCATTTGAATTAATTATGTGAACATTAACACTGCCTAAACATTCACAGGATTAGTGTGTGAATTTAGATTTTTTTATTTTTTAAATTGATTATGTGAGCATTCATATTGGTTTATCAATGAATCAAATTTTCCTTTTCATTTATATTTTTTTCTGATTCCAATGCACATTTTGGAACATGCACATTGAGGGTAATTGCAATGTGAATGTTCATAGTTCACGTAAATACATTAATCAGCGGATGAAAATATAGAAACAAAAAATATATTTCTTTATTTATTAAAAGCATGAATATTTATATTTCCATTTATATATATATATATATTAAATAGGATAGTTATACTAGAGTTTAAATTCCATGATTTTCTCCTAAAATATAGGTTCTAATCTAAATGGGGTAATTATTCAAAATGAATTTATTAAGGATATTTTTGTAACTTCCAACCACATAGGACTAAATGGGCTATTAAGAAAAAAGGATCAATCCGGGGTGCCTCTATATACACACCATAATTTATCTAAAGGCAAACCACTTCTAAAGACACACCTTCAATAATTTGGTAAATATATATTTTGCTTATCACACACCACAAATTTACATATTTACCCTTACTCACACACCCATCCACAACAATATACACACAAACTCCCATATTTACCCTCGCTCATTCACACACCCCCACACACCCACCTTCTTCCATCTCCCCCCCTCCATTCTTTGTTTCAACCGGTGAACACTGTGTTGGTGCTCAACACAGAGTAAAGCAGTGGTGAAGACGTCGTCGGTGCTCAAGTAAAGCATTAGGTGAGTTCTCATTTGGCTTAGATTTTAGGGTTTTATGTATTTTTTTACCATTGCCATGAATGAATCAGTTCCAAACCGTTCGACATTGTAATTTTGAATCCCAAAAGCTGTATGGGCTCGTTCGATACTTGATTTTCGAACAAAATCATTTTGTCCGGCTTGTTATTGTCGAACTTGTTCGGACCTAGAATGTTGAACTATAATTCTTTGTTCGATTCTTTACTGTCGAACAATATATGTTCCCCCCCCCCCCCCCCCACATTGGGAAAGTTTCTAATAAATTGATATAACCAATATATCTTTATAGAAATTGATGAACACAAAAACTAAATGTAGAATCAAACAAAGAAAATAAATAAATGGATAAGATTTTTGAAAAATAGACTTCATCGATAAATTTTTTAAAATCTTATCCATTTAGGCGTTCTCTGTATTCAAGTCTATGTTATGTGTTTTGTGTTACTCGCATTGTTGTTGACTTTCTATTAAATAGATGGCAGTGTGTCCATGTGCATGGTTTTCTCTAGTGTGAAAAATTAGTCTCACTTTGTAGGCGTATAAAGAAAATACTTTAATAATTTTTAAAATAAATTGGAAAAAAAAAATCGTGGTGAAGTGTAATTTGGGATTTACATTGTTGCTAATTTTGTAGAAAACATAAAACATATAATAAACAGGAAGAAATCATAGTTTAAAAAATACAGGTCCCTACACCTAAACATAATGATGAGAATGAAAATCTCAACTTGTTCACAATACATATTGATTGATAACTGATTCACGAATCACGACCGAATTTACAGAGGATATAGCCTTTCACAGCCAATTTCGGCCAATTTTGCTATAAAGTGTTTTTTTTTTTTTTTTTCACTATCACAACTATGTTAACTATACTGCTAGTACATTGTGAATGATATTGATTGATGTGGTGCATAAAAATAAAAATAAAAATAAAAATAAAAGGAAAATTAAAAGAAAAAGAAAATGATTGTCACTTTGACATGAATCATTCTTATATTGCTAAAGAAAACCAGCATTTGACTTGGGATTATTTTACTACTAACACGACATCTCAGATCCATTAGTTTTCTTAATAATATCAGCAAGACTGCCACCTCGATGATTTTGAAAAGATTTTATGGTGAAAATCTTACAAAAACTGGAAAGTGAAGATGATACTTAAAAGTTTTATTCAACTGTTGCTGTAATGAAAATAACATCTATGACTAGAAAATATGACTTGTGCTGTTGAAAACATTGGGCAAAACTGAAATGAAAACATATAGGAAAAATTCATGTGAATTGTGTTGTTGAGACTTTCTTGCTTGTCAAAACCAATTTACAATTTTTCACATATAATAATATATGTTTGAATATGAACTCATTGGTCACAAAATTTAGTGTCACCTTTAGATATATAGTATTATTAGGTGAGCAGTTCCTGTTTGAATTTGATGGGAGATAGTTGGCCATCATTTAACAATTCAATTTACTAATTAATTAATAAAAAAATATAGTGAATCTAGCAATGGTTGCACACCAAAAATGAGAATTAATTCAATGTGTATATATATCCTTATCATGTCCCTTAGAAGCAAATCAATTAAATAAAGGGACATGCCATGTAGCATGTCCCATACATATCCTTGTCGTGTCCCCACGTTTGACACCGCTATGGCACCTTTCTTGAAGTGTTGGTGCTTCAGAGGTATGAGTATTTTAACATAAATGATTTGTGTTACTTCTGTTAACTTTATTGTTTTTTGTTTCATTTTCAGAAATGGATGACCCTTCGTGTATTCCACCCATTGCCTCAGAGAGACAACGTCGTGCATTAACAAATCTTGCTCGTGCCCAAGGTCGAGGTCGAGGTCGGGGTGATGATATTGTGTTAGAGGAAGCACCTCAAATCTTAGAAGAGGATGTGATTGATAATGGTTCGGGGGATGATGCTGCTGCTGCTGCTGATGTTGATTAGGTTGAGGACATACTCATTGGTCCGTTTCTTGGGGGGCCGTCAGATCCATCAGTACTGAAGAGCTTCAAGGCACATATTGCAGCAGCTATATGGGATCAGAAGGTAGTATATATTTTTTACCATGTTTCATTCATTTAATTATTTATCGAACCACATTATTTATGTTAATTATTAATTACCTTGCAAGAGAGGAATCCCTTAAGGTGTTATAATCATGCGTCCAAGATTCTTGAGTGGTGGTGGTGGTCAAGAACCAACAATAGAAGGTTTAGAGCCATTGTGCAGCAGTCATGCCTATCTTCTTTGGTCCATTGCACATATCGATTCGTGAATAGGATTGTCATTTCTGCATTTGTTGAGCGATGGCAACTAGAGACAAATACTTTCCATTTGATAGTTGGTGAGATGACAATGACGTTGGATGATGTGGGTACCATCTTGGGGATCCCTATCACAAGTAGATCAGTTAGTGCTGCAACTTTGACAGATCAACAGACACATGCACTTGTGGTAGCTGCATTAGGAGTTGATGATGCTGAAGCAACTGAGAAGCTATCATCTGCTAGGGGACAATCAATAAAGCTGGAGTGGTTACAAAGCTACCCATGTTCATCCCAGCGGTAGTGCAAACAAAAATAAAAAAATTGTAACAAATCAAAATGCATAGCAAAGATCCTAATGACAGAACCAACAAAATAATGTCAAAAAACTCTCACCAAAACCCACATATGGATAATTACACTCTAAATACACATGTATGTCAAAGTATCTATCTGCGTAATTCTCAATCGATATTGATGGTTGTAAACCATCAACAGGTAGTTGGCAGTTTGCTCGAACTTCAGACATTATCAATGCTTAAAAATCCTAGAGAATATTAATAAATAAATAACCTAGAATCCCCATTTAGGCATTTAGTCAAACAGTTCAATGAAACAAAACTCATATCCTAAAATGAAAACTATCTTCACCCAGCTAACATACCAATTCTTTATACTCAGTTTGAAGTGTGTCAAATGCAAGACTCATATCCTACAAAATACTGCAAATATAAATTGGTTTTAAAGGCCCTTGCTACGCAATAAATTCAAATTCACCACATCTACCGTCAGAATCAAGAAATTTAAGACAAATATCAGCTGAAATATTTGGCTCCTACCCAAAAAAAAAAAAATATTATTGGCTGAAATTTCAGTGGTGATTGATTACCAATAATTTATTGCTATCTAGATATGCAAATTTGAAATTACTAGTTTTTAACCTAGTTAGTTGATTGAGATATTTAGTTATAGTGATTTTTTACCTGGTTTAGTAATGAAATTGAAAGTATCAAAGTCACAGCCTTGCCCAAATACCCAGCCAAAAAACCAGAGAGAGAAAGAGAGAGAAGAACAAAAATTCCATCAAACATTAAATTTGATTACAAAAAATTATTCCAAGAAAAAATCAGGAAAATTCCTAATAACAAAGCCCCATTTAGGCATTTAGTCAAACAGTTCAATGAAACAAAACTCATATCCTAAAATGAAAACTATCTTCACCCAGCTAACATACCAATTCTTTATACTCAGTTTGAAGTGTGTCAAATGCAAGACTCATATCCTACAAAATACTGCAAATATAAATTGGTTTTAAAGGCCCTTGCTACGCAATAAATTCAAATTCACCACATCTACCGTCAGAATCAAGAAATTTAAGACAAATATCAGCTGAAATATTTGGCTCCTACCCAAAAAAAAAAAATTTATTATTGGCTGAAATTTCAGTTGTGATTGATTACCAATAATTTATTGCTATCTAGATATGCAAATTTGAAATTACTAGTTTTTAACCTAGTTAGTTGATTGAGATATTTAGTTATAGTGATTTTTTACCTGGTTTAGTAATGAAATTGAAAGTATCAAAGTCACAGCCTTGCCCAAATACCCAGCCAAAAAACCAGAGAGAGAAAGAGAGAGAAGAACAAAAATTCCATCAAACATTAAATTTGATTACAAAAAATTATTCCAAGAAAAAATCAGGAAAATTCCTAATAACAAAGAAATTAGTGTGAATGAGACGGTAAACGCTCTTAAATCTCATCCAAAAAAAAAAAAAAAAAACTCTCGTCTCTAAGACGAAAACTTAATTAGAGAAGGAAAAAAATGTGGGAATTTTGAAAAGATAAGAAACTTGTACCAGCAAAACTGTCTTGCCAACATCTATTGCCTTCAAAAACCATAACTTGTTTAAAATGCAAAACCACATTCAAAGTTAAAGATGTACTAAATTTCAACACTAGCTAGTGTAGAAACTTGATATTTTTAGTCTCCAACACCCATCTACTCACACCCAAACCTTGGAGAAAATTCAAACTAGACAGACATGGATCAATATCTGGGTGGAAAGCCTACAATAACATATGTACATGAATAAATCAAGATAATTAACCAAGAACCCTTTTCCTTCAATAAAAATACATGGATAGTGTGAATGCTTGTGCCACGTGTGTGCAACCATGTGAGAATGAGACTTATTAATCTTATAGAATTCAAAGATCAGTGGAAATTCAGAAACAATTAACCCATCCATAGACTAGAGAACCAATTCAACAAGCTACCATGGATACAAAGCATTTACAATTATCAAAGAAAACCTCATATTGATTGTTGTTGAATGAATCAAGCTCTTTAACACTGACCACATTGCAATTATGTATTAACTAAAATAAACCCTTTTGACAAACTATAAAGTGGGAAAACAAGAAAGAGAAACAAATTGAGTAGGTACCGATAACAACAACGCAATTTCTAGGGCTTTTGGATCTTTGAATGTAACAAATGCAATCTTTGATTGCCCTGTATCTCTGCAACCCAATTTTTTCATAACAAATCAAAACAAAAGAACCCAATAATAGATTGTGGCCACATTGGTTCAGACATCTGACAACAGATCCAGTGGGTATCCCCATCACAAACCCCTAATATCACTCTTTTTATATTTGTGTAAACAATTGTCAATTTCCAAAATTATTGAATTAAAATATTATTTCATTGCATTTATTAAATCTTCTATTTGTATTCCTATCATAGTTAGAATAACACCCAACATGCTTGGAGGTGTCTTCAGAGGCTTCCTCATGAAATCGAGTCCAGCATTTTCAACTGTGAATAAGGCTCTTCTCAAAGCCGCAACTTTTTGCTCGACCACTGATTGCAGTGCATTTGGCTGGGTTTATGTGGGAATGAATCTTGATTCTAGAGAGCTTCTCGCCATTAAGTAGGCTCATTTTTATGTGTGTCTTTTATTCTCTCTTTTTTTATATAGTTAAATTTGGTGTTAGTTTCTTCAATTGTTTTGGTATTAATTTTTATGTGTATCTAAGAAGGTTTCAATTGTAGAAAGAGCGCTTCAAAAGAGAAAACCATATCCAATTTAATTTCTTTATTTACAGTTATGTTGTTGATTCTTACAATTTTTATATGAAGCACTGTGTACATTTGATTTTATTTGTGAAGTGATGATTGGTTGGGTCCTTCATATCAAAGTAAAAAACTGATTTTTGTTTGCAAGATTAGTGTTCAAATTCATTGTTGCTTCCAAATTAGTTTTAGAGCTATGCATTTCATATCATCTCTATTTCTTTTTCTCAATTAATTTGTTATGTGTTGCTTCATGCATTGCTAGGAATGTACAATTTTGGCCTCCTCATGTCTTTCAATGATTAAAAATATTGTCTTTTGGACTAATCTAATAGTCATGACACAAAATTTTGATTTTTTCTTGAATTTTGCAATTGAATTGTTTGTGTTTTTTTAAGGTCTTTTTAATTTTAATTATTTGATCCATTTACAAAGCTTAGACAATTGGAAAAATGGCAAGATCATCAATGTGTGTTCTATGTTTGATTCACTGTGGTAATTTGCTATCTAGATCAAAGTGTTTGGAGAGGTTTACCTAATTCGTATTTTTGCTGGTGTTGAAATTTGCTCCCTGATTCAACTAGGAAGATTTCTTTACAAGAGTTATCATTTTATTGTTAGGTTTCACTATGTAAAACCAGTGTAATCTTCTCTCTCACATTCATATTTGGAATCTTTGTTCAATGCTATTTCTCATGTGTTTCAGCCAATGATGGGGTCAGAACAAATTGATTAGTTACAAAACAAATTGAAATAAGATCATTTTTTGCTATGACAACGTCATTGTGAAACATGTAATTATCACTCTTCAATATATAAGTTTGCTGAGTTTTTTGGCTGTTGTTCAGATTCAAACCATAAAATCATCTAATTCAATGATATTATAGTAAGCTATTCATGCTTATCTTATTGTTCTTTTGATTGTTTTTATTACTGAGATGAGTTCATTTTGTTGTCAAATTAGAGTTTCTTTCAAAAAAATTATGTTCGCCAATGAGAGAGGGTGGTTTGCAATCAAATTGTGTTGGTAGTGCCTTTAGGCACGGATTATTCGCTAGTATATATATAAATCTTATGTGCATATCTAACATTTTATTTGGTTAATTTGTAAATTTAAAGTCCAAATTGATGGAGTGAAATTTTATTTAAAATATATTACAATAATTGACTCTTGATATGTTCATCTTTTTATATATTTGAATATAATAGTTTAAAAAAATGACTAATTTTTTTTTTTTTGGGGTGCAAACAACAAAAGTTTTAATTACAATCAATATTAAAATTATGATATTCGTTGTTCTTCTTTGGGTTTTTACAAATAAATCTTATGTGTGGAACTCGTACTCCCATTTAGGGATGGCAATGAGATTCTATGTTATGGATATTCATGGAGATCCAACTCAAAGATATGAATTTCTTCTTTTTTTTTAACCCGTCAAGTCAATTAAGGGGTGTTTTGGGAACTTAACTTTTAGCCACTTTTTTAGTTTTGTAGCAAAAGTTAAAAGTTAGTTTTTTTGTATTTTTTTCATTTGAAAAGTTGGTTTTCAGCCACTGGTAAAATTACAATTCTATCATTCATGGGTCAAAATGTGCTACATGGGTGAATTTGTAGATATTTAAATTGAATGGGGATAATTTGGTCATTTTATTGTGATTTGACATCATAAACAAATATTAATTAAAAAAGTCAAAAGCAACTTTTTACTAACTTTTTAAATCATTTGTCTAAAAATGTCAAACGTTTAGTTAAAAGTCAAAAAATTATTTTTTACTATCTCTCCAAAATAAGCCTAGGCTTTGTTTGGGAAGTGAGTTAGCTTTTTGACTTTTTTGGTTATTTTAGCCTAGGGCTAAAAAGTCTAGTTTGGGAAGAACTTTTGGCTTTTTTGACTTTTTTGTGAGAGAAAGATGTAATGATTATAGGTTGAATGTAATATTTTGTTTTATTAAACTAAAAAATCTATTTTATTTTTTGTGACTATTTTAACCCCAAAAAAAAAAAAAAAGCCACAAAACTCACTTCCCAAACATAGCTAAGTGGCGTACGGTGTTTTTAAAATATTCGTAGGATATGGGTCAGGATGGGTACCGCCCATTCCCCCATATTTTGTGTTTAGGACTCTCTTCGTTACTTTCCTCTCTCTCGCTCCATCTCTCTCTTCCCACAGGTTCAGCTCCTCCACCTCCTCTCCAAGAAGCCCAAGCTTCGCAAGTTGTAGAATCTACCAGTGAAGAAGAAGAACCCAAACGCGAGGAGGTCTTCACAGTTGTTATGGTGAGTGCTCTGTCGTATCTCTCTTAATTTGGCGACACTTTATGCAAATTTTTAATTGTTTTGTGCATACCCAAGTGCTAATTTTGATTGTTAAACCATTTTCCCATAGTATAAAGTTTTTTTTATAATGTTTTCCAACTATTTTTTGATTTATTTATTGGGTTCTTTTGTTTTGATTTGTTATGAAAAAATTGGGTTGCAGAGATACAGGGCAATCAAAGATTGCATTTGTTACATTCAAAGATCCAAAAGCCCTAGAAATTGCGTTGTTGTTATCGGTACCTACTCAATTTGTTTCTCTTTCTTGTTTTCCCACTTTATAGTTTGTCAAAAGGGTTTATTTTAGTTAATACATAATTGCAATGTGGTCAGTGTTAAAGAGCTTGATTCATTCAACAACAATCAATATGAGGTTTTCTTTGATAATTGTAAATGCTTTGTATCCATGGTAGCTTGTTGAATTGGTTCTCTAGTCTATGGATGGGTTAATTGTTTCTGAATTTCCACTGATCTTTGAATTCTATAAGATTAATAAGTCTCATTCTCACATGGTTGCACACACGTGGCACAAGCATTCACACTATCCATGTATTTTTATTGAAGGAAAAGGGTTCTTGGTTAATTATCTTGATTTATTCATGTACATATGTTATTGTAGGCTTTCCACCCAGATATTGATCCATGTCTGTCTAGTTTGAATTTTCTCCAAGGTTTGGGTGTGAGTAGATGGGTGTTGGAGACTAAAAATATCAAGTTTCTACACTAGCTAGTGTTGAAATTTAGTACATCTTTAACTTTGAATGTGGTTTTGCATTTTAAACAAGTTATGGTTTTTGAAGGCAATAGCTGTTGGCAAGACAGTTTTGCTGGTACAAGTTTCTTATCTTTTCAAAATTCCCACATTTTTTTCCTTCTCTAATTAAGTTTTCGTCTTAGAGACGAGAGTTTTTTTTTTTTTTTTTTGGATGAGATTTAAGAGCGTTTACCGTCTCATTCACACTAATTTCTTTGTTATTAGGAATTTTCCTGATTTTTTCTTGGAATAATTTTTTGTAATCAAATTTAATGTTTGATGGAATTTTTGTTCTTCTCTCTCTTTCTCTCTTTGGTTTTTTGGCTGGGTATTTGGGCAAGGCTGTGACTTTGATACTTTCAATTTCATTACTAAACCAGGTAAAAAATCACTATAACTAAATATCTCAATCAACTAACTAGGTTAAAAACTAGTAATTTCAAATTTGCATATCTAGATAGCAATAAATTATTGGTAATCAATCACAACTGAAATTTCAGCCAATAATAAATTTTTTTTTTTTGGGTAGGAGCCAAATATTTCAGCTGATATTTGTCTTAAATTTCTTGATTCTGATGGTAGATGTGGTGAATTTGAATTTATTGCGTAGCAAGGGCCTTTAAAACCAATTTATATTTGCAGTATTTTGTAGGATATGAGTCTTGCATTTGACACACTTCAAACTGAGTATAAAGAATTGGTATGTTAGCTGGGTGAAGATAGTTTTCATTTTAGGATATGAGTTTTGTTTCATTGAACTGTTTGACTAAATGCCTAAATGGGGCTTTGTTATTAGGAATTTTCCTGATTTTTTCTTGGAATAATTTTTTGTAAACAAATTTAATGTTTGATGGAATTTTTGTTCTTCTTTCTCTTTCTCTCTCTGGTTTTTTGGCTGGGTATTTGGGCAAGGCTGTGACTTTGATACTTTCAATTTCATTACTAAACCAGGTAAAAAATCACTATAACTAAATATCTCAATCAACTAACTAGGTTAAAAACTAGTAATTTCAAATTTGCATATCTAGATAGCAATAAATTATTGGTAATCAATCACCACTGAAATTTCAGCCAATAATATATTTTTTTTTTTTGGGTAGGAGCCAAATATTTCAGCTGATATTTGTCTTAAATTTCTTGATTCTGACGGTAGATGTGGTGAATTTGAATTTATTGCGTAGCAAGGGCCTTTAAAACCAATTTATATTTGCAGTATTTTGTAGGATATGAGTCTTGCATTTGACACACTTCAAACTGAGTATAAAGAATTGGTATGTTAGCTGGGTGAAGATAGTTTTCATTTTAGGATATGAGTTTTGTTTCATTGAACTGTTTGACTAAATGCCTAAATGGGGATTCTAGGTTATTTATTTATTAATGTTCTCTAGGATTTTTAAGCATTGATAATGTCTGAAGTTCGAGCAAACTGCCAACTACCTGTTGATGGTTTACAACCATCAATATCGATTGAGAATTACGCAGATAGATACTTTGACATACATGTGTATTTAGAGTGTAATTATCCATATGTGGGTTTTGGTGAGAGTTTTTTGACATTATTTTGTTGGTTCTGTCATTAGGATCTTTGCTATGCATTTTGATTTGTTACAATTTTTTTATTTTTGTTTGCACTACCGCTGGGATGAACATGGGTAGCTTTGTATTAGTGTTGGTTGGTAGAGATCAGCAAACAAATCCTTGTTTATGTCCGGATGCAATTTAATCTGGGTCTTATAACACTTTCTTCAAACAGGTTCTTCCACATTTTTTTTTAATTACTAAAAACTTATTTGATTGTCTCAAAATTGTATATTTGATTATTTTAAGACAAACTTTTTAATTAATTAATTAATGTGTATTTAATGTTGTTGTTGAGCCAAATAAAATAAAATAAGATTGAATGTATATTTAGCTTTGATTGTGAAGCTTAAAAAAAAAAAATGGTTGTGAACCTTAAAAATAAAAAAAAGGTCCTGTTGGGTTAGGAAAAATCCAAGCCCATTAGGAGATGGGGAGGGTAGTACCCACGGGGAATTAATATCCACCCCATTAACCCCCCATTGCCATCCCTACTCCCATTTGGTCCTAATATAATGATATTAGTTGTTCTTTGGATTGTAATGTAATCTCAATCCAATCTTCGGCTTGATTATAGGAGAAATGTTGTTAGAGTATTTAGGCCAAGTTTGGCATCTCTCCAAAAAGTCAAAAAGTTACTCAAAAAGTTAAAAAGTTATTACTATTCACAAAAAAAATATATTAAAAAATTAATTTTCCACATATCTCTACAACTCAGCAATCATGACAAAACTGGCGCTGTGCAGCGTTTGTTAAGAACAATTGCACAGTTTTGGTGCAATTTTCACAGATTGCTGTTCGGCTTGTGGGGGCCCATCACGGGTCCCGTTTTGATAATCTGAACCGTTCAATGTGTAGAACTCGTCGAGTACTATATGTCTATAAAAAATCACATTGATCGGATATCGATAACTACACGATGAAATAATATATTTTGATAACCACCATTAAAAAATCATTATACTATTTACACCAACTTAATAATACTCATGAAAAAATAATATTTTCAATTTCATCTTTTTGAATGATTTAATCCAAATTATTTTTAAAAAGTCACTCAAAAATCTTTAGCCCATCAAAGTTGGAGTATTTTGTTTTCATCCATTTTCCATAATAAACAGTACAATCTCAAATTCTGGGAACACTGTTCAAGCAAGCAAATACAACAGAGATTTGAGTAATTGATCCTAGAAAACAACACAAACCAAACAAAAAATACAACATAGCAAACACGAACTCACAAGAACTGGGAAGCAAACACTGAAATGAAAATTGTGCAAATTTTGGGCCACTGTTCATGGAAAAACATGACAGCAATCAAGTCTTACCTTGCGAGTGGGAGTTCGAAGGGAGTTGAAGGAGAAGCAGCGTTGTTTGAACCTAAAAATGCTAAAAACAAACCCAACCGAAATCAAAACAAACAAACAATCTTACCTTGCCAAGCGTTGGTAGAGGAGAGAAGTGATGAAGGAGGATGAGGGAGCTAGAGATGAAGGGATTGAGGCTGTGGCTGGGAGGGATGGAGGAGGACATGAAGAAGGGGTTCAAGTTTGGGTCTCTGGCGAGGGAGAGGAGAGGTGGTCGGTGGTCGAGAGGGTTCTGTTGAAGAAGAAGAAACAGAGAGGGAGGGAGAGATAAAAGAGGGAATGGAGAGGAGACGTGGGTAGGGTAAGGGAGAGAAATGTTTGGACGGAAAGTAAACTATATTTGAACATTGATATATATTTAGGATTGATTTAGACCATTAAAATCAAATGTCTTGTTTTATCTCTATAAAAAAATAAACCACAAAAATTTAAATTAGATGTATTGGGCATAATTAGGGAATGGATGGTGTTGTTCGAGTTGTAAGCGGATCTTGTTTTAATAATTCAAATTATTTATTTTGTTACGTCAAAAAAAAAAAAATAATTCAATTAAATAATTGTAATATATTTAATTTATTACATTTGTCATAAATAAGATTTAAAAAATAGACAATAAGTGTATTTTTGAAAACAGACCATTCACTTTTTTGCAAATTTTGGGCCACTGTTCTTGGAAAAACACAACAGCGATCAAGTCTTACCTTGCGAGTGGGAGTTCGAAGGGAGCCGAAGGAGGAGCAGCGTCGTTTGAACCTAAATATGCTAAAAACAAACCCAGCCAAAAGCAACTGAAATCAAAACAAACAAACAATCTTACCTTGCCAAGCATCGGTAGAGGACAGAAGTGATGAAGGGGGATGAGGGAGCGAAAGATGAAGGGATTGAGGCTGTGGCTGGGAGAAAGGGAGGAGGACAGGAAGAGGGGGTTTGGGTTTGGGTTTGTGTCTCCGGCGAGGGAGAGGAGAGGTGGTCGGTGGTCGCGATGGCGGTGGTCGAGAGGGTCCTGTTGAAGAGAACAAACAGAGAGGGAGAGAGAGATAAAGAGGGAATGGGGAGGAGTCGTGGGTAGGGTTAGGGTTAGATCATCTCTAAAAAAATAACACAAAAATTCAAATTAGATGTATTGGGCATCACGCCGCGTGCACTAGTATTACATACATTAGGGAATGGATGGAGGGCACTGTTTGACTCGTCAAGTCTGTTTTAATAATTTGAATTGCTTATTTTGTTTGATAAAAATAAATTAATTCAATTTAATAATTGTAATATATTTAATTTATTACATTTGTTACAAAAAAAAAAATAGATAATAAGTGTATTTTTGAAAACAGAACATTTATTTTTTTAGTAACAAGTTCTATAAATTGAATAGCCTACAATTATTATATTGCTCTTTTTTTTTTTTGTCGATAATACACACAAATGATTCGATAAAATGAACTGTTTGGACATCGGTAGTCCCTTTATCAAATCACATTGTATCTCAAAAAATAAATGATAAATGTAATTTAAAGTGTAAAATTGAATATAAATATGATTTGATGAAAAGACTACCGATATCCGATCAACTTTTTTTTTACAGGCATATTCTACTCAGTGTACTTTAAAAACTGAACGATTCGAATTATCAAAGTGATTTCCGAAATAGACCCAATTGGCGACACAACATGTGCTCTCTTTTTGGGCCATTTCTATCGATTTTATGGCCTTTAACATTTAAGAGCATCCATAGTGGAGCTGTTAAGATGTGTGTTAGTGTTAGTTGTTAATATTTTGGCTAGTGAAAGCCTCAAATGATGCTCCAATGGAGCTATTAAAGGTTGTGTTAGTGTCAGCTGTTAATTTGTTTGTTAACTGCAGCGAGCCTTCTAACCAGTGAGAGAGAGAAAAGAGAAAGAAAAAGAGAGAGAGAGAGAGAGAGAGAGAGAGAGAGAGAGAGAGATGGGGGGACACTGGGAAGTGCAATGGAGTCGTCTGGTCGGACGTCTGGATCCTTGCTGTTCTGTTGCTATTTTTCTAGATTCAGATTTTGGATTTCGTGGTGAGGAATGTAGTGATGATAGTCAACAGGTGCAACAACAGCAACCAATGAGAAATTCTAGATTGATGAGGTATCAATCTGCACCTAGTTCCTATTTTGCAAGGCTCATTAACACTAGTGGTGGTGGTGGTAAAGAAAACAGTGATCAATTTGTCAATCCTCGACCTTCAAGTTCAGAAACATACCAAAATTTTGCTAGATTTTATGTCGTGTGGTGGTACACAAGACTCAACTCCTCACAATCTATGTGATATTGGGCAAAATTCTTCAGCAAATGAAGCTTCTCAACCACAATTTGTTGCAAATTTGAAGCAAGAAACAGACAATTTTCATCATTATCATCACGAGCAGCAACAGCAATAGCAACAGAACAGTGGTTGTGTTATTTATTATATATATATACTCTTAACACATATCTTAACACATTCATTGCACCATCACTCACTCTATAAAATTGACAAACTTTTAACACATATTTTTGGGTTCTACTTTTATCACTTTTTGTCATATAATACACTTTTTTAACTATCCCAATGTAGATGCTCTAAGACAAACAAAATGGGATGGCCACGTGAGGTGTCAGTAGAACTGCTATTCATTTGCCATGTGAAATCATGTTGGTCCCACAGAGAATTTTAGTAAGGAAAACTTTACAAAAATTGTAACGAAATTATTCTAAGAGAAAGATTAGAGCTACACATTTGTGATTATCTCAAGACTTTTAGAATAATACTTTGTAGCTCGAAATTCCATTGTCTCGAATGGCTCGATTGCCCAAAACGACGTCGTTTTTGGCTTTTTTTTTCCCCCCTCTTATATCTCTGAAACAGAGGGAGGAAGAAAGAGAAAAGAGAAGAGAAAGAGAAAAAGGGAGAAGAGAAAGGAAGAGGGAACACAGAGAGAGAGAGGCTCCACCCATCACCAAATCACAACCATCGGGCCACAACCAGTCGACGTCGGATATCAAACAGAGGTTAGGGATTTTTCTGAAATCAAATTTCATAAAAATCCTTAAAACCATGGTAGGCCATAATAATTTCGAAGGTTGGTATTGACTATTTTTCCTAGGCAGGGTCAGGATATGGAATTACAGTCAATCTCGATGGGAGAAGAAATGGAGTGTTCAAGTTTGAACAACGTTCAACCATGTCCACAAAATCTTTCAAAGACTCTTGTGAAAGGCTTTTTGAGAAATTTATATTCATCGTTCTTTTGAGTAAGCAAATCAATGTTTCCATTGCTGGATTCATCAGCTCCATCACCTAGTTTGAAACAGAATTTCATAACACGCCCACCTATTACCATATGCTATTGGTTTATAGCATCACGTTTAAGTTCTATGACTGTGCTAAGTAGGGGTGGGCGCGGATCGGTTGCGGCCACGAAACCTCCAATCCGCTATCCGTCCGCCAGATTGGCAGATTGGAAAAAATCAATCCGCATCTGTCCGCCAATCCGGCGGATGCAGATTGACGGATTGGCGGATTTATACGAATCGGTTTGGCGGTTTAAAAATTTACAAATTTTCAACATAAAATTGTACACTTTCTCAAAAACACAACCTGAACATAATTCAATTGTGCATTGCACTTCCTAAAATACTGCCAAAACATGGGTAAACAAAAGATAGTGCAAGTGCACAAGTCATATATTTGATATACTGCCAATCTGCCAGACCAAAAACAAATAATTCAATTCACATTGGTTTTTAATTCATATATTTTTAATTCACATTCAATTCAAAAACAAATAATTCAATTTATAAAACTAAATCAGTTCCGAAGCAGTTCCGAAATCAATCAATTTATAAAATTAAATCGGTTCCTAAATCAATCAATTTATTTTAAGTTCCTAAATCAATTTATAATCACAAATTTTTTATGGAAGCACTGTAAAACTAAACCAATCAGTTTATAAAACTAAATCAGTTCTGAAGCAGTTCCGAAATCAATCAATTTATAAAACTAAATCAGTTCCTAAATCAATCAATTTATTTTTAGTTCCTAAATCAATTTATAAACACAAATTTTGTATGGAAGCACTGTAAAACTAAATCAATCCATTTTTAAAACTAAATCAGTTCCGAAACAGTTCCGAAATCAATCAATTTATAAAACTAAATCAGTTCCTCAATCAATCAATTTATAAACACAACTTCCTAATCAGTTCCGAAGTAGTTTCTCAATAAAACTAAAATTGAACACAACACATACAACAAACGAAATTGAACCCAAAATTCAAGAGGCGGAAATTTTGAATAAGAGGTAGAAAACAACACATACAGAGAGAGAGTGTGACATAACAGAGAACAGAAGAAGACAATAAGAGGAAAGAAGAAGAGAAAAACAGAAGAAGAGAACTGAAGAAGAGGAAAGAAGAAAATCAGAGCATACCGTCAGTGTAGAATAGGAGCAGAGACGAGCAGATCGTAGGAGAATATCGTTCGGTGTAGATCGATAGCCAATCGCCGTTCAGTGTAGTAGATCGTCGGTCGACTGTTTAGTGTAGACCGCTGGACGAGGACGAGGATGGGTAGGGTTTTGGGGGTAGAGAGAGAGAGAGAGAGAGAGAGAGCGAAGAGAGAGACGAGAGAAAGGGTGTGTGTGTCTCTGTGTCTGGAATGAGGAACTAGGTTTAGGATAAACTAAAGAAAAGGGCTGGCTGAGGCGTAAAAAAACACGCACAAAAAAGGGGGTCATGGTCGGGTCAGGTTTTGTGGGTATAATGACGGATCACCTGCCACCCGACCCGAATCTGAAAAATCAAGAATCCTGAACCCGCACCCGTCCACTGCATACCACGCATCCACCCGTTAGGGGTGAGCCGGGCCGGGCGGATTGGACGGGTTGGTGAATCCGCTGCACAGCCCTAGTGTTAAGTACGCTTCATTGTAAGCAGTACTTTTTTAAATCATCCATGGCAATCACAGAAAAATTTATCCTACGACGGTGGTGGTCGGCGTCCCACTTCCTCGCTCTGGGGCGGGAGACCTTCTATCCGTGTTCAGATCCTCCACAGTTTTCTTTGTCTCGATGGAGTGAAATTTCTTGAACTAATTTTTATTATTGTAGATTTGCCTAAAAAGCACTAAAGTTCTGCAGACCACCCTTCTACATATTACACCAAGTGTTTGTAATTATAGACATCATAGATACAAAGGCTATTTGGTAAACACCTTAGTTGCCCCATCATGCACAATAGACCCTCTAAACAGGATTTCCAATTCATCATTGAAAAATTACAATCAAAACTCACCAGTTGGAGGGAGGAACACCCTTTCACAAGCGGGTTGACTCATTCTTATCAAAGTCGTCAATGAAGCTATCCCTGCTTATGTCTCTCAATGTTTTCACCTCCTTGCCTCAGTTTCTAATACCATCAACAAGCTCAATAGAGACTTTCTCCAGGGTTCCACTCTAGACAAATGCAAATTTCAGGTTGTCAACTAAGAGTCAATCGCCAAGCCCAGAGGCTAGGAAGCTTAGGCATTAAAAGTTGTTCCTCTGCAAATACTGTTTCCAGTGCCATGCCAAAAATTCACTAGCAGAGGGTATTAACCCACAAAGAGTGGGTTTCTTGGTGGAGACGCCAGTGAACGTTGAGAACACTCTTTTGGAGTGATGACTGGCTAGATATCGGACCTATCATGAACACACTCCATAGGCCTCTTCCTCAAGCTAACCTTTCCCTTAAAGTCAAGGACTGTTGGACCAACAATTGGTGGGATTTCAGTAGGATTTCTCGTCCCCTCCCCAGCTCGATCCTTAATGCTATTTGGAAATTTCCCATCCCTTGGTTTGATTGCAGGCCTGACTCCATCCGTTGGAAATACACACCTGATGGCAACTTCCCCTGGAAATCAGCTTTCTCTAAACCAAACCAAGCCTTAAAGTTCCCATCAAATGGGGTTGGCTATATGAATCTTTTTTTTCCACGCAGCTCCAGCAAATCAGCTTTCTCTCTAACCAAAAATCTAGTGCCTCTCATTTGCTAATTGGTCTTGGCTTTGGAAGACTAACTGCAACCCTAGAATCTGCCAACTTTTGGTTGACTACCCAACAACGTTTAAATTAAATACCTCAACTTTTTTCCCCCTTCTATACATCAATCCACTCCTCATAATTTGAACAAATTCACACAAATCTTGAACACCCAACGCACTCATTCCAAACATTGCACATGCATTCTACAACTCACTCAAAGATCTTTCATTCTAAATGTAACACCCTCGTTAATATCCATAAAATAAAGTTGATGTGGTGTGAGCAATATCGAAATTACATCTAGTCCCTACATTTTATTTTCGAAGTACTAAAAAAAACTATCCTTACATAAAAAAAAACTTGAAATGCCTTTGTAAATATAGCTTATGTTAAATTAGGGTACAAATTTTGAAAAAAAAACTAACTTCAACCTCTATCAAGACTAGGTATGAGTTGTATGACTTGTCAAGAGTAATTGTGGAATTTCATATATTTATTTATTTGTTGAAAGTAGATGGATAGATATTGGTAGGTGTTATTATTTAATTTTTTTTGCATAAATTTCAGTCAAGCTCTTAGCAATATTTCTAGAGTCGCCACTGAAGTTGAGCAATATGCCCACTCTTGGCACAAACAATTTATAAAGGGTGACCTTGGTTCTTCTTTTAAATTGTGTTTTCCCTATTGTGACAAATATTTCATTTTTTATGTCTCCAATAGAGCAAATATTGAAAGATAATCATGGGTAAATGAGATTAGCAGAAAATTAATAGTTTTAACTCAATGATGGATTCATACCTCTTTATAGGAAGGATATAAATTGGCCTTTAAGCTTCCTCCTCTACACAGAAGGATGTGATCAAGGTCTCTTCTCTTGTTGTACTAAAAGGCCTTGTTTGAGATCTACATATTTCTATGGAGCTTCTTGAGTGTTGGCTTCAACCTTTGAATCTTTTGATTATGATTACAAAATATATAAATAAGCCAAACATCTCAACCACAAAAAGAAACCAAATTTTTAGGTGATTTGGCTAACTCACCTTACTTCTGAACCTCCTTATAGAGGCTCACCTATGATGGGGTTGATAAGATCAGATAGCTAAACCATATATCCGAATGGTTCCCATTTAGCGATTTTTTTTGTTGCTCAGCTTTGTTGGACAACGCTCATTTCATACTTGACTTACGAGCTCATGCAGTACTTGCTGCTCTCTCTAAGGGGGCATGGCTTATGCACTCCACACTTCTTTTATGCAAATCCACTATCAATAAAATAATAGTGGATAACGGACTACGGCGTGATAATCTCAGTTAAGGAGATTCAAGTCGGCCTCTGGGATTGGCAAAGCCTTCTAACTGGTGCATTAAATCATTCCATTTTGGTTTGTGTCTCCTAAGATACAACAATCCGACAATTCGTCATATGACTCAAACTAACCATGCACAAGTGGGTTAGTCCAAATCTCCACCATATTAATGCCTTCCTTAGGCCTGAAAACTCTCGAAGAGTTGAGTTCAAGTTTGATTTTCTTATTAAAAAAATAAAATAAAATTGGGTAGGTAAGTGGTTTAGATATACCAAAAAGATAAAATGATATAGTGAGGCTCGATACACTCCCAAAAGGGACAAGATGGTCGAGCAAGGCATCAAAGTAGAGCATACAAAGCAAAGGCCTAGCACTAAAAAAATAATAATAAAAAAATCACAGCCCGAGAGCTAGGCCAAGGCAACAAACAACATGCAAAGCTAGAGGACAATGCCTACTATCTTATATAAGTCTTATGACTAGATTTCTTAGACTTGATAGAGAGGTTAGCATTCTCTTTATCAAGCTTAATATTTGCAATTCTCTCGGGGAGCTTCTTCTTGTTCTCACTTCTTGAAGATGGGTTTGTCCATAGAACAACAAATTTTCCATCTGAAAGGGTCGGTGAAGCCCCTTTGGGACGTGAAGATTGTCGAAGAGCTAGCCAATTTAGATTACTCACATCTCCTTCAATTTCTTTATCTTCCTTTGAAACCCCCTCATTTGGATTACCCCCCATTTCACTCTCTTTGAGGGGATAATCACTTCCAAAGCAGAGCATTAGGCAGACTGTTAGGATCTGCACAAAAAGACACCTTATTATCTACATGCACAAAAAGACACCTTATTATCTACACAAAAGCTAAGAACATCAAACACATTTGATGGAGGATGATGGATAGAAATAAGATCACCCTCGGAGCATAAACACTTCCTTACCTTTTTTCTTTTTCACTTCTTCCCATTCACTTGGCTTAACTCCAATTGTCTTGGCCACTTCTTGAACCTTGGCCTTCCACTCTTAATCAAATTGTTGATAAATGCTTACAATACTATATATGATATACATTAGGGGTTGATGTAGGTAGATGGGCCTTTATAGACCTCAACACCCATTAATGACCCAATTAAGAATCAATACATGAGTTATATGTATTAATGCATCAAATTCATTGATTCTTGTGGTAAATGAAGAGTTACCTGCATTAATAGGTTAAATTCGATGCCTAGAAAATGAATAGATGGATAGCTTATCCATGCATGGAAATATACCCATAGGTCACATTTGTTTGCCACGTTAGGTTGGATGGAATTATTGGTACGGTGGGATTGAGTGAGTGGATTACTAGTGTGGTGGTATTAGGTTGGAGATATAAGATAAATTGTGCTTGTTTGTGCACTTGTGTGGAAGTATTAATTAGTTGGGATTAAATCTATGAAATTATGTAAAAACGCTCATATATAAAAATGTTAACTTTGTTTTTTTTATTAAGTAGGGGCAATAAAGTCTTGTTACATCTAATCTCCATGGGATTAGATTCCCAAACCCAAGTCCCCCAAGGGTTTGCTAATCCCTCTGGTGAGGCTTCACAGTCCTATGGACACTTTTCCAAAACATACATGATTTTTGTAAGCCCCACAGATTAAAATTTTAATCCCCTCCCCTCAAATCCCGAAACAAACATGTTGATAAAGATAATGTGTTGTTGAAATTAAACTCATGTATGGTGAAACACACATCTTAAAAGAATCTGGACCATACATTGAATATTCTAGGCATTTACATAGGATTGCTCTGTCTTCAATGTTGGAATATGTAGGTGATCAATGCATCTCATAAATGACTTATGTACATACATTTAAATATTAAAATGCACCAACAAATAATTTTAATGCTCAAAATGTACATTTAGTCATATTGCTGCTGTTATTTGGGTGGAGGTTTCTCTGTGAAATGGTGTGAATGCAGGGAATTCATTCTAATGGGTTTCTTGGACTTTTTTTTTGGTGACTAATATGTTATTCATTTTTTCCAGTGAACCTAAGGAGCTGAGGATCCAAATAGCAGTGCTTCTTACTAGATTTTTGTTGCTGATTGCTAGCTGCTTGTTTGTTTTGTGATTAACTCGTTTCAGAAGTTCCTTTCTCATCTTTTTTTTTTTTAATTTTTTTTTTCTATATTGCATTGCAGCTGAGAACTTCTTGTGATGACTAAAGCTTCTTTTGTTTTTTCATGCGGAATGCTTCAATTTTGGAAGGTCAAGGGTTTTGCAGTGGTAACAGTTGATTTACGAAGAGTGACTTCTATGTTAAATATCAACATCTACAATTTGAGATTATTGTGTAGGAGGAAATGTTTTCATTGCATTAATAGGAGTAATTTTGTGAGTTTTTGTTCTTTTGACATTGATAATGCTTATTATGCTTTGATGGTCTTCCGTTTGTTTTTGTAGATAACTTCTAAAATTTGTGAACTTAGGTTGTTTGAAATCCTGTTATGACCAGTCGACGAAGAGATTTTTTGGCCAAAAATAACACGCTGTACTAGCTAGCAGGGTTATCTATCTAATGTTCTTAATTCAAAGAATAGTTTACTTTCCCACTTTTATTCATGCATGCCCCCTGTAGTGTGCTAAGTGGAGAATGCTTGGCAGCCCAATGTGCAGAAAAGATGCTAAGTGGAGAATGCTTGGCAGCCCAATGTGCAGAAAAGATGGAACGTATAATTTTATGTATTGTTGTATGCAAAATACTCTGAAATGCAGGTTTCGGAAAAGATGGAAATGTATAATTTTATGTGAATGAAGTAATTCATAGCAGGAGACTAAGGTTCGCCTGGTGAATGAGTTCTCTCTTATTGAGCACAACGTAGATTTACCTTTTTCTTCCCCTATATGTCACATAAAAAAATTAATAAATAAAATAAAATAAGATTATGTTTTTGTTTGCATTATTTTAATGGATGAATTAAGAAATGCTTTGGACTACCCAGACAGGCAGAGGGTCGTTTCATAACGTTTTGATTGATTCTAAAATTTTTAATTTTTTAAGGGAAAAAATATATATATATATTTTTACTTGTTTTCAAAATAAGTTTTTATATTCTCCTCTTCAGTGCCACTTTTGGCCAGCGATCATTGGCTAACAGTTGGCAGTGGCCAGCGATCATTGGCTAACAGTTGGCAAAATTTTTAACAATTTGAACGGGAAAATGCAACTGTAATCCTTTAAAATTATGCATAAATGTAAGAGGGTAAGAGGTGATGGTATGTCCAAGCTTAACCGGAAGTAGAAAGGGATTTGCCCTTTGCCTATGCCCATGCAACACAATCAGAGTTCGAGTTTATCTAAAGGAGTTCAGGTTAGGATTAAGTGCTTGAATCAAACACAAGAATTTTATTTTGGATTGAGCTTGAGGTTTGACTTATCATGTACTAATGTATTGCACTTTTTGAAAGTAAAAAAGAGAAAATCAAAAAATGAAAGTAAAAAAGAAAATTCATTTGAGTTATGCATTGCAACATGATTTAATTCAACAGTAGAAAAATAATCAGTTTTTAAAAATGTATATTTCATATATATTATATATTATTAACAACATAATTCAGGTTGCTTGTGTTTTGATAAAGCATACTTGCATCCTGACTGATTTAATTCGAATTGGTAAATTTTTGCCTAAATCATGACCAAATTTAAAATTATATTGATCAAGCCATAACATTTTTAAGGACTGGACTTAGGTTACTCAAGTTGGGCCACTTGAATTGCACCCCTCTAGATCAATATCATAGGGTAAAGTAGATTTTTCTCTCAATTACATAATGGAAGAATTTTTACATTGTCAATAAATATTCTTATCATATATTTTAAAATTCATAAAAAAAATATTTTTACAATCTAAAAATCCATAATATTAATAAATATTATTATTATGTGCATTTAAACCGTGCATAGCATAAGTTGACTACTAGTAATAAGAAAGTTCTATGAATGCATTGATTTAGCAAGAATCAATGATGATATAAAAGTTGTTCATGTCGTCTAATGTGTTTCTGTTGGCTACATATTTTGTAAAAGCCAGTTACAATTCGACATGTGGCAGAATAAGGGTATTATGGGAAGATAATCCAAGTCTTCAATCCTAGTCGTACACGTGGCGATGGATATTGGTTCTCACGTGATCTGAGTAGCACTAGATCAGTAAAGAGATGCAAGGTGACATGGCTTCAACGGTTACCCATATTCAAATTCAAATACAGGAGGGAAGCTCAACTGCAAGTAGTGGCGTAGTGGAACTACTTCTAAGGCAGCATGATCAGCGATCATGGAGGAGCAGTTTGACGGTTCGAAGTGCAGTTCGAAGGTCATCCTTGACAAGTATAAATAGCGGGGAAGCCCCCAGAAAAAGGCCCCAGACTCAGATCATACAAAACCAGTCTTTACTTCATATTTTCTTTTCCAGTTTTACATTTCCTGCACTTTACATTTCTGCACTTTAAATACCTGCACTTTAAATACCCGCACTGCACTTCGATTCATAGGAGTAGTTTCAAGTAGATTCAAGTAGACTGCTGCTGTAAACCTCTTCGAGGCTGAGTTTGGACTATTGTAAGTGTTCATTTTAATGAAATACTTCAATTGCTCTTCGCATTATTGTTATTTCTCTTAATTTCTCCTAAGTCAAGCCACCAGTAAAAGTCCTCTTCATTGAGGCTAAAAGAACTAAAACACAATCGTCTGATAATTGGTTGGCAATTATAATTTCTGTAAGGACTGATTGATCCTTGATGGCACGCTCGCATTTACAAAAACACCCTTCGAAAGCCAAAAAAGCCAACATATATTTTTGGCACGCCCAGTGGGACTAATTTAAAATGGCTAGACAAAGACGACAAGGAGAAAATGAACGTCTGAAAGAAGGCGTAGAAGGAGAGGTAGAAATACCAAATCCAGAGGATAATGTGGTAACACACCCTGTGGAAACTCCTATGTTATCAGAACCTATGGTCGAACAGACCAGTACTTCTGGACAAGAACCATACGTTCATAATATTGGACGAAACCAAGGAATTGGACCATCCACTGTTCCATCTACTCAGCCCACAAATCCATGGGATGGCCTAGTAGAAGCCATGGGACAACAATTAATGAACACAATGGAAAGATGGGCAACATCCTTTTTGGATCGAATGAATAACCATCAACCAACTAACACAAGACACACAGAGGAAGTTTTAAATGCTCCTCTGCAAAGATTGGCTAGAGATAAACAGCCTATGCAAGTTAATGGGCATCCTAATGGTCAAACTAGTAATCAGAATTATGAAAGACCATCACCTCAGTCTTGGTATGAACCTATTTCGAGGCCTATAGCAGGCCAAAATGCCTCAGTACTTAACAATGAAGCCACACAAGTTGGTGGATCTAGTCAAGTACAAGAAACTGGCGTAAGAATGGTCACAAATCCCATGTTCGAAGCCATACCTGGCACAAGGGGGTACACTAATCCCTTATTCGAATTTATACCCGGGGGGTTGGAGGGTTTTCCTGCAAATGGCAGAGAAACAACACCTGTTCAAGCACCCTTCGTAGGTCCCTTCGCAGGTCAGGCTCAAAGGGGTTACCCATACCTCCAACAGCAACCTGCACCGCAGGGACAACCAGTCCCAAATGTACCACCTTATGGACCAAAAGGACCACAAGCACAAGTTTGTCCACCAAACCCTGTGTTTGTTTCTTCAGTGGTGGTTCAGCAGGCACAAAACATGGTCCCTAGGGACCAAATTATTGATATTGTTAGGGAGATGTGTGGACCGATGGCTTGGGGGGTCCAGACTCCTGTATACAGAAAACCATACCCAGAATGGGTAGATAGGGTACATGAATACCCAAGGGGATTCAGAATACCAGATTTTACCCTTTTCTATGGAACTGGAAATCAATCAACAGTGGAGCATATTGCTAGATTTGCTGCCCAATGCGGTGAATTTACTAACCATGACTATATGAAACTGAGATTATTTCCAAATTCTCTAACTGGGGGAGCATTTGTATGGTACATCAACCTTACACCTGGCTCCATTCAAACTTGGCAACAAATGGAAGAGGCATTTCATGCCCAATTCTTCCAATCGGAGCCAGAGGTGTCCATGGCAGACTTGGCAAGATTGAGTCAAAGGCCTGAAGAAAAGGCTACTCAATTTATTGCCAGATTTAAAAGGGCTCGAAATAAATGTAGAGTCATCCTTCCAGAGCCAGAATTTGTAAGATTGGCTCAAAACGGTTTAGAGTTCAAGCTTCGAAAGAAGTTTGATTCAACTGAATTCAGGGATTTGGTCGAACTGACCTATAAGGTGTCTCGATATGAAGCATTATTAGAAGAAGAACAAGATCGAAATAATGCCTCGTACAAGACATATTATAGAGATCCAAATTATGAGATTGATGCAGCAGAGATTATGGGCAAAGAACCTGTAATCTGTGAAGCATTAATCCATAAGGAAACAATAATAGACCAGCAGTTTAAGAAGAAAGACTTTCACAGAAAATACTCTTTCGACTTAACAAAAGCAGATGACATTTTTGATCATTTGCTTGCAGCCAATTTCCTTAAGTTACCGAAAGGAGTAAAACTGCCATCTCCAGATGAACTTAAAGGGAAAGTATACTGTAAATGGCATAATTCTTGGTCTCACTCGACTAAAAACTGCATTGTTTTTCGAGACAGGATCCAAGAGCAAATTCGGAAAGGAAGTTTGAAGTTCCCAGCCAAAACTGAAAAAGCCATGGGGATTGACAGCAACCCGTTTCCAGAAGTTGGAGAAAGCACAGCTAATGTGGTTGTACCAAACTTCCAGAACCTATCTCTGCAAGAGTTGGAAGAGGTCAATGTGCAGATGCATATTGCCAACCAGACAACTGCCAAGAAGGAGACTAGAAACCCACCAGTTATTGGACAAGGTTTCTCACATCAGAAGGAACACTCTGATGAAGAAACATTGGATGACGATTCCTTAGAAGCAGCTGTAATGCAGAGGATGTGTCCTAGATGTAGACTAAGCTACAAATGGTTGAAGGGGCTTCCAATTGATGGGAAGCAATACTATAAAGATGTTCAGAGACGTCCTAGATCAACCAACGCTTACAACAAAAGGCCGTACCCGGCTAGTGATAGGCAGCGACCATTAGTGGTTGAGCCTGCAGGTGATAGAATACATGCTAAAGGCAAGAGGCCCTTGTATGAGTCTAGGCCACTTAACTACTACAGAATGGAGAGCAAACATTCTGAAAGAAAATTGGAAAGGAGTTCAGGGTATGGGACTAAGGCCAGAGATTGGCCTCCTAGATCAACCTCACACAGAACAGAAAATGGCCACCTCCATCAAAGGCCAGAGTCAGGCTCGAAACATGAGACCAGAACCAAGCACTTACCTCCACGGCCAGTATCGAAGATGGCTTCGAAGGTAGGAAAAGGTGATTCAACATCTGAGTCAGCAAGCTCTTGGGTACCTGGAGTTCCAGACTGGTTTGTAATGCAAAACAAACCTAGGGAAGTGTCTGCCAGGAGAGATGTTGGAATCCAAGGCAAGATGGTCAAGCCTCCTTTGGTGGCTCCTAATAATTGGGTATTGCTGAAACACCCAAAGACAAAAGAACCAAATATGGTTCCAGTTATTTCCAGATCACAAAGGAGGAAGATTCAGCGCAGGTACACCCAGTACCAGCAAGATCTGAAAGAAAGTGGGAAGAGTTCTTCACAGGTCAAAACAGAAGAAAAGAAAACTTCGAAGTCTGACCTGCTCCAAAACCGACTCTACAAAGCAAAGTGGTTTGTAGTAGAGAACAGTTGGCCCAGGTTCATTCTGAACTAAAGGCCAGAGAGAAGTCTAGTTTGGCAGGGCTGGAGAAGGCTCTGATGGAAAGTGACAGCGAAACGGAAGAAGAGATTGGCATGAGCCAAAAGAAGGAAATGGCAGAAGAAGAAATGTTCGAAGCCTTCATGGCTGAACAAACATTTCTGACTGAAGAACCAGTTGAGAAGGATCCTTCGAAGGGATCAGTTATCAATGAAATACCAGAGTGCAGCATGGAGGATGCTGCTGAAGACACTGAGCAAGGTAGCCAAGAGGGGAAGAAGGTACAACCAGCCATCCAGTTTGGCTCATTTCCCCCAGTTTCAGTCAATATGGTACACATACTGCCTCACGAGTTCCAGGCTGGAAATGAGGACCAAGATGACCAAGACATGGGTCCTATTCCTGTCTCCAGCGAAGATTCGCAAGTAAGTATGGTACAAGATGATCCTGGGATGGCTACCCTAATGGAGACTGACTACGAGAGTGAAGAAGAGGTGAGCATTAACCTCTCGTATCCTTTTGAGTATCCTTCGAATTCCATGACACAGCATGTCAAGCCGTTGTACATCAAGGCTTTTTTCGATGGGATACAACTGAACCGTGTCCTGATAGACAATGGGGTAGCAGTGAACTTGCTACCGAAATCTTCTTTGAAGAAACTAGGGAAAAAGAATCCCAGGTTGATTCCCACTAGCACAACCATTACTGGTTTCGCTGGAGATAAACAGATGGCCCAGGGGATTCTGCCCATTAACTTAAGTGTGGGAACCAGGGACTGCATGACAGCATTCTTCGTAATTGACAGTAATGCTAAGTATAATGCTCTACTTGGGAGAGATTGGATCCACACTAACAAATGTGTGCCTTCCTCTCTGCATCAGAAAATAATGATGGCTTTGGGCAATGGAGAGACAGAGGAAATTGATGCGGATCCTCAACCCTTCATAGCTTGCGCAGATTTTGCAGAAGCCAAGTTGTATATTGAGGGAGTGACACCACTCAGTATACTGAGAAAAGCTAATGGCTCAGCCGAAGTGACGGCTGATGAGGAAGTGACACACCTGAAGCACTTGGTCCAAGAAAGTGCTGATGAAGAGATTGTCGTTAAGGATGACAATGATGCCTGGTTGTAGGCAAAGAGATGAAGAACAAGAAGCCAAGCCCTTGGCTCTGATTAAATTTTCAACATTGGATGTAAAAGCAATAGTCCAGAAAGTACAGGAGCAAGAGAGAGAAGCCATGATCATTGGCTGCAAACAGAAGCAGCCACAGGTCAGAATTTTGACCCTTGGTAAATACTGTGCATTGGACATTGAAACAAAAGTCCAGGAGATACAAGAAGAGGATGCCTTATGGACAGATTTTGTCTATGAGGAGGAAGGCAGAGATGTCGAATTAAGGAACTTAGGAGCAGAACAAGGCGAAAAGGTTGCTTCGAAGGTCGAAGAAACCAAAGAAGAAGCTTCAATGTGTTCTCAAACACAAGACCCCTTAGAAGAAGTGAATTTAGGGGAAGGTTCTGTGCAACAGCCCACCTATATAAGTATTTGCTTGAATGTTCTGGACATAGAGCAGCTATTGGTTATTCTAAAGAAATACAAAGATTGCTTCGCATGGTCTTATAATGAACTACCAGGATTGGATAGATCATTAGTGGAACATAGGCTCCCTATGAAGCCTAATTTCAAGCCGTACAAGAAGAAACCAAGAAGGATGAGTCCAGAAGTAATTCAGAAAGTCAAGGAAGAGATTCTTAGACTGCTCAAGGCAGGCTTTATTAGGACAGCCAGGTATGTTGAATGGCTATCTAATATTGTGCCTGTAGTTAAGAAGAATGGTAAAATGAGGGTATGCATTGATTTCAGAAATTTAAATCTAGCAACACCAAAAGATGAGTACCCTATGCCTATAGTGGATCTGTTGGTTGACAGTTCAGCAGGGCATCAAGTTTTATCAATGATGGATGGGCATTCTGGTTACAACCAAATCCGCATTGCAGAGGAGGATGTCCACAAGACAGCATTCAGATGTCCAGGGAATATTGGCACCTTCGAATGGGTTAAAATGCCATTCGGTCTGAAGAATGCTGGGGCCACATATCAGAGGGCTATGAACACTATCTTTCATGATCTCATTGGAGGGTATCTAGAATGTTATATTGATGACATTGTAGTAAAATCCCAGTCCATGGAGGAGCATCTGTTTCATTTAGAAACAGCCTTTGAAAGGATGAGAAAGTTCAAGTTGAAACTCAATCCTCTTAAATGCGCTTTTGGTGTATCATCTGGAAATTTCTTGGGTTATGTAGTGCACAAGAAAGGAATACAGATTGATCAGAATAAAGCCAAAGCCATCATCGAAGCTAGGCCTCCATCAAGTAATAAAGAGTTACAAAGGTTCCTGGGGCAGGTTAACTTTCTTCGAAGGTTTATTTCTAACACTGCAGGGAAAACTAAAGTGTTTTCTTCCTTGTTAAGGCTGAAAGATGAAGAGGAATTTGTATGGACAGCAGAGCATCAAATTGCTTTCGAAGGTATCAAAGCCTACTTGGCCAACCCTCCAGTGCTGATGCCACCAAAAGGGAATAAGCCCTTGAAGTTCTACATAGCTGCAGCAGAAGATTCATTGGGAGCTTTCCTGGCCCAAGACAATGAAGAAGGCAAGGAACAAGCTGTTTATTACCTCAGTAGGTTTTTAAATTCTTGTGAATGTAAATATTCAGCTGTTGAAAAGCTGTGTCTTGCTTTGTATTTTGCTGCAATGAAATTAAGATATTATCTTTTACCTACAACTGTCTTGGTAATTGCAACCACAGATTTGGTTAAATACATGTTATCTAGACCCATGTTGAGGGGAAGAATTGGCAAGTGGATACTAGCCTTATCAGAATTTCAGTTAGAGTATGTCCCTCAAAGAGCAGTAAAAGGGCAAGTCTTAGCTAATTTTTTGGCAGATCATCCATCTCAAACAGAGAGCCAAGAAATAATGGAACTTGGTATGGCTAGTGTTGAGCCATGGCAAATGTGGTTCGATGGATCGAAGGCCAATGGGTTAATTGGAATTGGTATTGTGATTAAGTCTCCACAAGGGGTAGAAACCACACATGGTTTCAGAGTGGATGAAGCTAGCTGTTCCAACAACCAGGCTGAATATGAAGCCTTAATAGTAGGACTAGAAATCCTTATTGGATTACAAATACATGCAGTTGACATATTTGGGGACTCTCAGTTGATAGTTAACCAAGTGAAAGGGATTTTCAAGTGTCAAAGCATAAGCATCTTACCGTACTATGTTGTTGCATTACATCTGCTTTCTCAATTTCAAATAGCAAATGTAACTCATGTTCCAAGATTCTTGAACAATAGAGCTAATGATGTGGCTTAGAAAGCTTCGAACTTCAAGAGAAGGGATAATACCCAAAGGGACATAAGCCAAACAACATATCAGAAATTAATACAGCCTTTGAATAAAAGGAATGTGGTCTTGGAGGTCAATCATAATGACTTACAAGAACAAGATTGGAGGCATCCAATAATGCAATACTTGGCTGGTCCATCTTCGACGGCCAGCAGGAGAATCAAATTGCAGTCCATGCAATACATAATATATGGTAATGCTCTTTACAAAAGAGGGGGAGATGGTTTATTACTAGAATGTTTAGGCCCAAAAGAAGCGTTAACAGCCATGGCTGAGTTCATGAAGGCATCTGTGGTGCTCATCAACCTGGTGTAAAGATGAGATGGTTGCTTCGAAGGCATTCCTACTATTGGCCAACTATCCTTAAGGACTGCATAGAATATGCAAAGGGTTGCCAGGCATGTCAAAGGCATGGCACAATAAGGCATGTGCCCATAACTGACCTACATTCAGTAGTGAAGCCTTGGCCATTCAGAGGGTGGGCCATGGATATGATGGGAAAAATACACCCACCTTCTTCGAAGCATCATTGTTTCATTCTAGTGGCCACTGACTATTTCACTAAGTGGGTCGAAGCTAAGCCATACAAGGCTGTAGACCAAACAGAAGTTATTGGGTTCATTAAAGATCTGATCCATAGATTTGGCATCCCACAAAGCATAACAGTTGATAATGGAACTGTGTTCGATGGAAGAATGGTGAAGTCCTTTGTGGCAGAATTTGGAATTAGCCTTGTTAATTCCACACCCTATTATGCACAAGCCAATGGTCAAGCTGAATCATCCAATAAATCCTTGAAAAAAGGTATACAAAAGGTTGTGGAGGATAATCCTAGGGATTGGCATAACCTCTTGTTGGATGCTTTGTGGGCTTACAGAACCTCCCCAAGGTCAAGCACAGGAGTCACCCCCTATGCCTTAGTTTATGGGCATGATGCAGTGTTACCTGTGGAAATTAATGTTGAATCTTTGAGGGTAAGATGCCAAGATCAGTTATATCCTGAGCAGTACCATCAAAGTATGTGTTTGGAATTAGAAGGAATAGATGAAGCCAGAATTTTGGCATTAAATAGCATTCTTTTCCAAAAGAAGAAGGCAGCCAAGAATTATAATAAGAGGGTCAAACATATTGGCTTTGATGAAGGTGACTTGGTATGGAAAACAATACTCCCAATAGGAATTAAAAGCCATAAGTTTGGCAAATGGTCACCTAACTGGGAAGGACCATATCAAATTCATAGAGTTCTGCCTTTTGGAGCATACCATTTAAGAAATTTGAATGGCTATGTACATCCCAAAAAGATTAATGGCAGATATTTGAAGCCTTATTTTCCAACCATTTGGGAAACACAAGGAGTGAAATAAACATTAAATACAAAACATAAGACTGCTCGAATGATAGACAAAAGGTTGTTTCTTTCATAAAGAATTGAGTACATTGTGCCACAGATTGGCCCAGAAATCATTACAATGTCTTAATTGTTTTTGTACAATGGATTTCCTATTTCTAAGTGATGGAAACAATTGAATAGCTGCAGCCATGTCTTCTTTTCGCTCAGCCAGCCCTTGGTTGGTGATGTGCAATTTGGTGTCAGTTCTAACCAAGGCTTGGTTTACTGCGGCCAGCTCCTCTTCAAGCTAAGCTTTCTTCTCCAGCAGTTGGACTCGAAACTGGGACGCAGAAGAGTGTTGATCCTTAAGCTCTGCTACTTCAGTATGCACTTGAGAAACAAAACTCTGGTCCTTGGCCAATTTCTCATCCGCAGCCTTAGCAGCATGACAAATGCTGATATAGAAGTCGATAGTAGCTGCAGCCTGGGATAGGTGACTTGAGACTTTCATGCCGGACTGCTCAGCAATATTACAGCATTGAAGAAACCCATTCCTGATAATAGGCCTTTGTAGAGCCTCGAAGGGGATCCTCGAAAAAGAAGTCAGCAGTTCCAGGCATGTGTCCAGGTCCACTGAAGGTGCAGGAGGCTTGCTGCTGGAAGGAGGACTCTCAAAAATTTCCAGCAAGGAGTCAGCCAAGACTAACAGCTCAGCTTCAGCACTAAATGTTGGAGAGGTAGAAGGCATGTCGAAGAGACTAGCTAGTCTTCCTTCGAAGATGTCTACCTCATCCCTGGACATGAAGGGCATAGATAGTGTTGTGGTGGAAGACACAGAGGGCTGCATGGGGATGGGAGAAATGGATGGAGCATCTTTGGCAGCCTCTATGGTCTTAGCCACCAAGGAGTCAAGTGAAGAGGGGCTGGGAGTAGACATGGGAGATGAACCATGAGTTGGAGAACTACCAGCACCCTCTGCAGGAGAAGCAACTGCCGTTGAGACTGGAGTAGCAGCTGGAATTTCCTTGGAAGGAGAAGGAGGAGCAAGACTCGAAGGAGAAGTAGATGAAGGGATAGGCTCAAGGGTTGTTGCTGCAAAGAAAGAAATTTAATGTAAAGTCTCAGTATTAAAGATTCGACAAGAAAAGAATAGAGGCATGAAAGAAATTACTTGTTCCAGAAGCATTGGCTCTAATAGGAGGGCTACGGAGGGGGTAATGTTCGGCAGCCTGTTGCCTTCTTGCCATTTCCCTTTGTAATGCATCGGCAGCAGCAACTTCCTCTATCAGAATTTGTTGCTGCCGTCTCTTCTCAGCCCTTTCGAAGACAATTATAGCTTTGGAATGTTCTTGTTCCACGGCCTTGGCAGCTGCCTCATGAATAGGATCTTCAACCAAGGCTGTGGTTGAAGCAATCACTCTCCTCTTCTTTTCTATTGCTTGGGCAATTGTCTCAGAATCAGAATCCTCAGCAAAATCAGAATGAGAGACAGTAATCTTTCTTCTCTTCTTTCTTTGATTTGGCATTGTCTTTTCCTTCATTGTTTCCTCAGTTTCTTCAGTCTGCGGTTCGGGTTCCCTAAAAATAACCTCCTCCTCTACTTCTCTAGTGGTTATCTCCTCTTGAACCAAATCAGTCACCCTTTTCCTTTTTATCAAAGGCGACTCATGTTCTTCTTCTTCTTCTTCTTCTTCTTCTTCTTGCACTTCAGTTGTGTTCTTTTCAGGCTCAAGCAGTCTCCTCTTCTTTTGCTGCTGACCACCTTCACAGAAGAGAAATTGAGAATAAGATAACCAACATCATGGAGATAGTCTAAGGAAAGAAAACAAAGGCATATACCTTTCCTCGAAGCAGCTCGAGTGACCTTAAAAGGAGTTGAAGCAGCAGGAGTGGACGGGTCCAGCACCTTTAATAAGTTTTGAGATGAGATGGCCAAATAAACTTCCATATTGCTCACCCACCAATCTTGGTGTCTCTTCAATACAGTACTTTGGGGAGTGAAAGGGGTGAACTCAAAACTGGCCAAGTCATCCATAAACTTGAAGGTTGCCTCTTCCAGCCTTGACTTCCGAACCTTCAGATCCCTCTTGGTGAGGCTCAGATTGGTGTTGCTACAGAGAGGGATTGAGACCCCTTGTGTAAAGCCAAATTGTCTAGCAAATTGAGCAGGACAATAAGGCTCAGCTATACATTTATAAGCTCTGGGGTTCGTGGTCCCAATAAACAGCTCTCTAGGAATCAAAAGGGAAGCCCATATATCCTTGTGAATAGGTGAGGCACAGAGCCGGTCACTTAAGAAATGGCTCAACCAAGTTGGACCTATGTTAGCTTCGAAGGGACGGAAACGATGAGCAGGAAGGGCGGCTGGTAGCTGGTGGAAGAAAGAGAAGTAAAAGGCAAAAGTAGAAGGGTAAAGTGAGGCATTGGCTAGTCTTATGCCATGGGTGAAAGAGTGTAGCTCAGAAAATTTAAGGCATTTGGATTGCAGTTTAGAAAAATAGGCGAAAAGCCAAAGCTGAAGAATCCAGAATGGCCCCCTTGGTTAGCATCTAAGGGTTTTTCACAAAAGAGAGAGCAGACTCTATATACATGGCTTAAGATATATGGGGCTAAGGCTACCCGTTTCTGCAAGACAAAAGCTTTGGCAAGAGGAGCAAATTCCGGCATGATTCTTTGGGAAGAAGTGCAGAAGAGAAATTTGCAAAGCCAATATAACAAAAAGGAAAAGAATTCCCTATCAGTTACCAGACCCTCTTTTTTGTTCTCAGCTCTAGCAAAATCACTGTAAGATGAGCTAAGAGAAGGGAGAGAGAAAGAGACTACTAAATCAGGGAAATCTGGTGTAATGGGAACACCAATAGGGGATACTCCTAGAAGATGGCAAATGTCAAGAACAGTAGGGGCCATCATCCCACACTTGAATTGAAAGAAATTAAAGATGGGGTTCCAAAAACATAAAGCAGCAGGAACTAGAAAGGGGTCTTCTGAGATAGTTACCCTAGATAGCCGAAGAGCATTGAGAAGACAGAGCTCTTGAAGGTCCAGTGTCCTGGCAGGGACAACCCGGTCGTACCATTCCTGCCACTCTGGCCTCATCGTAGGCCAACATTGGTGAGGGCGATTGATCCTCCAGCCCGTCCAGTCAAGACCACCCTCATAAAGAAGACATTGGTCCTCCAGGCGAGGATACAAGGCGGGGAGCTCAGCAAGGATTTCCTTGAATATGGGTCCAAGCACGTATTCCTGTTGCACATGGCGACGAGGAATGAAGATACACCCATCAATAGCGTTTTTTTCTCCGGCCTTGTATTTCTCACATTCTGCATCAATAAGCCTTTTTAAGGCCACAGACGAGCTCAGACGCTCTACGGTTTGGACCTTCGACGAAGAAGGAGCCATTGATAGTACGTTTTTTTTTTTTCGGAAGGTGTAGAAGGGAGTAGAGAGAAGTGGAAGACCGATGAGGGTTTATGTGTCAAAAGAGCAAGTGATTTCAGAGCACAAAAGCAAAGGGACTTTTAAAAGGTTTCGTGTCTGAAAAATATATTGCGTAAGTCGTTAAGTACTAAAAGTACGAATACGAGGAGTTTCTTCCAATATTGATAGTTTTGGAGGGAAAAGCACATTCCGAGTGTTGACGTCAGCTTCGAAGTGGGATATTTGGCTTCGAGGCCAAATTTTGGCGCCAAAAATCAAACAACAACGGCTTCGAAATACAGAAGCCGGCTTCGAAGCATACTACATGCTTAGAGATGCTAAGATGCTCGAGTATTGGTCTACTTCGAAGGGTTTAAAGACCTGTTCGAGGGATACTATTGAAAGTAATGACCTTCGAAGCAAAACTTAGGATTCTTTAAAGATGAGAATTATTGTTCGGAACATCAAAACCAATCATTGGTTTTTGTGAAAGGAGATTGTCCATTGAATTAAAACAGCATGGACCGCTCTTCGAAGCAAAAGTAGTCAGTTTAAAATTAATTGGCTATATTAACCGTGACCATATATTGGTTTTAGTTAGTCTTGAAGGGTAAGGTTGTCAAATTCGAAGCACTAATTCTAGGTGATCTCAGCCAGAATTGTCGATTTTACTCCATAAATTGGAAAAAGACATGTTGGTTCTCTTTAATGTTCCATGAAAGATGGTTGAATCCAGATTCGAAGGGTGAGGTTGCTCAGTTCGAAGCTCTGAATTGGCTTCAGAATATGGAAACAAGGTCAAACAATGCTAAGTGAGGAATTCTGTTTATATTAAAGCCAAAGTAAATTACATCGAAGGACTCTACCTGGGTACAAACTCAAGCTCATAAAAGTAAGGAATAGAATAAATAACAAGATCATGAAATTTTGCCCAACAATGGTCAATGAATTTTTGTTCTTTCTTTATTATATCTTCTATCTCTTCTAATGTTGGTTGCATAAGTTGATGGGCCCTGACTTCGTAGTAGAGCTCTTCAGCCTTTACTTCGAAAGCTTCCTCTCTCAATCTTTGTTCCACTTCGTCCACAACCAAGTCATCCCAATACGCAGAATCTTTATTCTTGAAATCATCGAATTCTTCGATAAAGTTCTCTGCTTCATATTGGGCATGAATCCGCAGAGACGAAAGTTGATCCAAGGATTGTACAGTGACCAGGGAATTTCGATGCCAGTAGAGGAGCACTGGAAGTTGGTCCAGGAACATATAAAGTTCTGCTTGGGCAAGGGGATTAAGGACATGGCCCCTAGTCAGAATATCACAAGCCCATCGAAAGTTCTTGAGAGGGATGTCATCCTCAAGAACATTGAAGGGCAAGTGGGACAAGGCTGCAAGCAGAAGTTGAGCCTCTTTCCGCTCAGTTGGAGTAGGGAAAGTTGGAGGTTTGTAAGGTGGAAAGACTTTTTCCATAGGAAGGGCAAGCCTCAGTTTCTCTGTCCAGGAAAGAGTTGGTGGAGGATAAGAGATAGATGGTTTTGCTTCAGAAGATAAAGAAGAAAGAGTAGAGGCTTCTGTTTCAGAAGAAGAAGGAGTAAAGGCTTCTGTTTCAGAAGAAGAAGGTATGGATGCTTCTATTATGGGAGATGGCATGGGAGCAGAAGGAACAAAGGCATTAATGTAATCAAGCCAGTCGGAAGAACAAATCTTCGCCTTCTTGGCTAAGAATGAAGGGCTGTACCCTTGTGCTTCTTCTAGGCGCTGGGTAGGGTGCATTATCTTTGTAGGCATGGAAGAGGTATACCAGGCCACAAGCAGATTCTCTTCCAAGCTACGTCGAAGGTCAATGGGCACGTAAGGATAAACCACTGAACTTCGAGTGTAAGGAGGAAACTCCAAGGGGTCAGTAAACTCAACAAAATGATGGTTGATTCGCTCCTTTAAATCATAAGTCTCAGGGGTTGACCAGCTTGTCCAGCCAGAAGCCTCAGAGGATGAAGAAGTTACAACTTCATCCCATGCAGAGGTCTGTGAAGAAGAGTTTCCTGAGTCCATATCTGCAACTTGCCAGATCAAAGGTTTAAAAGCAGTTGGTTCGAGGTATAAAAGAGAGTTAGAGGAAGAGCTTCTTGTATCTGTGGCCACAACTTGCTGAACCGAAGGATTAAGGACAATGTGTTCGTAGTCCAAAGGTTGGTAATTTGCAAAGGCTCCCATGACCTGAATATAGAAAGGCGGGTAAAGGCGACTAATGAATGCGTGGAGATTCTTTCGAGGGGAAGCAGCATTACTCAATGGCTCTTCGTATGCTTGATCAATGGAAAGGGGAGTTGATTTAGCCATAGTCCGTTCGAATGCTGAGGTGTTTGGATGTTCGACAAATTGATGAAGAGTTAAAGCAAATGATCACCAAATAGGTGACGGTTGTGCTTCCAAGATTTAGACTCCATGCATGTTCCAAAAGGCGCGGGAAAAGCTTTGATCCACTAATATCACCAAGTATTGGGCATATTAGTGCGGGGGGTAATGTTGGCTACATATTTTGTAAAAGCCAGTTACAATTCGACACGTGGCAGAATAAGGATATTATGGGAAGATAATCCAAGTCTTCAATCCTAGTCGTACACGTGGCGATGGATATTGGTTCTCACGTGATCTGAGTAGCACTAGATCAGTAAAGAGATGCAAGGTGACATGGCTTCAACGGTTACCCATATTCAAATTCAAATACAGGAGGGAAGCTCAACTGCAAGTAGTGGCGTAGTGGAACTACTTCTAAGGCAGCATGATCAGCGATCATGGAGGAGCAGTTCGACGGTTCGAAGTGCAGTTCGAAGGTCATCCTTGACAAGTATAAATAGCGGGGAAGCCCCCAGAAAAAGGCCCCAGACTCAGATCATACAAAACCAGTCTTTACTTCATATTTTCTTTTCCAGTTTTACATTTCCTGCACTTTACATTTCTGCACTTTAAATACCTGCACTTTAAATACCCGCACTGCACTTCGATTCATAGGAGTAGTTTCAAGTAGATTCAAGTAGACTGCTGCTGTAAACCTCTTCGAGGCTGAGTTTGGACTATTGTAAGTGTTCATTTTAATGAAATACTTCGATTGTTCTTCGCATTATTGTTATTTCTCTTAATTTCTCCTAAGTCAAGCCACCAGTAAAAGTCCTCTTCATTGAGGCTGAAAGAACTAAAACACAATCGTCTGATAATTGGTTGGCAATTATAATTTCTGTAAGGACTGATTGATCTTTGCTGGCACGCTCGCATTTACAAAAACACCCTTCGAAAGCCAAAAAAGCCAACAGTTTCCTAGTTTTATATTTAATAGGAAACTGAAGTCCCAACATTATTAAAAAGTGGCTAACTTTTAGTTCCCTTATGACTAGAGTGTTAACCGATTAGATTGATCCGGTTTTAGAGTAAACCACAAACCGAATTGGTTCTAACGGTTCTAGAAAAATTAAAACTGGAACCAAACCATTAACGATTCAATTAAGATACAGAACCGGACCGATTTGAACGGTTCACCTATTTTCGGAACTAGAATTAGAACTGAAGCTAATAAAAATCGAACCAAACAACAATTTAGACTAGATTGGATTGATTTACCAATTCTACCTTTTTTTTTTAACACCCCTACTTATGACATGGCATTTTAAAAAAATAAGAGTATAGAGAGTGCCACGTAAGTACTATTTATGAGAGAGAGAAAAAAATTAAGGGTAAATTCTATTTTATATACTATATATTTGTTGGCTTTTTGGCTTTCGAAGGGTATTTTTGTGAATGCGAGCGTGCCAGCAAAGATCAATCAGTCCTTACAGAAATTATAATTGCCAACCAATTATCAGACGATTGTGTTTTAGTTCTTTCAGTCTCAATGAAGAGGACTTTTACTGGTGGCTTGACTTAGGAGAAATTAAGCGAAATAACAGTTAAACAAAGAGCAATTGAAGTATTTCATTAAAATGAAAAACTTACAATGGTCCAAACTCAGCCTCGTAGAGGTTTACAGCGACAATCTACTTGAATCTACTTGAAACTACTCCTATAAATGAAGTGCAGAGCAGGTATTTAAAATGCAGGAATATAAAGACTGGAAATGTAAAAAACTGGAAAGGAAAATGTATAAAGTAAGACTGGTTTGTATGATTCTGAGTCTGGGGGTTTTTTCTGGGGACCTCCTTGCTATTTATACTCCTCAAGGATGACCATCGAACTGCATTTCAAACCGTCGAACTGTTCCTCCATGATCGCTGATCATGCTGCCTTAGAAGTAGTTCCACTACGCCATCACTTGCAGTTGGGCTTCCCTCCTGTATTTGAATTTGAATATGAGTAACCGTTGAAGCCACGTCACCTTGTATCTCTTTACTGATCTAGTGCTACTCAGATCACGTGAGAACCAAATTTCACTGCCACGTGTACAATCAGGATCGAAGACCTGAGTAGTCTCCCTATATTGCCCTTACTTTGCCACGTGTCGAACTGTAATTGGCTTTTACAAAATATGTAGCCAACATTACCCCCTGCACTAATATACCCAATACTTGGTGATATTAGTGGATCACAGCTTTTCCCACGCTTATGGAACGTGCATGGAGTCTATCTTCTGGAAACACAACCGTCATCCATTTGGTGATCATTTTGCATTAACTCTCTTTCAATCTTGTGAACACTCCAATACCTTAGCACTCGAATAGACTGATACTTCTTCTATGGCCGAATCAACTTTCTCCTCTATTGATCGAGCACACGAAGAGTCATATGATGATGCTGTTCCTCCTCGAAAGAATTTTCATGCATTAATGAGCCACCTTTATCCACCCTTCCATATTCAGGTCATGGATGCCTTTACAAATTATCGACCTTTGGAATACGAACACATTGTCCTTACTCCTTAGATTCAACAAGTTGCAGACACAGATACAAGAAGTTCCTTCTCTAACTCCCCCTTGTACCTCGAACAAATTGCTCTCAAACCTTTGATTTGGCAAGTTGTGAATATGGACTTAGGAAACTCTTTTTCACAAAACTCTGCATGGGATGAAGCCACAACTTCTTCATCTTCTGGGGTTTCTGGCTGGACAAGCTGGTCAACACCCGAGACTTATAATTTGAGGGAATGAATCAACCATCATTTTGTTGAATTCACTGACCCTTTGGAGTTTCCTTCCTACGCTCAAAGTTCAGTGGTCTACCCCTACGTGCCCATTGACCATCGACGTAGTTTAGAAGAGAACCTGCTTGCAGCATGGTGTACATCTTCCATGCCTACAACGATAGTGCATGTTGCCCAACGCCCAGAAGAGGCACAAGGGTATAACCCGTCATTCTTGGCCCAGAAGGCAAAGCTTTGCTCTTCTGACTAGCTTGATTATATTAATGCCTTTGTTCCTTCTGCTCCCAGCGCCATCTCCCATAATGGAAGCATCCACACCTTCTTCTCCATCTTCTGAAGCCGAAGCATTTACACCTTCTCCTCCACCAACTCTTTGCTGGACAGAGAAACTGAGGCTTGCCCTCCCCATGAATGAAGTCTTTCCACCTTATAAACCTCCACCATCCCCTACTCCAGCTGAGCGGAAACAAGCTCTACTTCTACTTGCCGCGTTCTCCCACTTGCCCTTCAATGTTCTTGAGGATGACGTCTCTCTCAAGAACCTTCGATGGGCTTGTGATATCTTGACTAGGGGCCATGTCCTTAATCCTCTTGCCCAAGCAGAACTCCACATGTTCCTGGACCAACTTCCTTTGCTCCTCTACTGGCATCGAAATTCTATGGCTACTACACAATCTTTAGACCAACTTTCGTCTCTTCGCATCCAAGCCCAATACGAAGCAGAGAACTTCATCACAGAGTTCGATGATTTCAAAAATAAAGATTCTGCGTATTGGGATGATTTGGTCATAGACGAATTGGAACAAAGTTTGAGAGAGGAAGCTTTCGAAATAAAGGCTGAAGAGCTCTACTATGAAGTGAGAGCACACCAACTTATGCAGCCAACATTAGAAGAAATAGAGGATATAATAAAGAAAGAACAAAAATTCATTGATCACTGTTGGATCAAATTCCATGATCTTGTTATTTATTCTATTCCTTATTTTTATGAGCTTGAGTTTGTACCCAGATAGGGTCATTCGATGTAATTGCTTTGGCTTTAATATAAACAGAATTCTTCACTTGACATTGTTTGATCCTGTTCCCGTTTGCCTTTTAAAGCCAACCCAGAGCTTCGAACTGAACAATCTTATTCTTCGAATATGGACTCAATTGTTTGAAAACGAAGATACTAGGAACCAACATGACTTTTCCAATTTATGGAATAAAGTTGACAGTTTTGGCTGATATTATTTTAGAAATGGTGCTTCGATTTTAACAATCTTATCCTTCGAATATAGATCTAATCAACTTCCAATAAGGATGTTGGGATGAATCTTCCAATTTATGGATTATGGTCATCAACTTTTGTTAATTCTTGTTCAGAATTGGTGCTTCGAATTTAACAATCTTTTTCCTTAAAGCCTGTCTTAATCATAACCAAAATATTGTCACGATTAGTATTGACTATTTTTGCTTCGAAGAACAGTTCATACTTATAACAATATAAAAACTGTTCTTGGGGTTGCATTGTTTTAATCCGAAAAGACAATTTTCTGTGTGTATATACAAATCAACTATTGGTTTTAATGTTTCGTAATGTTTCGAACACCCAAATATATCTTTAATGATCCTCCAGCTTTACCTCAAAGGTATTACTTTTGTTAAGAAACCTACCACAGGTCTTTGATCTCTTCAAAGTTAAACAAATCCTTGAGTATTCTTACACTTTTAAGCATGTAGTATGCTTCGAAGCCGACTTCTGTATTTCGAAGCAGTCATTATTTGATTTTTTGGCGCCAAAACTTGGTTTCGGAGTCAAATATCTTGCTTCGAAGCTAGCATCATCATCCGGAAATGTGCTTTTCCCTCCAAAAACTATCAATATTGGAAGAGACTCCTCGTATTCGTACTTTTAGTACTTAACGACTTATGCAATATATTTTCCAGACACAAAAGCTTTTAAAACCCTTTTGCTTCGTGTTCTTAAATCACTTGCTCTGTTACAAACCCTCATCAATCTTCCACTTCTCACTACTCCCTTCTTCACTTTCCGAAAAAACGTACTATCAATGGCTTCTTCTTCTCCAAAAGTGTCAGTCATAGAGCGTGTGAGCTCATCCGTAGCCTTGAAAAGACTCATTGACGCAGAATGTGAGAAGTACAAGGCTGGGGAAAAAAGCGCTATTGATGGGCGTATCTTTGTCCCTCGTCACCATGAGCAGCAAGACTACATGCTCAGGCCAATATTCAAGGAGATCCTTACTGAGCTCCCAACTCTGTATCCTCGTCTGGAGAACCAATGTCTCCTTTACGAAGGTGGTCTCGATTGGAGGAACTGGAGAATCAATCGCCCTCACCGATGTTGGCCCACGGTGAGACCGGAATGGCAAGAGTGGTACGACCGGGTCATCCCTGCTAGGACACTGGAGCTTCAAGAGCTCTGCCTTCTCGATGCTCTCCGATTATCTAGGGTAACTATCTCGGAAGACCCTTTCCTAGTCCCTACTGCTTTATGTTTTTGGAACCCTATCTTCAATTTCTTTCAATTCAGATGTGGGATGATGGCCCCTACTGTTCTTGACATTTGCCATCTACTAGGAGTATCCCCTATTGGTACCCTCATTACACCAGATTTCCCTGACTTAGCTGTCTCTTTCTCCCTCCCTTCTCTTAATTCATCTTACAGTGATTTTGTTAAAACTGAGAATAAAAGAGAGGGCCCAGTAACTGATAGAGAATTCTTTTCCTTCTTATTATATTGGCTTTGCAAATTCCTCTTCTGCACCTCCTCCCAAAGAATCATGCCTGAATTTGCTCCTCTTGCCAAAGCCTTTGTTTTGCAGAAAATGGTAGCCTTAGCTCCATATATTCTAGGCCATGTATACAGAGTTTGTTCCCTCTTTTGTGAGAAACCCTTAGATGCTAATCAAGGGGGGCCATTCTGGATCCTTCAGCTTTGGCTTTTCGCCTATTTTACTGAATTACAATCCAAATGCCTTAAATTTCCTGGGCTACACTCTCTTACCCATGGCATAAGACTGGCCAATGCTTCACTCTATCCTTCTACTTTTGCCTTCTATTTCTCTTTCTTCCATCAACTACCAGCTGCCCTTCCTATTCACCGTTTCCGTCCCTTCGAAACCAACATAGGTCCAACTTGGTTGAGTCATTTCTTAAGTGACAGGCTCTGTGCTTCACCTATTCACAAGGATATATGGCCTTCCCTTCTAACTCATAGAGAGCTGTTTATCGGGACTACGAACCCCAGAGCTTACAAATGTATAGCTGAGCCTTATTGTCCTGCTCAATTTGCTAGACAATTCGGCTTCACACAAGGGGTCCCAATACCTCTCTGCAGCAACACCAATCTGAGCCTTACCAGGAGAGATCTGAAGGTTCAGAAGTCGAGGCTAGAAGAGGCAACCTTCAAATTCATAGACGACTTGGCCAATTTTGAGTACACCCCTTTCATCCCTCAAGGTACCGTATTGAAGAGATACCAAAATTGGTGGGTAAACAATATGGAAGTCTATTTGGCCATTTCGCCTCACAACCTACTGGAGGTGTTAGATGTGCCCAAGCCCAAGGGACCTGAAACTGTCACTTCCTCTACTGTGCCTCCTACAACCCAGTCCATTCCTGCTACCTCAACTCCTCCTGAGGCCACTCGGGCTGTTTCGAAGAAAGGTATACGCCTTTGTTTTCTTTCCTTCGACTTCCTATATAATGCTGATTATCTTATTCTTAATTCTTCTCTTGTGAAGGTGGTCAGCAGCAAAAGAAGAGGAGACTGCTTGAGCCTGAAAAGAAAACAACTGAGGTGCAGGAAGAAGAAGAAGAAGAATCAAACCAAGAGCATGAGTCACCCTTGATAAGAAGGAAAAAAAGTGATTGATTTGGCTCAAGAGGAAACAACCGCTAGGGAAGTAGAGAAGGAGCTTATTTTTAGGAAATCCGAATCTCAGTCTACGGAAGCTGAGAGGACATCTGAGGAGCAGACAATGCCAATTCAAAGAAAGAAAAGAAGAAAGATTACTGTCTCTCATTCCGATTTTGCTGAGGACTCTGATTCTGAGACAATTGCCCAAGCAATAAAAAAGAGAAGGAAAGTGACTGCTTCAACTACTGCCTTGGTTGAAGATCCCATTCATGAGGCAGCTGCCAAGGCCGTAGAACAAGAACACTCCAAGGCCATAATTGTCTTCGAAAGGGCTGAGAGGAGACGGCAGCAACAAATTTTAAGAGAGGAAGCTGCTGCTGCCGATGCATTACAAAGAGAAATGGTTAGAAGACAACAGACTGCCGAACATTACTCCCTCCGCAGCTCTCCCAACAGTGCCAGTGCTTCTGAAACAAATAATTTCTTTCACGCTTCTGCTGTTCTTCCTTTGCCAGCTTTTGGTATTGAAATTTTACATTGCTTTACACCTCTTCCTTTTGCAGCAGCAACTACTGCGTTTATCTTTCCAATAAGGCCTCTCTCAATTTCGGTTGAGGTTGATCAAATGCAGAATGTCAGGGTTATCCGAATCGTACTCCCACTTCCAAGGCCTACATTCGATATACCTTCTTTGAGCCCCAGCATTCCTGCATCTCTCCTTCTTGGCTTAGAGCCATACTTCCCTTTCTTGACCTTTGACCTACTTCAGTCCAATTCTCCTTCGAGCCTTGCTCCTCATTCTTTCACAGAAACTCCAGCTGTTATTCCATCTCTAATGGCAGTTGATTCTCCTACAGAGGGTGCTGGTAGTTCTCCAACTCATGGTTCATTATCCTTACCTACTTCCAGCCCCTCTTCACTTGATTCGTTGGTGGCTAAGACCATAGAGGCTGCCAAAGATGCTTCATCCATTTCTCCTATCCCCATGCAGTCCTTTACGCCTTCCACCACAACTCTTTCTGCGCCTCTCATGTCTATGGATGAGGTCGATGTCTTCGAAGCCAGACTAGTTAGTCTCTTCGACATACCCTCTACCTCTCCAACATTCAATGCTGAAGCTGAGCCATTGGTCTTGGCTGACTCCTTACTGAAAATTTTTTAGTGTTCTTCTTCCTCCAGCAGCAAGCCTTCTGGACCTTTGATAGACCTGGATACATTCCTGGAACTGTTAATTTCTTTTTCGAGGATTCCCTTCAAGGCTCTACAAAGGCCTATAATCAGAAATGGGTTCCTCCAATGCTGCAAAGTTGCTGAACAGTCCGGCATGATCGTTTCAAGTCACCTATCTCAGGCAGCAGCCACTGTCGATTTCTACCTCAACATCTGTCATGCTGCCAAGGCTGCGGATGAGGAACTGGTTAGAGATCAGAGTTTTGTTTCCCAAGTGCATACCGAAGTATCAACGCTTAAGGAACAACACTCCTCTGCCTCCCACTTTTGAGTCCAGCTGCTGGAGAGGAAAGCTCAACTTGAAGAGGAGCTAGCTGCAGTAAATCGAGCCTTAGTCCGAACTGATACAAAACTGCAAATCACTAACCAAGGACTGGCCGATCGAAAAGAAGACATGGCTGCAGCTATTCAACTAGTTCCTTCACTTAGCAGTAGGAAATCTATTGTACAAAAACAATTAAGACATTATAATGAATTTTGGGCCAATTTGTGGCAAAATGTACTTAATTCTTTATGAAAGCACGAATTTTCGTCTATCATTTGAGCAGTCTTGTGTTCTTGTATATAGTGTTCATGTTATCCCTTATGTTTCCCAAATGGTTGGAAAATAAGGCTTTAAATATCTGCCATTAATCTTTTTGGGATGCACATAACCATTCAAATTTCTCAAATGGTATGCTCCAAAAGGCAGAACTCTATGAATCTGATATGGCCCTTCCCAGTTAGGTGACCATTTGCCAAACTTATGGCTCTTAATTCCTATTGGAAGTATTGTTTTCCATACCAAATCACCTTCATCAAAACCAATGTGTCTGACTTTCTTATTATAATTCTTGGCTGCTTTCTTCTTTTGGAAAAGAATGCTATTTAATGCCAAAATTATGGCCTCATCTATGCTTTCTAATTCCAAGTACATACTCTGATGGTACTGCTCCGGATCTAACTGATTTTGGCATCTTACCCTCAAAGATTTAACATTAATCTCTACAGGTAACACTGCATCATGCCCATATACTAAGGCATAAGGTGTAACTCCTGTGCTTGATCTTGGGGAAGTCCTATAAGCCCATAAAACATCCAACAACAGGTTATGTCAATCCCTGGGATTATCGTCCACAACCTTTTGTGTAATGACCCGGAACCGTGTGATACAATTATCAGTAATTAATTAAGCTTGAGTGTGATTTAATTGAAGACTATCTGTTTACTTTTGGAAAAATATCTGGTGAAATGACATCTTCGGGACTGAAAATAATGACCAGAATGAGTTCAGAAAATGAAATTAAAAATACCTATGCGATACCGGGAATATTTAGAACGATCTGAAATGGTAAATTTAAGACTGAAAATTATCTGATTCGTTAGGCCTTGTTTGGTACCCGTTTTTGGCTCAAAATGGATTATGTGTTATATATGGCTTATAAGATAAGGATGGGTGGATCACTTTTTGACTCATTAGACCAAATCAAGAAGAGAGAAAATCTGGAGAGAGAGAGAGAAGAGGGAGTTCGGGAAAGAGAAGAGAAAAGGGAGGCCAAGAAGGAAATTAAGGGAAATCAAGAGATTAAGGTAAGAATTTCTTCCTATTTCCTTTAATTAAGGTTGGTTCATCAATGATTTCATGGTAAACAGGAGTCTTGAAGAGGAAATTATGTTTAATTTGAGCATCCATGGCTTTACATATGTTGATTTATGTTTCTTTGGCTCATTTGAGGGAAATCTCCATGAATATAGAGATATGAAGTTGCATGTATAGATTTATGGGTTTTCATTTTAAATCAAGGGTTTGATCTTCTATATGATGTAATTGAGGTTTGATTAAAGTTGTAATAGTTAATTCAAGTTGTTGTTCAAGGTTTTGAGACTTGGATTTCATGTATTTGGGAATGATTTTGTAAGAAGAAATGGAAGATTGAAAGAGGGAAGAACAGCCCAGAAATTCGGACTTTTGCACTGTCCGCTCGAGCGGAGATAGGCCCGCTCGAGCGTAGAATTCAGCCTCTCAGCAGTTTTGACGGATTTGTACTATACGCTCGAGCGGACATGGGGGCGCTCGAGCGGGAAGGTTTATTTTCAGGAAAATTCTGGAAGTTGCTCTGCATGATTTTTAGCATGTTAATTGTGTTTTTTTAGCATATTATGAACATGAAATGAGTATGAAAGAATGTAATAAGGAATGAAAGGAAGTAAAGAATGAATGGAATGCATGAAACGAATATGAAAGGAATGAACATGAGAAGAATGTAAAGAAAAGAATGAAGTGCATGAATTACATGATTTATGATATGTATATTGAAGAAATGTTTTATAATGTCAATTGCAGGTCGAACTTCGAAGACCGTACAATCGGTATTGGAAACCCACTGTGAGTAACATCACTGTAAAAGATATGTTTACATGAAAGTATGTTCAAAAGTGATTATTATGTTATGATTTTGAAATGATAAATGTTTTCTGTGAACGAATGTTCTATTTGCGAATCTATTATGGCATCCACGGTAAAGGTTACGAGATCTCGGTATGTGTTTAACCGGTGTCCGGGACCGGTTACTCTAGTCGTTAGTCGACACATGTTATGAAAAGGTTATGAAAAGATTATGAAAAGGTTCTGTGGAATATGCCATTAATGACTGATGACTGATTATTTTATGTATATATGAGATGTTGGAGTTCGTTCACTAACCCTTTTACTGTTATGTTACTTGCTGAGCTCTAGCTCATTGTGTGTATTTATGTATTATAGGTGAACAGCCGGGGAGTCAAGCCGAGGCGGAGTTCTAGCTGAGCCGCCGTTTTGAAGCCTACCTAGTCTAGAGTGCCTCAGAGTTGGGGCCAGGCCTGGAAGGCCGTTTTGAGAGTTTTGGTTTGTTTCTTTTATTGTATAATTATAACTGAATGATATGTGTTGTACAAGATTATTGTTGCGAGCATGTTATGTAAAGATTGTGGGTATTTAACTCATCTTTTTGGCATGTGAATGTATGTGCATATTTATGCACAGCTCTTGGACTATTAGTTTCTTTATTTCGCTTCCGCGAGCCCCTTTAATTTATGTTTAGTACAGGAAGGCCTGTGGTAATCCAAAGGTTACTGGCCGGTCTCGTCACCGAACTTCTAGGGGCGGGTTCGGGGCGTGACATTTTGTATTCCCTTTTTCAAGGATTCATTGGATGATTCTGCTTGACCATTGGCTTGTGCATAATAGGGTGTGGAATTAATAAGGCTAATTCCAAATTCTGCCACAAAAGACTTCACCATTTTCCCATCGAACACAGTCCCATTGTCCACAATTATGGTTTGTGGGATGCCAAATCTATGGATCAAATCTTTAATGAATCCAATGACTTCTGTCTGGTCTACAGCCTTGTATGGTTTGGCTTCGACCCACTTAGTGAAGTAATCAGTGGCCACTAGAATGAAACAATGATGCTGCGAAGAAGGTGAGTGTATTTTTCCCATCATATCCATGGCCCATCCTCTGAATGGCCAAGGCTTCACTACTGCATGTAAGTCGGTTATAGGTACATGCCTTATTGTACCATGCTTTTGACATGCCTGGCAACCCTTTGCATATTGTAATAACCCCAACCCTGATTAGCGCCAATTGGAACTTAATTATGCCTAATAATTATTAAGGGGGAAATCTAGAATTAATTGCACGTGCATTGCATGAATTATGTGTTATTATCTGTTCGGTGCCAGAATATCTGTTTGAATTCTAAACTTTAAACCGCAAATTGGAAGCCTTATCGGCGCCCGATTCTGAAATTGATTAGTGTTCTGGACTCGTTAGATTTTATGTGATTTAATAGTATATTTATCTGAAAATTGATTAGGAATGATTAAATTAGATTAAATTAAGCCAATTAAAGAGTTTGACTTAATTACGCTTTTGCCACCCCTAGTGGCCCACTACCTCTACACTTTGAGCCATGCATACACTTAGACATACATTTGATCAGCCTTCTTTCCCTACCTATAGCCGACCAAACAAGAGGTTAGAGAGAGGGAGAGTCCATCTTGAGGGATTTGAGCTCATTTTGTAGAGAATTGCTTGGAATTGGGGTGTATTGGCATAATTGAACTTGTTCTTCTTGAAATCAAGACTTAGGTAAGGAAATTACCTTCTTATTGTTGTCCTTGAATTCCATCTTGCATGTTTCATGCATCATTAGAGAGCTAAGACATGAAATTGTCCATAGCTGTTGAATTAGAGCTCCATTCATGCATGCATGTGTATATTGATGAGTTTGAAGTTGAATTCTTGGAGAGTTATACATGCATGTACATATTTTTACCATAGACCATGGTTTCATTTGGTTTTCAAATATTGGAGCTCATTAGAGCAAGATTTGAAGCTTGAATTTGGTTTGAAACTCATGCATGTCACTTTGTAGCATGTTCATGCATATTCATGAAAACTAGTCTGAAATTGGGTTTGAATTAAACACCTTTGGGCCTTGATTTCTTAAATGGAGGTTTGAAACATGATATATTATGTGGTTGCAATGGTTTTCCAGAAAATGGGCCCAAGAGGATCGATTTTGGTATCCCAAACTTGAGTTTCGAACTCAGAACACAATTCTGGGTTTTCCAGAATTTGAGCTTCCGCTCGAGCGGAAGAAGTAGCGCTCGAGCGGAGAAATCATGCTCCCAGCATTTTCTTCGACCCGTATTGCAGTCCGCTCGAGCGGAGTTATGCGCGCTCGAGCGGAGAAATCGAGCATCCAGTACTTTGCATTGTCCATCAGTCCGCTCGAGCGGGTAATTTGACGCTCGAGCGGGGACCTTTGTTTTGCTTGTCCGCTCGAGCGGGGAAACCTGCGCTCGAGCGTAGACCTTAATTCACTGAAAATTCTGGAAATGTTTCTAAGGCATTCTTTTGCATCCCCATTCCATCCTAGGCATTCCTAGGCCATGTTTTAGGCTCCACAATAAGGGTAAGGGGTTAGGTACACACTTAGAGTCGTCGATGTAAGTTTTGTACAATCGATAGGTATGATTCAAAGTGTGTGTGTCTGTGATGTGTTATGTAGGTCACGTGCCGCAGTCTGTTTGACCTTTTTGGCTCCACCCATCGGTTTCAACGCCCACTGTGAGTAATAACATTGTAAAGATATGTTCAACTGTACTTATTTTCTGTGAAATAAAATGAGATCTGTTTTCTGTAAAGATATGTTCTGTACAATGAATGATTGTTCGATTTCTGACATGTATCGTGACATCCTTAGTATTGTGTGATACCTACAGCCATTACCCGGTATCGGAGGTTCCCTTGTGGAACTACGCTTTTTGCGTTCTGTTCTGTTACGCTTTATGCGTTCTGTCTGTGCACTGTTACCCGTACCGGAGGCCCGCCATGGGGGCTTTGCTGTTCTGTTCTGTTACCCGGATCCGGAGGTTCCCTTTGTGGAACTACGCTTATGCGTTCTGTTCTGCTACGCTTTATGCGTTCTGTTCTGTTACGCTTTATGCGTTCTGTCCTGTTATGCTAATGGATGTATCACGTAAATTTAATCATGACTTATGATTTCTGTTTATATACGATCGGGATGACTTATGGCTTTGATATAGAAATTGAATCATGTTTTCTGATCAAGCAAGATTTTGATATAATATGAATTGACTTCTGGAATCTGTATGAACTCATTCATTGAAACCCCTTTACTCTGTTTATTATTCACTGGGCTTTCGCTCACAGTTTACTATATATATGTAGGTGAGCCGGCGCATGATCAGGGCCAGAGTTGAGGGCCTGCAGTACCCCTTCTTTTTGTCAGCCAGCTGTTGTACCTCCCGAGGAGGTTCCGGACATAGCTTAACGCAGTGGCTGTGCCGGTCCATGCTAGTCGTGTCTGTTGTTTTGTGACTTGTCAAGTCGAATTTTGGGGGCATGCTTATGTAAATACTATGTAAATATTGGTGTGCGTGGACTAGCATGTTATGTATATAAATAAAGTTTTAAATTTTCTGTCTCATGTACGTCATCACAGCTCATCGGACCTTGTTTACTTTATATTATTGCTTCCGCAGCCCCTTACTATTTGATATTCTGCTTGGAGGCCGTAGGTAATCCACGGATTACTGGCCGGTTACGTCGCCAAACCTATAGGGGCGGGTTTGGGTCGTGACACATATTCTATGCAGTCTTTAAGGATAGTTGGCCAATAGTAGGAATGCCTTCGAAGCAACCATCTCATCTTTACACCAGGCTGATGAGCACCACAGATGCCTTCATGAACCTCAGCCATAGCTGTTAATGCTTCTTTTGGGCCTAAACATTCCAGCAATAAACCATCTCCCCCCTTTTGTAGAGAGCATTGCCATATATCATATATTGCATAGACTGCAATTTGATTTTCCTGCTGGCCTTCGAAGATGGACCAGCTAAGTATTACATTATTGGATGCCTCCAATCTTGTTCTTGTAAGTCGTTATGATTGACTTCCAAGACCATATTCCTTTTATTCAAAGGTGGTATCAATTTTTGATATGTTGTTTGGCTTATGTCCCTTTGGGCATTATCCCTTCTCTTGAAGTTCGAAGCTTTCTGAGCCACATCATTAGCTCTATTATTCAAGAATCTTGGAACATGAGTTACATTTGCTATTTGAAATTGAGAAAGCAAATGTAATGCAACAACATAGTATGGCAAAATACTTATGCTTTGACACTTGAAAATCCCTTTCACTTGGTTAACCACCAATTGAGAGTCTCCAAATATGTCAACTACATGTACTTGTAATCCAATAAGGATTTCCAATCCCACTATTAAGGCTTCATATTCAGCCTGGTTATTGGAACAGCTAGCTTCATCCACTCTGAAACCATATGTGGTCTCTACCCCTTGTGGAGATTTAATCACAATACCAATTCCAATTAAGCCATTGGCTTTCGATCCATCGAACCACATCTGCCATGGCTCAACACTAGCCATGCCAAGTTCCATTATCTCTTGGCTTTCTGTTTGAGATGGATGGTCTGCCAGAAAATTGGCCAGAACTTGCCCTTTTACTGCCCTTTGAGGGACATATTCTAAATGAAATTCTGATAAGGCTAGTATCCACTTGCCAATTCTTCCCCTCAACATAGGTCTAGATAACATGTACTTAACCAAATCTGTGGTTGCAATTACCAAGACAGTTGTAGGTAAAAGATGATATCTCAATTTCATTGCAGCAAAATACAAAACAAGACACAGCTTTTCTACAGCTGAATATTTACATTCACAAGAATTTAAAAACCTACTAAGGTAATAAACAGCTTGCTTCTTGCCTTCTTCATTGTCTTGGGCCAAGAAAGCTCCCAATGAATCTTCTGCTGCAGCTATGTACAACTTCAAGGGTTTATTATCCTTTGGTGGCATCAGCGCTGGAGGGTTGGCCAAGTAGGCTTTGATACCTTCGAAAGCAATTTGATGTTTTGCTGTCCACACAAATTCCTCTTCATCTTTCAGCCTTAACAAGGAAGAAAATACTTTAGTTTTCCCTGCAGTGTTAGAAATTAACCTTCGAAGAAAGTTAACCTGTCCAAGGAACCTTTGTAATTCTTTCTTACTTGATGGAGGCCTAGCTTCAATGATGGCTTTGGCTTTATTCTGATCAATCTGTATCCCTTTCTTATGCACTACATAACCCAAGAAGTTTCCAGATGATACGCCAAAAGCACACTTAAGAGGATTGAGCTTCAATTTGAACCTTCTCATTCTTTCAAAGGCTGCTTTTAAGTGAAACAAATGCTCCTCCATGGATTGGGATTTGACTACAATGTCATCAATATAACATTCCAAATACCCTCCAATGAGGTCATGAAAGATAGTGTTCATAGCTCTCTGATATGTAGCTCCAGCATTCTTCAGGCCGAATGGCATTTTAACCCATTCGAAGGTGCCAATATTTCCAGGACATCTGAATGCTGTCTTGTGGATGTCCTCCTCTGCAATGCAGATTTGATTATAACCAGAGTGTCCATCCATCATTGATAAAACTTTATGCCCTGCTGAACTGTCTACCAACAGATCCACTATAGGCATAGGATACTCATCTTTCGGAGTTGCTAGATTTAAGTTTCTAAAGTCAATGCATACCCTCATTTTACCATTCTTCTTGACTACAGGCACAATATTAGATAGCCATTCAACATACCTGGCTGTCCTAATAAAGCCTGCCTTGAGCAGTCTAAGAATCTCTTCCTTGACTTTCTGAATTACTTCTGGACTCATCCTTCTTGGTTTCTGCTTATATGGCTTGAAATTAGGCTTCATAGGGAGTCTATGTTCAACTAATGACCTATCCAATCTCGGTAGTTCATTATAAGACCATGCAAAGCAATCTTTATATTTCTTCAAAACAACCAATAACTAGTCCCTGTCCAGATTACTCAAACAAGCACTTATATAGGTGGGCTGTTGCATAGAACCTTCCTCTAAATTTACTTCTTCTAAGGGGTCCTGTGTCTGAGAACTTATTGAAGCTTCTTGCTTGGTTTCTTCTACCTTCGAAGCAACCTTCTTGCCTCGTTCTGTTCCCAGGTTCTTTAGTTCAACATCTTTGCCCTCTTCCTCATAGACAAAGTCTGTCCATAAGGCATCCTCTTCCTGTATTTCTTAGACTTTTGTTTCAATGTCCAATGCACAGTATTTGCCAAGGGTCAAAATTCTGACCCGCTGCTGTTCCTGTTCACAGCCAATTATCATGGCTTCTCTCTCTTGCTCCTGTACTTTCTGGACTATTGCTTTTACATCCAATGTTGAGAATTTAATTAGAGCCAAAGACTTGGCTTCTTGTCCTTCATCTCTTTGCCTACAACCAGGCATCATTGTCATCCTTAATGACAATCTCTTCATCAGCACTTTCTTGGACTAAGTGCTTCAGGTGTGTTACTTCCTCATCGGCCGTCACTTCGGCTGAGCCATCAGCTTTCCTCAATATACTGAGTGGTGTTACACCCTCAATATACAACTTGGCCTCTGCAAAGTCTACATAGGCTATGAAGGGTTGAGGATCTGCATCAATTTCCTCCGTCTCTCCATTGCCTAAGGCCATCATAATCTTCTGATGCAAAGAGGAAGGCACACATTTGTTAGTGTGGATCCAATCTCTCCCAAGTAAAGCATTGTATTTAGCATTACTGTCGATTACGAAGAATGTTGTCATGCAGTCCCTGGTTCCCACACTCAAGTTAATGGGTAGAATCCCATGAGCCATCTATTTGTCTCCAGCAAAGCCAGCGATGGTTGTGCTGGTTGGAATCAACCTGGGATTCTTTTTTCCTAGTTTCTTCAAAGAAGATTTCAGTAGTAAGTTCACTGCTGCCCCATTGTCTATCAGGACACGGTTCAGTTGTATCCCATCGAAGAACGCTTTGATGTACAACGGTTTGACATGTTGTGTCATAGAATTCGAAGGATACTCAAAAGGATATGAGAGGTTAATGCTCACCTCTTCCTCACTCTCGTATTCAGTCTCCATTGGGGTAGCCATCCCAGGATCATCTTGTACCATACTTACTTGCGAGTCTTCACTAGAAACAGGAATAGGATCCATGTCTTGGTCATCTTGGTCCTCATTTCCAGCCTGGAACTCATAGGGCAGTATGTGTACCATATTGACTGATACTGGAGGAAATGAGCCAAATTGGATGGCTGGCTGTACCTGTTTCCTCTCTTGGCCACCTTCAGTTACTTCAGCAGCATCCTCCATGCTACACTCTGGTACTCCGTTGTTAGCAGATTCCTTCGAAGGATCTTCCTCGACTGGTTTTTCAACCATAAATGTTTGCTCAGCCATGAAGGCTTCGAACATTTCTTCCTCCATCATTTCTTTCTTCTAGCTTATACCAATCTCTCCTTCTGTCCCGCTATCACTCTCCATCAGAGCTTTCTACAATCCTGTTAAGCTACACTTCTCTCTGGCTTTTAATTCAGAATGAACCTTGGCCAATTGTTCTCTGCTGCAACCCACTTTGCTTTGTAAAGTCGGCTTTGGAGTATGGTCTGACTCTGGAGTTTTCTTTCCTCCTGTCTGGACCAATGAAGAGCTCTCTCCATTTTCTTTCATATCGTTCTGGTACTGAGTGTACCTGCGCTGAATCTTTCTCTTTTGTGATCTTGAAATAACTGGGACCATATCTGGTTCCTTTGTCTTTGGGTGTTTAAGCAATACCCAATTGTTCGGAGCCACCAAAGGAGGCTTGACCATCCTACCTTGGATTCCAACATCTCTTCCGGGCAGGCAGTTCCCTAGGTTTGTTTTGCATTACAAACCAGTCTGGGACTCCAGGTACCCACGAACTTGTTGACTCAGATGTCGAACTGCTTTTTTCAACCTTCAAAGCCATCTTCGAAGCTGGCTGTAAAGGTAAGTGTTTGGCTCTGACCTCATGTTTTGAACCTAATTCAGACCTTCAATGAAGGTAGCCACTTTCTGTCCTGCGTGAGGCTGGTCTAAGAGGCCAATCCCTGGCCTTGGTCCCATGAAATGAGCCTCTCTCCAGTCTTTTTTCAGAATGACTGCTCTCCATTCTGTAATAGTTAGGTGGCCTAGATTCATGTAAGGGCCTCTTGCCTTTAGCATGCATTCTATCCATTGCAGGCTCAACCACTGGTGGTCGCTGCCTATCACTAGCCGGATATGGCCTTTTGTTGTAAGCGTTGGTTGATTTAGGACGTCTCTGAACATCCCTGTAGTATTGCTTCCCATCAATTGGAAGCCCTTTCAACCATTTATAACTCAGTCTGCACCTGGGACACATCCTCTGCATTACAGCTGCTTCCAAGGAATCATCATCCAGTACTTCTTCATCAGAGTGTTCCTTCTGGTGTGAGAAACCTTGTCCAATAGCTGGTGGGTTTTTAGTGTCCTTCTTGGTAGTTGTCTGGTTGGCAATATGCATCTGCACATTGACCTCTTCCAACTCCTGCAGAGATAGGTTCTGGAAGTTTGGTACAACCACATTAGCTGTACTTTCTCCAACTTCTGGAAACGGATTACTGTCGATCCCCATGGCCTTTTCTGTTTTGGCTGGGAACTTCAAACTTCCTTTCCAAATTTGTTCTTGGATCCTGTCTCGAAAAACAATGCAGTTTTTAGTCGAGTGAGACCAAGAGTTATGCCATTTACAATATACTTTTCCCTTAAGTTCATCTGGAGATGGCAGTTTTACTCCTTTAGGTAACTTAAGGAAGTTGGCCACGAGCAAATGATCAAAAATGTCATCTGCTTTTGTTAAATCGAAAGAGTACTTTCTGTGAAAGTCTTTCTTTTTAAACTGCTGGTCAATTGTTGTATCCTTCTGAACTAATGCCTCACAGATCACAGGTTCTTTGCCCACAATCTCTGCTGCATCAATCTCATAATTAGGATCTCTATAGTATGTCTTGTATGATGTATTATTTCAATCTTGTTCCTCCTCTAGTAATGCTTCATATCGAGACACCTTATAGGTCAGTTCGACCAAATCTCTGAATTCAGATTGAATCAAACTTCTTTCGAAGCTTGAACTCTAAACCGTTTTGAGCCAATCTTACGAATTATGGCTCTGGTATGATGACTCTACATTTATTTCGAGCCCTTTTAAACCTAGCAATAAACTGAGTAGCCTTCTCTTCAGGCCTTTGACTCAATCTGGCCAAGTCTGTTATGGAAACCTCTGGCTCCGACTGGAAGAATTGGGCATGAAATGCCTCTTCCATTTGTTGCCAATTTTGAATGGAACCAGGTGTAAGGTTGATGTACCATACAAACGCTCCCCCAGTTAGAGAATTTGGGAATAATCTTAGTTTCATATAATCATGATTAGTAAATTCACCGCATTGAGCGGCAAACCTAGCAATATGCTCTATTGTTGATTGATTCCCAGTCCCATAGAAAAGAGTAAAATCTGGTATCCTGAATCCCCTTGGGTATTCATGTACCCTATCTACCCATTCTGGGTATGGTTTTCTGTATACAGGAGTCTGGACCCCCCGAGCCATCGGTCCACACATCTCCCTAACAATATCAACAATTTGGTCCCTAGGGACCATATTTTGTGCCTGCTGAACCACTACTGGAGGAACAAACACAGGGTTTGGTGGACAAACTTGTGCTTGTGGTCCTCTTGGTCCGTAAGGTGGTACATTTGGGACTGGTTGTCCCTGTGGTGCAGGTTGCTGTTAGGGGTATGGGTAACACCTTTGAGCCTGTCCTGCAAAAGGACCTGCGAAAGGTGCTAGAACAGGTGTTGTGTCCCTTCCATTTACAGGCCAGCCTTCCAACCCCCGGGTGTAAATTCGAATAAAGGATTATTATATCCCCTAGTGTCCAGGTATGGCTTCGAACATGGGATTTGTAACCATTCTTATGCCAGTTTCTTGTACTTGCCCAGATCCACCAACTTGCGTGGCTTCATTGTTAAGTATTGAGGTATTTTGGCCTGCTATAGGCCTCGAAATGGGTTCATACCAAGACTGAGGTGATGGTCTTTTATAGTTCTGATTACTAGTTTGACCATTAGAATGTCCATTAATTTGCATAAGCTGTTTGTCTCTAGCCAATCTTTGCTGAGGGACATTTAACATTTCCTCTGTGTGTCTTGCGTTTGTTGGTTGGTGGTTATTCATTCAATCCAAAAATGATGTTGCCCACATTTCCATTGTGTTCATTAATTGTTGTCCCATAGCATCTACTAGATCATCCCATGGATTTGTTGGCTGAGTAGATGGAACAGTGGATGGTCCAATTCCTTGGTTTCGTCCAGTATTATGAACATATGGTTCTTGTCCAGAAGTACTGGTCTGTTCGACCATAGGTTCTGATAACATGGGAGTTTCCACAGGATGTGTTACCACATTATCCTCTGGATTTGGTATTTCTACCTTTCCTTCTACGCCTTCTTCCAGACGTTCATTTTCTCCTTGTCGTCTTCGTCTAGCCATTTTAACTAGTCCCACCGGGCGTGCCAAAAATATATGTTGGCTTTTTGACTTTCGAAGGGTATTTTTGTGAATGCGAGCGTGCCAGCAAGGATCAATCAGTCTTTACAGAAATTATAATTGCCAACTAATTATCAGACGATTGTGTTTTAGTTCTTTCAGCCTCAATGAAGAGGACTTTTACTGGTGGCTTGACTTAGGAGAAATTAAGCAAAATAACAGTTAAACAAAGAGCAATTGAAGTATTTCATTAAAATGAAAAACTTACAATGGTCCAAACTCAGCCTCGTAGAGGTTTACAGCGACAATCTACTTGAATCTACTTGAAACTACTCCTATAAATGAAGTGCAGAGCAGGTATTTAAAATGCAGGAATATAAAGACTGGAAATGTAAAAAACTGGAAAGGAAAATGTATAAAGTAAGACTGGTTTGTATGATTCTGAGTCTGGGGCTTTTTTCTAGGGACCTCCTTGCTATTTATACTCCTCAAGGATAACCATCGAACTGCACTTCAAACCGTCGAACTGCTCCTCTATGATCGCTGATCATGTTGCCTTGGAAGTAGTTCCACTACGCCATCACTTGCAATTGGGCTTCCCTCCTGTATTTGAATTTGAATATGAGTAACCGTTGAAGCCACGTCACCTTGTATCTCTTTACTGATCTAGTGCTACTCAGATCACATGAGAACCAAATTTCACTGCCACGTGTACGATCAGGATCGAAGACTTGAGTAGTCTCCCTATATTGCCCTTACTTTGCCACGTGTCGAACTGTAATTGGCTTTTACAAAATATGTAGCCAACAATATTATATTGGAATTTTCTTTACAACCACTCTAAAATCACGTTGTTTTGAAGAAAACTAGCAAATAAATAAACATTAATGTTGTGCCCATTTAACAAATGAATAATATTAGAAACCATTAAAATTTCATCTTTAAATATATTCACCCTGAAATGGTAAAGGTTTGGTCTTCGTTGATTTTCAAACACGTTAACAAGTGACATGTAATAATTCATGTTATTGGAATTATATTTAAAAATAAATATTTTAAGAGTTTTAAATAGCTCCTGCCCTAAGAAGAGGCAAGAGAAGCCTATGCCTTTGGCTACCAATTTTGGGGAAAAAAAAATAGGGGCCCCAAACTCTTTTATCCATTATAGTAGTTAGGGGTGTATAACATACTTAGAAAATTTGAGAATCGAACCAACTCAATCTCTATGAATTGGGTTCATTCATTTTTTCAATATATTGGTTGGGTTTTGGGTCTTAAAATCATCAATCCTATAGGATTGAGTTGTGTTTCAATTTAGTGCCAAAACGCAACAAAATCCTTTTAGGGAAGTGCCAAAAACGCAGTCCTAAAATTATAAATTATGACCTATGAAAAAAAAATAAAAAAATAAATCTCTTATGTTGGGTAACGGTATTTTGGTCATTTTAATTTGATTTTACACCATAAATAAATATTAAACTAAAAAGCAAAAAGCCAGCTTTTTACCAACTTCCCAAATCACTTCCAAAAAAGCCAAAAAGCTTGGTAAAAAGCCAAAAGCCAACTTTTTACCAACTTCCCAAAACAGGCAGACTACATTGAACTAATCCAAGACCCGAACCTATCTATATTATATAAAATTTTATTTATGTTCACATGCCTTCATGTAATTAATCTGTTGCAAATACTAATATAGACTTGATTGTACCTGATCAATTCATATATAAGGAAAAAGTTATGGCTAATTAGAATTCATGTCCCATCTTTATCCAGACAAATAGTTTATTTTATATTTTTGGATTCTATTAATGAAATGTATTTTGTATTGATTATTAAAACAATATAAATGACTATTTGTAGTTGTTGGCTTGTATTAAATTTAGAAGTATTTATTTTATTCTTCTTTGTTTGTGTTATGTTAAAACATGTTCATGAATTGTTTATTCTAATCATTAATTGTTGATTTTATTCACTTATTCTTAATGTAGTTGAACCATGGTTCCTGCCCAAGCTACCTGGGGTTGGTTTCGTTTCGTTTCGTTTGATTCTAGTACATAAATGAGTGGTTTGATTCCAAAATTAGTGCTGATCAGAATCAAATTGACCCATGCACATCTTAGCGAAGTAAAAATGTGAGAAAAGTAAAGTTTAGGTAATATTTTGTTGTAATTAATTCAATTTTTATTTGGAATTGTAGTTTTCATCTTATTGGGTATTTTTATCTTATTGTAAATTGAATTTTGCTAAAATATAAAATAACATAACTAAATTTTGTCTTTTTGAATTTTTGTAATGATTTTTTCATATCTTAATCTATGTAAATAATTTAATGATTATATATGAAACTTTGTGTGGATGGATACTAACAAGTAATTATTATTATTTTTATTATTTACCATATTACTCTAACTTTTTCTTTTTTGATAAATATATAAATGGGCCCTCTTAGTAGTTCATTTAGGGCTCATAAAATTTAGAGCCAACTCTGGTTTTAAACATTTTCTTTAGCAAATATTGTCAAAAAAAAGAAAAAGAAAAAAAAAGAGAGTAAAATCGTTTTAAAACAAAAATGAACATCAAACCATAGATAATAATAATAATAATAATAATAATAATAATAAAACGTCGCCGCATTAGTGGACAACAAAACCTTCTATGCTCTGCGTTGGAAATGGAAATGAAACAGCATCACGTGGCATAAAAAATATATCCACACTTGACTTTCAATTATTTAAATAAATAATATATTAAATTTTAAGACATGTGACATAATTTTATTATAGGAATTATTTAATTACATGTAAAATTTTTAAATTAAAATATTTTAATCAATAAGGTTATGTCAACTCACTAGGAGACTAGTAGTTTAAATATCTTCACCTATGTATGGGTTTTATTTTCTCATTTATTAATTGAGACTTATAGGTTTTATTTCCCGTTTATTAATTGAGACTTTTTCCTTTCAGTTTGAGAGTTTCTTTATATTAATTATATGTTATATTTAATCATAATATCATAAATGGATCACATAAAATATTTTTAAAAAAAAAAGAAAAGAAAAGAAAGAGTCATGCCATATTATAATGCACCATGTCAATTTTTTAAAAGTTATGAGAAACTTTCAAAAATTTATAAATTATTATTTGAAGTGTAAATTATGCTTAACTTTATTAACAAATAAGAAAGAAATCTATATTCACATATAGCATATAAATTACCATTTATTTAAAGTGTGGATTTTGTTCATTATACGTTAGGTAGTCATTGGGGCCCAAGTTGTCAAAACTTACAAATATTGGGACTTAAGCCTTAGGCCGTTAGAATGGTCAACACATTTTTAGTCAAGATCACGATTTACACCATAAATTATTTTTTGTCGATTGTAATTTGTCGATTCAAACCATGAGCAATTTTCAAGATTTGTGTCAACTATGGTCACATTTAATCCTGTTGATTAGTTTCTCGATTCATAAACTACCTTAAAATAATAACTATAGCCACATCTAAAATGTTGATTCATGCCATATTGTTGGCATCATAAATTATTCCCTTTTGTCAATTGTGGTCTATCAACCTATCCATTCAGACCATGAGTCATCTTAAAAGATTTAAACTTATTATTTTTATTTAAATTATTATTACTACTACACTATTATTATTACTATTATTATTACGTAGGACATGTGACACTCTCTTATCCAACTAGAAATTAAGAGAAGTTACAAATGAGATGGAAGACATGGAGAACAAGTGTCAACACAAGGAAGAAGATGGAGAAAATGGGAAGTCACTGGTGGTTACCTAGGTGGTTATTTCCTACACTTTTTTATAAATAACCATCCATGGCTATATTGTAGAGATCAATCACAATTGGATCTAACTCCATATTTTTCTTTTCTTTTCTTTCTTAGGAATTGTTGTTAAAATTCTAAAATTAAGAGTAGTTACTATATATGTAAGTGTACTTGTTCTTTACTTTGAAGTTTAATAAATCTTTATTATTCTTCAATTCTTTGTCTCATTTATTAGCCATTATTCATTCTAAAGAAATCTTTAAATCCGTCAAGATAAAGAACCTCAATACAGTTGCTTGGTCTTGTTTTGTGTGTGTAAGTCAAGTTTTTGTTGAATTCTTGTCGATTGACCCTGTCGATCTACATTTAACAAAAAATATACTAAGAAGCTAGGGGAAAAAAAAAATGTGGGTCCACATGTTGTCCCAATTAAGTTGTTTTTATTAATCTTTTAATTTTTTTTTATTGTTGAACATTTAAAAATTAAAAACAGTTTATAGTGTGAAGGTCAAACTAAAAGAACAGTTTTAAGGTCAGCCAAATATTGAATTGGCTCAGCTTTTAAAAAAGGGAATGGCTTCCCTCCAGTCCAATCATGGATTGGAGAGTACTGTTGGGTCTGTAAATGTCCACCATGGCTCCTGTTTCGATAATGCTAACCGTTTTCAATGTGTAGAACTCGTCGAGTACTATATGCTTATAAAAAATCACGTTGATCAGATGTCAACAGCTATGTGATCAAATTAGTTTTGTATGAAAAAAATAGATATTGAAAAATAAACGGGCCAAAGGGAATCCATTCCTTTTAAAAAAAGAGTTGAATGTAGCTAGCTGATACTAAGAAGATTGTGAGAAGATCTAACGGTTGTCTGGCATAATGAAATCTTATTTAAAGGGTGGCTTGAAAATTAGAGTCACTAGTACTTCTCTTTTTTATTATTATTTCATTATTCAATTTGATTTTTAATTTAAACTAATTTTGATTTATTGGATTTTACAAAATAGGCAAAGTGATTGAATAATGGAATAATTAGTAAATTGATAAATGTGGTTTAATATATCATCGGACAAAATAGAGAAGGTGATTGAATTACCCTGCCTACATTTATGTTAGTGAGTCAACTATATCCCCCAAGTAGCAATGGTATCATTTCACATGGCAGAGACTTAATGGGTTATAAATTTTTTCATACAACTAAATGAAATATAAGTATCCAAATGGGATTTACAAAAAATTGCCCCTATCTAATTAATTTTAAATTATTTTTTCTTTACATTTTAAACAATGCTTTTATAACTATTTTGTTTTCAACTTAATTTTTAATTATTTATTTATTTAAACCCGTGTATAACACAAGTATTATGCTAGTCGGTCTAATGAAAATATTGTCAATATCATACAAATCGATGCAAATATTTAACGAACCGTGTGCATAGCAAGACAAAACTTAAAATTATTGCATTTGGCATTCCAAAGAGAAAGCACCAGCAGCAGCGAGCATATCGACTAAAATTGTTAACTCAAATCAATGACTGCTCTATTTTTCAACACATTCATATATAGATTGAACCTACTCGTTGCAAACTCAAAAACTACATTCTACATCCTGGCGTGACACTTTTTAGTCATCATCTCTACCAGAAATTCTCTGCACCTTCCAAACTCTCCTCATACAAACACACTTAAACTTGAGCCAAGTTGAGCTTGAGAATTAACTTCAGGTGTTATTGTGTAGTGTAAGCCCTGATCAAACTTCCTTAACCCCAGCCAATGTCTACCCCAACCTTGGCCTCCTCTCATTACAAGCTACTCTTCAACTGTGTTTGGTTTGAATTTAGAATGATAAATAAATGAACTTAATTTTTTACACATTCATATGAGTACGGGTCTCATATTGGCCTTATTTGGTATCACATATAAGTTAACTTTTATAATTATAATTTTTTTATGGGAGCTTTTTTGATAAATCCATTTTCTAAGAGCTTTATTCCATCCAACCCATACTCTTTTTGACTATTCCATTAGGTCCAATTTGAGATAAGAAGACCAAAATACCCTTTTCATCTACTTATGTTCCATTTAGTTCACATTATTTTCTCATATTTCAAAAAGTCCTATTGGTGACATAATTACCAAAATACCCCTAATGTGAATGTTCACACCGTCAATGTGAATGTTCATATCGTCAATGTGTAGGGGCCCGGCCCATGTTGATCCTCGTGGGTGCCCGGAAAAATTCGAGTCGGGCCGGCCCGGCCCATAGGCCAAAAAAATAGGCCCGGCACGGCCCGTTGATAATGTAAATATTCACATTGACAAGTTAACATTCACATTGATAGGAGTGTACAATTGGCCCGCGGCCCGAGGGCGGCCCGAAGCCAGCCCGCCTCCCGAGGCGGGCCCGGGCCGGCCCATTCATAATGTGAATATTCACATTGACATATCAACATTAACATTGATAAGAGTGTAAAATTAGCCCGTGACCCGTGGGCAGCCCGAAGCCCGGGCTCGAGCCGGGCCGGACCGGGCCCGACCCGGCCCGTTGACAATGTGAATATTCACATTGACATATTAACATTCATATTGATAGGAGTGTAAAATTAGCCCGCGGCCTGTGGCCGGCCCGAAACCCGCCCGCGGCTCGTGGGCTGCCCTGGGCGCGGGCCCGGCCCGACCCGTTGATAATGTGAATATTCACATTGACATATTAACATTCACATTGATAAGAGTATAAAATTAGTCCGCGCCCCGTGGCTGCCCGAAACCAGCCCACGGCCCGTGGGCGGCCTGGGGCGGGCCCGGCCCGGCATGTTGACAATGTGAATATTCACATTGACATGTTAACATTCACATTGATAAGAGTGTAAAATTGACTCGCGTCCCATGGGCGGCCCGAAACCCGTGGGCAGCCCGGGGCGAGCCCGGCCCGGCCCATTGACAATGTGAATATTCACATTGACATATTAACATTCACATTGATAGGAGTGTAAAATTGGCCCGTGGCCCGTGGGCGGCCTGAAGCCCGCCCGCTGCCCAGGGCAGGCCCGGGTCGGCCCGTTGATAATGTGAATATTCACATTGACATATTAACATTAACATTGATAACAGTGTAAAATTGGCCTGTGACCCGTGGGTAGCCCGAAGCCTGGCCCCAGGCCGGGTTAGGCCCGGCCCGGCCCGTTGACAACGTGAATATTCACATTGACGTATTAACATTCACATTGATAAGAGTGTAACATTAACCCGTGCCCCGTGGCTGCCTGACACCCGCTCACGGCCCGTGGGCGGCCCAAGTCAGGCCCGGCCCGGCCTGTTGACAATGTGAATATTCACATTGACATGTTAACATTTACATTGATAAGAGTGTAAAATTGACTCGCGTCCCATGGGCGGCCCGGGTTTGGGTCCGGGCCTACCCCGAGCTGCGGGTGAATATTCACATTGTCACGGGTCGGACCAAGCCCGCTTCGAGCTGCGGTCTGGCTTCGGGCCGCCCACGGGCTGTGGGCCAATTTTACACTCCTATCAATGTGAATGTTAACATGTCAATGTGAATATTCACATTGCCAACGGGCCGGGCCCGCCCCGGCCCGAAGTTGGGCTTCGGGCTACCCACGGGTCACGGGCCAATTTTACACTCTTATCAATGTGAATGTTAACATGTCAATGTGAATATTCACATTGTCAACAGGCCGGGCCAAGCCCGCCCCGTGCCGTCCACGGGCCGTGGGCGGGTTTCGGGCAGCCATGGGGCGCGGGCTAATTTTACACTCCTATCAATGTGAATGTTAACATGTCAATGTGAATGTTCACATTGTCACGGGTCGGGCCAAGCCCGTCTCGGGCTTCGGTCGGGCTTCGGCCCGCCCATGGGCTGCAGGCTAATTTTACACTCTTATCAATGTGAATGTTAACATGTCAATGTGAATATTCACATTATCAACGGGTCGGGCCAGCCCCGGGCCGCGGGCGGGCTTTTGGCCGCCCATGGGCTACAGGCTAATTTTATACTCTTATCAATGTGAATGTTAACATGTCAATGTAAATATTCACATTGTCAACGGGTCGGACCGGGCCGCCCATGGGCCGCGGGCGGGTTTCGCGCCACCACGGGACGGGGGCCAATTTTACACTCGTATTAATGTGAATGTTAACATGTCAATGTGAATATTCACATTGTCAACAGGTCGGGCCGGGCCGGGTCGGGCCGGCCCTAGGCTGCTTGCCAATTTTATACTCTTATCAATGTGAATGTTAACATGTCAATGTGAATATTCACATTGTTAACAAGCCGGGCCGGGACCGCCCACGGGCCGTGGGCGGGTTTCGGGTAGCCACGAGACGCGTGCTAATTTTATACTCCTATCAATGTGAATGTTAACATGTCAATGTGAATATTCACATTGTCAACGGGCCGGGCCCGCCCCGGGCCGCTGGCGAGCTTTTGGCCGCCTATGGGTCGCGGACTAATTTTATACTCTTATCAATGTGAATGTTAACATATCAATGTGAATATTCACATTATCAACGGATCGGACCGGGCTCGCCCCGGGCCGCCCATGGACCGCGGGCAGGTTTCGCGCCACCACGGGACGGGGGCCAATTTTACACTCGTATTAATGTGAATGTTAACATGTCAATGTGAATATTCACATTGTCAACGGGCCGGCCCGGGCCGAGTCGGGCCCGCCCTGAGCTGCTGGCCAATTTTATACTCTTATCAATGTGAATATTAACATGTCAATGTGAATATTCACATTGTTAACAGGCCGGCCCGGGACCGCCCCGGGTCGTGGGCGGGTTTCGGGTAGCCACGAGACGCGTGCTAATTTTACACTCCTATCAAGGTGAATGTTAACATGTCAATGTGAATATTCACATTGTCAACGGGCCGGGCCGGGCCCGCCCGGGGCTGCTGGCGGGCTTTTGGCCGCCCATGGGTCGCGGACTAATTTTATACTCTTATCAATGTGAATGTTAACATGTCAATGTGAATATTCACATTGTCAACGGGCCGGATCGGGCCCGCCCCGGGCCGCGGGCGGGTTTCGCCCCACCACGGGACGCGGGCCAATTTTACACTCCTATTAATGTGAATGTCAACATGTCAATGTGAATATTCACATTGTCAACGGGCCGGGCCCGCCTCGGCTCGTCGGCAGGTTTCAGGCCGCCCACGAGCCAATTTTACATTTCTACCAATTTGAATTTTAAAATATAAATTTTCACATCATTAAATTGCTAATCCTTCAAAAAATATTTATAAGGGTATCAAAATTGAATATAAGTTCATAAGTGTCCAAGAAAATAGTGTAAATTAAGAAAATAGACTTTATGGAATAAAACTATACATACATGGGACTAAATGGGTTAAAAAATTCCTTTATGGACTTCTTGGGTTAAAACACTTCTAAATTGGACTTATCAATAAAAATCCCTTTTTTTATTGTTGACTTAAAAGACTTAAAATAAGTTATAAATGTGTTGGTGCAACTTTTTATAATTTATATAAAAAAGTTGAACTTGTTTTGTTAAATAAGTTGTCACATAGTTTTTTTAAGTGTGCAAATATGAAAATGCCCTCAAAAGATATAATCAAAGCAAAAAAAGATGGGGCATTTTTGTTCATACGTATTTAAGAATTTAAAATAAGCTAAAAAAACACAAATTGTAGCTTAAGAAACTCTCAAATTTGTTGGACAAATAAAGCTGAAAAAATCAAATAAAGTATAATATAAAATTGCAACCAAATAGCATTAGCTATATTTTTTTAATCAAATAGCTAAATAAGTTGACTTATAAATGTTGACAAATTGATTTCGTCTCAACACCGGAGACAAGAAATTACACTTTTAGTGACAAAATTTTTAATCGTCAAAGGTTGTCTTTTGGTCGGCGAAAGTCAATGGCGACTAAATTTATTCGTTGCCCCGTTGATCGCCAAAGCCTAGTCGGCAATAGTCAACAGGCGACCAAATGTACGTTGGTTGCTAATTATCTTATCTTTGGCTAGTAAAACGAACTTAGTCGCCAAACATAGCGTTTCAGCGACCAAATATATAGTCATCAAAAGTAATTAAATCAAAATGAAATTCTCTTTCAGTGACTAAAATATTTGGTCGCTAAAACATTTTAGTCGCTAATAATCTTATCTTTGGCTACTAAAACTGGACTTAATCGCTAAACATAACATTTTGGCGACCAAATATTTAGTCGTCAAAAGTAATTAAATCAAAATGAAATTCTCTTTCAGCGACTAAAACATTTTAGTCGCTAATAATCTTATCTTTGGCTAATAAAACGGACTTAGTCGCCAAACATAACGTTTTGGCAACCAACTATTTAGTCGTCAAAAGTAATTAAATCAAAATGAAATTCTGTTTCAGCGACTAAAATATTTAGTCGCTAAAACATTTTAGTCACTAATAATCTTGTCTTTGGCTACTAAAATGGACTTAGTCGCTAAATATAACGTTTTGTTGACCAAATATTTAGTCGTCAAAAGTGAAGTAAATCAAAATGAAATTCTCTTTTAGTCGCTAATAATAATACATTTACCGACTAACAATTTTAGTCACTAATAATAATACATTTAGCGACCAAAATATTTAGTCGTCGTTAGTTTGCACGATGAAACATTTTAGTTGCCAAAAGATTAGATATTTTCATTTCATGGTAATTTACGGCCAAACATTTTAATCGACAAAGGATGCCATGTTCTTTCGTGACTAAAATCTTTAGTCGGCAAAAGTTTCTTCCTTCATCTTGATTTATTTTAGCTACTAACTATTTGATCGCCAAAAGTCTTTTGTTTCTTTTTACTACTAAATATTTAGTCACCAAAAATTTTGTAATTTTTTTTATAATTAATTTATCAACCACATGTACGTATTCCATTATTAATACAATCTGTACCCTATATATAAATAAAATTATCCACATACTGATAAATTTAGCAACTATTCCACAACATGCACACATTTTACTTTCAACCATAAAAAAAAATTCATATTTAACGTTAAATTAATATTTCCAATAGAAATTTCATACCAACCAAGTATAATCCAATCTCAAAAATATAATTTCATACATAACATATGATTAAACAAAATTAATATCCAATTGTTAATCTGTACAACCAAAAACTAATTTGCATCATGCTAAAAGGTAATCTATACCATGCCAAAAAAGTAATATGTACGTCGTCAAAAGATAATCTGTACCGCATAAAAAATTAATATGTACCACGTCAAATTCAGTCTATTGTACCACGCCATAAAACTAATATGTACGAACAGTACTAATTTGTAAACTAAAAACAATGTCTTTCGTACTTGTCAAAAAAAATCGTACACTACAATTCCACGCCAAAAACCATCTGTACAAATAAAATTAATTATTAGTATTGACTACATTTTGGCATATGTAAAATTATTAAAAAATATGACCATTAAAACTCGAACATAATTAATACTAGCATATGCCCGTGCGTGAAGGCACGGTGTAATTCATAATCCATATCTAGATTAATTAGTAGGTGAAACTCTGTTGACCTCTACTACCCCTGCAAAGTTTCCAAATCCAAAAACCCAATATCTAGATTTCAGAAAATGTAAGGTTATTTCACCTAGTTCTCAAATACAATGGAAAGAAACAAATAATTAGAAATTCATACAACATGGATTATTAATTCAGCTATCAGTGTCGTGCAAATTCAAACTTCTAGGAACACTTTGTTCTCTCAACAACCATAAAAATTAAATCATAAATAGATTGTCAATGAAAAACTCAAAATCAGTAATGGGTAAGAACAACTTAGTAAACAGATCAACTACCAAACAAATTATCAAACTTTTTAACACTCGCATTACAACCACAGAAATAGCCTCTCTCTCTCTACCTTAGGAAAATGGTAAACAGTCCAACCCCAAAACTTCATAGTAAAACAATCAAAAACTACATAGCCCAGCTTGGTATAAAATGAAGGGATTTGAAGTTGGAATGTAATAAAAAAATATATAAGAAGATTAGTTATTCAAAGTAGATGATAACTCTAAAGTGGAGAATTGAATAGAGACATGTTTCATGTATTTTGTTCAGGTTTTTGTACAAGTAAAATCTTTTATGGAAGAATTTCAAATAATTGTTTTTACAAAGTTATTTGAAATCCTTCATTACAAAGCTCTCAAATCCATTCTAAATATCTAAATCTAAAATATTACGTTGGTTTCAAACTCTTCAAATTATTAATATCAAATCTATTCATTTCAAATCCATAAATCCGAAGGGAGCCTAATGTCATGAATTTTGACAACAGCAATATCATTTTAAGCATAAGTGAACCAACAATTTTCCATTATCCGATGAGTAGCAAGCAATTCCTAATGATTCTTGACTGTGCAATTGGGTTGGATTTACAGGGTCTATTACAGAGGATATCCTAACAGGTTCAAGCTGCATTGCCGTGGTTGGAGATCCATATACTGTATGCCAAAGAGGCCTGCATTTAAAGGCTCTGCTCCTATCAACCTCTCAGATCAACTTAACCAGGTGCTTCATTGGGCTCTTGGTTCGGTTGAGATTTTTTTCAGCCGTCATAGCCCAGCTTGGTATGGCTACAAGGGAGGAACACTTAAATGGCTCGAGCGCTTTGCATATATACCTCCATACCTCTATTTGCCTACTGTACGCTCCCAGCTATCTGCTTTGCTCACAGACAAATTCATTATGCCAGAGGTAATCAAGTTATATAACCCTTGTCCTTCCGTCCAACTAGTACACATTAGCTGGGGAATGTGTAGACCAGTGTTACTAGGAAACACTAATACCCTAGCAATTTACAATTTGGAACACAATTCCGAAACGTGGTACACTTTTAGCTATCCAAAACAATCACAGAAATATTTTCTAATATAAATATTAAAAGCCATGTGGTACACTTTTAGAATATTAGCAATACTTGAGTGGAACATCTGTTGGCCCTCAGAGGCTGTTCTTTAAGTGCACTTTAAATTGTAGAGCATTTGTTGGACTAGCAGACATTTGATTCATAATAGGACTGGGGTAAAATTGAACTACTGGTATTGGACACTAGTAGGTATCATATTCAAAAACCATTCAATCGACACACAAATAACCAACTATGCATAGCCAAAACCTTATGGTATGGGAAATAGTTAACGAAAAATGTGTAACAGCCTCGAACGATATTATGACTACGGACATAAAAGGTCCAGAAATAAAGTTTGCTCTCGAGCATAGACAAAAGTAGTGGGAATGATTGTGCCAACTCTGCCGTGCATATTTTTTATTGTAAACTTGAGATGAAAGATACAAAACACTTTGTCTTACTTTCCAACATCTTACATTCAACTAATATTTATCTCCACATATATGTACATTGGATGTTTCTGCAATTAAATTAGCAAAAGATATAAGTTTTCTGCAAAGCGTTCCACAAACAGAGGCCACAACATGGAAAATTAGGTAGAGATGAAGGAAATTTGTGAAAGGTACAAAGAAAATGCAATCAGCAATTTGAGAGCACAAAATAAGATACACAGCGACACCTCTAACAATGTACAATGATCCAGAATATTTAATAGCTGAGCAACAGACACAAATCAACCGACACATAAGAACTCTAAGCAAATATGAAAGGCAATTCCTTGACAGCTCATAAAGTGTCCAATTTCGTCATAAATTATATATAGAAACCTTAACACATTCAAAAAAGAATTGATAGTCCCAAAGTAAATTTTATTTGCCACAATCAGACAAAACATGATGCAGCAAAGAAATGGAACTACATCCAATAATATGCATACTACAGAAACTAATTAATGCAGTAAATTCTAATTGCATCACCTCACTTTGTGAAACAATAGAATAAAGATAATATGCAATAACAAAAATTCAACAATCCAACAAAAACACAATAAATATAATATGCAATAAAGTTTTACTTACCAAATAGTAAACGTCATTCGACCACCTTAGATCCCCAAGAGTTGTGTGAGTTTGGCGACTACATTATTCAGATGATCAATCCTTTTATCTGTCCCCTCTCGATCTTTCTGTCCTTGCACCCGCTGTTGCAACATCTCATAGTTATATATATGGATATAGATGTAGATATTTGTAGTATGAGTCTAAACCAGTGGGCTAGAGAACATTCTAAAAATTAAACCAATCCAAATAAGTAAATAATGCATTATACAGACTTGTAAACTACATATAAATCAAAGTCCGATCAGTTTATCAAATACAGCACACAAGGCACAACAAGCTTGCCAACAAAATTTAATTAAAATTTTGGAAGAGCACTTATACATTGGTTAGACTAAATAAACAAAATGAAGTACTGATCTATCTACACTCTTACCAAGTATGTCAGGAAAAAAGTGACATTAATTTGGTTTTTTTTTTTTTAAAAAAAAAAAAAAAAAAAAAAAAAAAAAAAAAAAAAAATTCAATTTTAAGTCTCAATATTGACAAAAAGCACCTTTCATAAACACAGGCAAATGCTGAAAACTTTAGGAATATGAAATTGTAAATAGCATATCGTATTTGTTTCTCTATTTATATGCTAGACAAAGATGAACACATTAGGCGAAATTAAAAATACATATGTATAGGCAAATTAACCTCTATATGAAGATATGAAGAAGAATAAGCGGAAGAGGTGGAACATGTGAATTTATAATAGTAATAGGCTTACATCAAAAAATCAGAACTAACTTATCTTTTGTTTAAAAAAAATAATACTAAGTCCTTATCTTTTTGCACCAGTTATAAATGAATCTATTAGGAACATTCAAGAGGATATCGTGTTATTTGTAGACTGTATAGTTTTAGATGATGACATAAGAGGAGTAAACTTTAATCTAGAATTGTGGAGAGAGAATTTAGAATCTGAAGAATTTAAGTTAAGCAGAATTTTCTTAATAGTTTGTACATTGAGTAGGGATTTGAGGGATTTGGGGAGGGAAAGGGAAAAGTTAGGTGAAATATGAATAAAATATACTTATATTTCACCTAGTTTCACACACCTTTTCTTTTTCCCTTTCCAAATTCCCTCTCCAAATCTCCCAACCAAACACAGCGTAAGTGAAGTTTAATTTTAAGATTGCATGCTTAAAGTTGGTCCAATTCAATTGAAAATAAAAGAAGAGGAGAAAGAGCAAGAACAAAGTACAAGAAAAGACAATACTGGAAGGAAAATGCTATAAGTCCCAAATTTTCTACCAAACAGATGACCAAATGTCTCACACGGGTGTGGATTTTTTGTGGACCCCACACCCATGTGAGACATTTGGTCATTTGTTTGGTAAAAAATTTGGTATTCCTAGCATTACCCATACCGGAATTTTGAAACTTTGCTCATTTCCAAGGGTAAAAATAAAGGAGGAACAAAACAAAAAACAAACCAAAGAAACCAAAGCTTTCTGTTGCTATGATACCAAGTTAAAATTGTAAGGAGAAGAAATTTAGAGAGAAAGAAAGAACAAATATGAGAGAGAGAGAGAGAGAGAGAGAGAGAGAGAGAGAGCGAGAGCTAGTAATGTAAAGGAATGAGGCGCAAAACCTAAAATCAGTTTTGTCCTCTCTAACACAATATTATTTATACTAATAAGCAACTAGGTGGCAATTACCAAACTACCATTCATCTAGTAACATAACAAGCCATACATCTTTGTTCGTGCATACTAAGTTCAGAAAAAAAAAAAAAAAAAAAATTCCATGTTTTTTCATTCTTTCTTTCCTTCTTTTTCCTTTTTGTTTTCCATTTGTTAAGAGAAGAAGCACCTAAGCAATGAATTGAACTACAATTACTTTGCAGAAGAATTATGGAAAAGGCCTTTAAGAGATCATGATGCTTAAATTTGTGTAGTTAGAGAAATTCATGGTTTCATTTGGATTATGAATGTCTAACCATGTCTAAGCCAACAGCTAAAGAGCCATGTGGCATACAATGCATGTGTATAATTATATATTTATATATATACATATATTGAATTGAATTGTAAGTTGAGGTGGTGTAAAACTTGTTCAGTGGGTCATAGACACGATATGAGGTCTCTTAAACATGTGAGTCAGCTGTATTTTGGCCTTTTCTTAATTATCTTTGAAGATGGGCTGGATACTACTAACTGTAGTGACACGAACGCACACTTGCGTGCGCGCACGCACACACACCAAAAAAAAAAAAAAAAAGAAAGAAAGGAAAGGAAAGGAAAGAGTTTTGAATAACACACCATTTTCTTGGCACCTTCTGAGTTCTGGAAAACTTCCCTTTAGGCTGCTTAATCTAACGAGATTGTGGTTGTCAAGAGATTTAAGATATCATGGTTGGAAATCTTTCTGGCCTAAAACATCATTTATAGACTACTACCAAAAGAGATATGAGGTAAATATATACATCTACCATCGGAAATTAGTGTTCTAAAGCAAGTTACATAAGCAATATTTGAGTATATCATAATTCCAACCTAAAATGTCATTAATGAGTTCATGCAAGTGTTTCTGATAATTCTAATTAGTTAAATTATTGTGCATGTTGTCAGTCGCCTTTTTACTTTGATTAAAATGACTGTGTCTAGGGATCATTTCCTTCCTATAATTTACTATAGCACATCTTCAGTACATAATTGATTTACATTTTTACACAGGTAATACTGAAGCTGAATGTATTGCTCCAGAATCTAGAGTCATTCCAAGCAATCCTGCTCTGAGAGCAAGACTGATGTCTATTTTTTGTCGGTCAATTACAGCAGCAAGTAGTTGCCCATCAACTTTACAATGTATTTTTGCCTGAATATATGGTAAGCAGCATAGTCCTAATCCCCTTCTATTTCATTGGTATACTATGTTCTGAATTTGTTCAAATTTTGGCATGTGATAGGAAGTGCTACCACCTCAAGGTTGAGGCAGATAAGAATGGAGTTCACTGTTTGGGTGTTCAAAGCATGTAAGGGGCCCTATCGTAAAAACAAAACAAACAAAAAAAAAAGACTATGCAAGGATTTTATGTTTCATTTCTGACTTTTTAAAGCTAAATAGTTAATTGCCCTGTCCTGAATCTAGCATTTCTTGGGGAATTTGTAGTTGTCTGTTTTTGTAAATGTTTGTCAGTTTCATTTCTAATTTTTTTAAGCTACATGGAATTTTTAATTCTGTTTTTCCGCAAATAAAAACAATAGAAACAAATGTCTGCATGAAAACTAATAAACATTAAAAACCAAATAATATTTGAAACCCTTCTCTTTGTTCCCTTTAAACATTTAGAAAATATTTATTTTATCCAAAAAAATAAAGTCACATATACTTAAATCTCTTAGTTTGAAATTCTTTAATTTTTCTGATGCTTTTATATTTGCTTAAAATAAATTTATATGGGGGGGTGGATCCTTCCTCAACTGCAAAAGGACCCTTTATATCCCTAGGATGCACACATAGCGTGACACATCCAGTTGGGTCATTGTAGAGACAGATATTTGTCATCCTTTCGCATGGATGCATTCTGCTCATTCAAGTGTTTGACCTCTTCATTTCCCTAGATGACATCAGAATTGAGTTTGACACAATTATCTGGACAAGCATTTCAAACATGAAAAAAAAAAATACAATCAAAACATGCTTTTTTCATTAAAAACCAAATCCACCACTAGCACCAAGATATCAATAACTGATGTACTCCCTTTCAAAGCTAGGGAGTACAAGTCCATGAATCTAATCACAGACCAATGCAAAATGCAAGCAATCAATTTTCTGCATAGAATAGCCATATGATGTCATATCACAGAAGAGTTTGATGAATTTGATTTTAATTTCCAATCAGGAACAGTTTTGTTGTTTATGGAGCACAAGTAAAAACCAAAAATTGTAAACGGGGCCAAACTCGCAATGAAATCAATTGAGTTTCTAGGCACATATGAATAAAATGGTGCAAGCATACAAATTACAAAAATAGAAAATTTAGAATTCAACAGTAAAATTCAATTAAAACTAAAAGCCACAATTCAAGTATAGATACAAATAAATTAGAAAGTTTTGGATTATATGTTCAATACAAAATTCATTGACAGACACAATAACATTGCCTCACAGGTCATGTAAAACTTATCTAACACAGCAATAGAGACTTTATTTATTTGCTTATGTTTTTCATAGATTCAATCGCAACATAAAATTAACAAATAGTTAAAAGGGAACCAATATTGATGGCAGCAGTGATTATTTTAAAATCGAAAACTCAAAAGCATCTAAAATCTAGTTGAACCTTGTAAATTTCAAGCTTTGAAAGGTTTCTGTATTGCCTCATATAATTCATACAAATGGTTAACCATCACTTCAATCACACAAATAGTTGCTATTCTTCTCATTTTATAAATAAATAAACCCAAGGACTACTGCTACTGCTGCTGCTATATATCACTGGTTATAAAAAAAAATGACATGATTTGAGGAAGTTTTTTACTAAGTTTTATTAAAAACCTCCTCAAGTCCCAAATTATTTTATTTTATTTTCAAAATTTTAAATTATTTTATTTTCAAAATTTTACTAAGTTTTATTAAAAACTAGAAGGGAAGGGACCCATAAAATATTAACACCCTATAAAATCACATCAAAACAAGTAGCCAGAAATCTGAAAGCCAAAACAAGATACTCAGAATAACCTAATATAATTGGAAATTAACATGCAATAAAAATCAATTTAAGAAACAAAAGAGTAAACCAATACATAATAAGTTAACCTAATAATAGAGAAATGATGATTTAGCCATAGAAACCAAACAAAGCAGAACAAGAACATTCAGAAAAATCCCATAAACTTATGAACCTACGAAACTATCCTTTAATTTATGTATAACTAGTTAACCAAAGCATAATACCTATCTATTTATTTATGATACTAACTTTCCAAACCATAGTTACGCAACAGAACACTTTTTTATGCCAACACAGCATTGCTTAAACAAATTAGTGTTCAGAACCCCAGAACCCTCAAATGTAACAGATGGAGAAATGAAGTGGACTGCCATACAAATGTAACTTCAAAACACAAACATTAGAGAGCACAATTTCGAAATGTATATCATACATACACATAAATCTTTATGAGAAAGGATAATTTTCCAATGGCATCAAATCGATTTGGGACTGGGTCGATTTGGGGTTGGGTTGAAGGTATATGCGAATAGAAGAAAACATAGATAGGGAGACAGAGACACAGAGAGAGAGAGAGAGAGAGAGAGAGAGAGAGGAGAGGAGAGGGCAAAATAGAGGACATACCTACCCGAGACAAAGCGATGGTGATGCTTCTGGAACCCTTGCGGTGTGCTCGTCTAACCGCAGTGGTGCTCCAGTAACAGAAAGGAGGGCAGAGGCGTGAGGCGTGAGGTGTGAGAGAGAAGAGACAGAAGAGTGAGGCGTGAGAGAGAAGACAAAACAGAATCGTGGGTTTGTTCAATGAATGGGATTATGCTTCTATTCCCGGCCACCTCAAAACAAGCCTGTTTTTTGGGAAGTGGTTTTTTTTTTTTTTTTTTTTTTTTTTTTTTTTTTTTTTTTTTTTTTGACTAAAATAGTCGCATAAAAAAAAAAAAAACTTTTTAATTCAATAAAACAAAACATCACATTCAATCCATAATCATTACATTCTTTATCTCACAAAAAAATCAAAAAAACCAAAAGTCCTTCCCAAACTAGGCTTTTTAGCCCAGGTTAAAATAGTCAAAAAATTCAAAAAGCTAAAAAACCAACCCACTTCCCAAACGAAACCTTAATTCATTTAAGAATTCCTCCAATTTTTGAAATCTTACCTACAAAAATTAAATTACATTTGCCGTCTAATATTAAGAGAAATGCCAATTAAATTACTTTAAGTAGTTACAGATTATTTTAGTAGCTACAGATTAATAATTTTAGTGGTAACTCATGCTAGGAATGAGACTTTACAAATTAAAAAAAAAAAATCATTATAAATATGTTAAAGTTATTTAATATTTTGTCTTGTTATATACATGAAATTTATAAGTTAATTTTTATGTTTATATGTCACGCCCTACTTTTTATTACTCGAAGTCATTACCAAATTCATTAACTTAATTCAATTTCAGAGATAACATGCAGAAATAAACTCAGATGTTCAACTAGTAGGAATGAATAACAATTCTCTCATTCGTATGCAAATTAAATATAACATGTGCATTCTAAATAAACTGCCCGAGAGCTTACATCATTAAGGAATCAAGAAGAAGGGTGTAACCCTTTTACATATATGGCATTCTGCCAACACGAAAGAGGCCCCGTGGCCAACAAATAAGAAGATCCAAATCTTGTAGCACATCTTGCTTAACACCTGAAAAGATTCAACAACGTGGGATGAACATATAGTCCAGTAAGGATCTCTACATGATCCTCAACAATAACAACTTACAGATAGCTATGATCATAAATGCTCAATCTCGTACTAGAATAATAATATGGCAATCTATACAAAAATATACATAAGTATAAACTTTTCTCAAAACAGTCAATCCATTCAGCGCTATAAGCGATTCATCTTTCATTTCATTTCAGTATCCCTTATTCTCAATCTTTCATATAATAACAACTTCTTAGAAAAACAATTTCACTAAGCCCGTTACTTTCCTCCCATTTTCCATACTTTCAACAGATTTCCCCTTTTCAAAACATATTCTCAAATACTCAATTTCCTTCATACTTTCCAAAATCTCAAAATGGCATTTTGGTTTATTCCCAATACATTCATATCTATACATGCATGTCTTTATACAATAAGGGAGATAACAAATCATTAACATGTATATAATCAACAATGAGGCAACTCGGCCCTCCAATACTGTAACCAACGACATCCATAACATACTCAGATACGCTGAGCCAATGATGATAAAAGCTCTGCTCTACCTGCTAGAGGCACGGTAAGCTAAGGATACACCTACAACAAATGATAAGCCAAGTTCCTCAGACAAAAGCTGAAAGGTAACGGCATCTAGTCCACATTCTCCAGGCACAAGCTGGAAGGTAACGGTACCTCGTCCACATTTTTCAGGCGCGAGCTGGAAGGTAATGGTACCCCTCATTATAAGTGCGGTATACAACACCAACCATCTCAATATAACCAGGCACAACCAACAAGTGTAATACATACACATAAACTATCAAGATACAAGGCAATGTGCTAAAGTGTATGAACACATAGGTGTGCGGAGTACATTCCCTATCTCCTCCCACACACTGGAGTACATCACCTATCTCCTCCCAAACAATTATACATATATAATGTATAATAGCACTTCATTACATATAATGTTCAATTGACACAGATGTAATGCATATACTACCATTCAATACAACAATGTCATCCTCCACCGATGACCAAGGACAAGACCTCTAGATGCATGTGTTCAGTACATCTATTAAAAGAACTCAACTATCGTGAGATCTTAAACCTAACAACAACGCTAGTATGAGAAGTAAAGGTAAAACCCTAAATGCTTGTATTCAATACTCGAGATACAATATTTCAATTCCCAAATTCATTTTTCATTTTCAAAATCGACTTGTTCAACCACTTATTCCAAAAACACTTTTCTCATTTCACAAAACCGATATCATTCTTTTCATTTCACAAAAATCAATTTCATTCTTTCATAACTTTCCAAATCAATTTCGCATAATTAATTTATAACATTAAATTAGGGCTTTTCTCCCTCTTTCTCAATATTGACCAAAAAGGCTCAAATACTAACAATCAAACAACAATAACCTCCCTTGGGACCAAAATACATACGTGTTGGCCCAAAGAACAAAACCCCTCTTTCAATTTGCCAAATCAAATATAAACTAGGGCTTTTTCTTCATTCAACAATGATATACTAATTTACACCCCAATTAGTTCAAACCACAATCAATGGTAACAAACCCATTTTCAAACAAGCAACCCTAGGTTCACCCTCATGATTTTCAAACCAACCCAACATGGATATGACTTTCATGCAATACAAAACTACCACATGTCTATTTATAGACGAAGCATTGTAAAAGAACAAGGAAATCCCTACCTCAAATGGAGAACCCAAGGAGAAGAAGAGCCAAACTCGGAAGTGCTCCAATCCCAAAATTTTTCGGATCAAAACGAAGCCCACGCAACCCTCTACCTTTTTTTACAAAGAGATTAGGGTAGAAACACCCAAGAACTAGATCAATCCCTAGAGAGAAGGAAAGTTTAGAGAGAGAGGAAGTCGAATCTAGGGTTTTGAGACAAAAGGGAAATCAAAAAGTGAAGAAGAAGTTGCTGCTGCGCACTGATATAAACGTTCCTCGCTCGAGCGAAGGAGTGGTCGCTCGAGCGACCAGACACACAGAAACCTCGCTCGAGCTCACAAAGCCTCGCTCGAGCGAAAAACACGAAGCTTCAGGTCTATAACCCAGAAGCACGCTCGAGCGAAGAAACTCTCGCTCGAGCGAAGAAGCCCAAAACATACAGCTCGCTCGCTCGAGCGAAGAACAGCTCGCTCGAGCCAAGGTTGCGTCTGAACAAAACCTGAAGACACGAAAAACTCGCTCGGGCGTACAAACCCACGCTTGAGCGAAGAAGCAACAACACAAGGCTCGCTCGAGCGACAAAGTCCTGGCTCGAGCGAAGAGGCTAAAAACTGGACATCAACCATTTGCTTCCAAACACACCCAACTTGTAACGAATCGGCCCAAAACATTCTAAAACTCATATTAAAAGAATTGAAGGACAGAAACAAGATAAAAACAACAACCGGCATCCACGGAACCAAGTCCGGATACAACAACCAAAGGAGGAAGAACCGGAATCGCTATATTATAACATTTTAAATTATTCGTTTAAAAAATTATGTGTAGCTTTTGAATATGTGTTTATCAATTTTATTCTGTAGACATAAACAACTGGTGTTTCAATTTAAAAAATTAAAAAGTATAAAAAAAAAATAAATTGGGTTTTTTGGGATAAAAGAAACCATCTAACTCCTCTATATACTATTTTAAGATGGACTATTTTAATTACATAAAAAAATAGAAATTATGTTTGGAAATTATCCCTATATATTATGTTATTATATACAAATATAGCGGTAACATATTAATTAATATATATACAAAAAGCTATACTAAGCTTTCATTTTTAATTAATTGAATTATGATTAACAAACTAACAAATAACAATAATGGTATAATAGGATAGAAAGAGGATAAAAATAAAAAACACAATGATATTTAAAAGTTTTAAATTTACCTAGTTATACAAAAATCTAATGTTATAGTACAATCTTGAATTCGCAATAAATTTTCACATTTTCTATAAAATAAAATGACAATAAAAAATAAAAAATACTGTTGGCTTTTTGGCTTTCGAAGGTTATTATTGTAATTGCGAAAGTGCCAGCAAGGATCAATCAGTCCTTACAGAAAATTAATTGCCAATCAATTATCAAACGATTGTGTTTTAGTCCTTTCAGCCTCAATGAAGAAGACTTTTACTGGTGGCTCAATTTAGGAGAATTAAGCAAAATAACAATTAAATGAAGAACAGTTGAAGTATTTCATTAAAATGAAAAACTTACAATGATCCAAACTCAGCCTCGTAGAGGTTTACAGCAACAATTTACTTGAAACTACTCCTATGAACGACGTGCAGTGCAGGAATTTAAAGTACAGGAAATGTAAAACTGAAAAGGAAAATAGTAAGACTGATTTTTTGGATTTGAGTTTGGGGCTCTTTTTCTGGGCCTTCTTTACTATTTATACTTCTCGAGGATAACCATCGAACTGTATTTCCAACCGTTGAACTGCTCCTCCATGATCGCTGATCATGTTGCCTTATAATTAGCTCCACTGTGCCATCACTTGCAGTTATGCTTCCCTCCTAAATTTGAATTTAAATGTGAGTAACCGTTGAAGCCACATCACCTTGCATCTCTTTATTAATCCACTGCTACTCAGATCTCGTAATAACCAATACCAACTGCCACGTGTACGATCAAGATCGAAGACTTGAATAGTCTTCCTGTATTACTCTTATTCTGCCACGCGTCGAATTGTAATTGGCTTGTACAAAATATGTAGCCAACATTACCCCCCGCACTAATATACTCAATACTTGGTGATATTAGTGGATCAAGGTTTTTTTATCCACGTCTTAGAACGTACATGGGCTTTGCATTCTTCCAGAAATGCAACTGTCATTCATCATCTGAATTAAACTCTCCCTCAATCTTTTGAACATCCCCACCACCTTAGTATTCGAACAGACTAATACATTTGTTATAGCCGAATCAATTTTCTTCTCCATTGATCAAGCACACGAAGAATCATCTGATGATACTGTTCCTTCTCGAAAGAACCTCCATGCATTAATTAGCCACCTTTACCCACCTTTCTATATTCAGGTCATGGATACCTTTGCAAATTATCAACCTTTGGACTACGAACACATTGCCCTTAATCCTTTGATTCAGAAACTTACAAATATGGACATGGGAAATTCTTCTTCTGACTCACCCTTGGACTACGAACAAACTGCTCTCAATCCTTTGATTTAGAAAGTCGCAAATATGGACATGGGAAGTTCTTCTTCACAACCCTCTGCATGGGATAAGGCTGCAGCTTCTTCTTCCTCTGGGGCTTCTGACTGGACAAGCTGGTCAAAACCTGAGGTCTGTGATTTAAGGGAGTGAATCAACCATCACTTTGTTGAGTTTACTGCCCCTTTAGAGTTCCCTTCCTATGCGCGAAGCTCGGTGGTCTACTCTTACGTGCCTATCGACCGTCGACGCAGTTTGGAGGAGAATCTACTTCTAGTATGGTATACATCCTCCATGCCTACAAAGATAGTGCACACTGTCCGACGCTCCGAAGAGGCACAAGGATACAATCCGTCGTTCTTAGCTCAGAAGGCGAAGCTTTGCTCTTCTGACTGGCTCGATTATATTAATGCCCTTATTCCTTCTGCCCTTGCTCCTCCTCCTAAAGTGGAGGCTTCCATGCCTTCTCTTCCGTCAACTCTTTGCTGGACAGAGAGACTGAGGCTTGCCCTCTCTGAAGATAAGGTCTTTCCTCCCTACAAGCCTCTACCTTCTCCTACTCTAGCTGAGCGGAAGCAAGCCCAATTCCTGCTTGCGGCCTTCTCTCACTTGCCTTTCAATGTTCTTGAGGACGAAGTCCCTCTCAAGAACCTTCGATGGGCTTGTAATATTCTAACTCGGGGTCATGTCCTCAATCCCCTCGCCCAAGTAGAGCTTCATATGTTTTTGGATCAACTTCTATTACTTCTCCACTGGTATCGGATCTCTATAGCCACCATTCAATCTTTGGACCAACTCTCGTCCCTTCGAGTTCATGCCCAGTATGAAGCAGAGAACTTCATTGAAGAATTCGAAAATTTCAAGAATAAAGATTCTGTGTACTGGGACGACTTGGATATAGACGAGTTGGAACAAAGATTGAGAGAAACAACATTCGAAATAAAGGCTGAAGAGCTCTTTTATGAAGTGAGAGCACATCAACTTATGCAGCCAATCCTAGAAGAAATAGAGGATAGAATAAAGAAAGAACAGAAATTCATTGATCATAACTGGACCAAATTTCATGATCTTGTTATTTATTCTATTCCCTACTTTTATGAGCTTGAATTTGTACCCAAAGAGGGTCGTTCAATGTAATTGCTTTTGCTTTAATACAACTAAGACTTTTCTTTGTTTGGCATTGTTTCATCTTGTCTCCATTTGTCTTTAAAAGCAAATTCAGGGCTTCGAACTGGACAAATTTATCCTTCGAATCTGGACCCAATCGTTTTAAATGAAACACTAAAAAAAGCCAATATGAACTTTTCCAATTTATGGAATAAAGTTTGACAGTTTTTTTTTTGCTGATTTTCATTTAGAATCAATGCTTCGAATTTTAACAAACTCACCCCTCAAAGCTTGTTTAATCATAACCAACATATGGTCATGGTTAGTATGATCAATCAATTTTAAATTGACCTTCTTTCCTTCGAACAACAGTCCAAACTTTCAAACAATATGAAAGCTCCTTTTGAAGGCTGCACTGTTTGAGTTCGAAAAGACAATCTCTTTCTGTATATATATATATAAACCAACTAATGGTTTTGATGTTTCGAACATCAATTTCCATCCTTAAGGGGTCTCAAGTTTTGCTTCGAAGGACATTACTCTCATTTAAGAAATCTAAAACAAGTCTTTAATCCCTTTGAAGTAAACTAATACTTGAGCATTCTTACATCCTTAGGTATGGAGTGTGCTTCGAAGCCGGTTTCTCTGTTTCGAAGCCGTTTGCTATTTGACTTTTGGCGCCAAAATCTGGTTTCGAAGTCAAAGATTTTACTTCGAAGCTGGCATCAACATCTGGGATGTGTTTCTTTCTTCCAAAAATATCAATATTGAAGGAAACTCTTCGTATCTGTACTTTGGGTACTTAACGAATTTCGTGGACAAATACTTGAGCGTTCTTTCATCCTTAGGTATGGAATGTGTTTCGAAGTCGGCTTCTCTGTTTCGAAGCTGTTGTTTTTTGACTTTTGGCGCGAAAATCTGGTTTCGAAGCCAAATATTTTACTTCGAAGCTGGTATCAACATCTGGGATGTGTTTTTCACTCCAAAAGTATCAATATTGAAGGAAACTCTTCGTATCTGTACTTTTAATACTTAACGAATTACGCGATACATTTTCCAGACAGAAAGGTTTTTTAAAACCCTTTTACTTCGTGTTTTGAAATCACTTGCTCGTTTAACCCACAAACCCTTTATCTCTACTGACTCTCTACTCCCTTTCCCAACTTCGTCTTCTGAGAAAGCTTTCAATCAATGGCTTATTCTTCATTGAAAGTACCAGTTGTAGAGCGCGCGAGCCCGTCTGTAACCCTAAAAGGATCATTGAGGTAGAATGTGAAAAGTACAAGGCCGGTGAGAAAAGCGCCATCGATGAACGCATTTTCATCCCTCGACGTTATGAGCAACAACACTATGTGCTTGAGCCCATCTTCAAGGAGATTCTTACTGAGCTTCTAGCGTTATATCCACGTCTAGAAGACCACTGTCTCCTTTACGAAGGTGGTCTGGACTGGGGAACCTGGAGGATAAACCGTACCCACCGATGCTGGTCCACGGTGAGACCGGAGTGGCAAGAATGGTACGATCGGGTTGTCCCTGCTAGGACTTTGGACCTTCAAGAGCTTTGCCTTCTCGATGCCCTTCGACTATCCAAGTTTACCATCTCAAAGGACCCTTTCCTAATTCCTGCTGCCCTTTACTTCTGGAATTCTGCTTTTAATTTTTTCCAATTCAGATATGGGATGATGGCCCCTACTGTTCTTGATATTTGCCATCTATTAGGATTATCTCCCATTGGTACTCCCATTGGACCAGATTATCCTGACTTATCAGTCCCCTTTTCTCTCCCCTCCCTTAACTCATCCTACAGTGACTTTGTCAAGGCTGAGAACAGAAGGAAGGGCCCTGTAACTGATAGGGAATTCTTTTCCTTCATACTATATTGGCTTTGCAAATTCCTTTTTTGCACTTCTTCTCAAAGAATTATGCCTGAATTTGCCCCTCTTGCCAAAGCTCTTGTCCTACAGAAAAGGTGGCCCTAGCTCCATATGTTCTAGGTCATGTATATAGAGCTTGTTCTCTTTTTTTGTGAGAAACCCTTGGATGCCAATCAGGGAGGTCCATTTTGGATACTTCAACTTTGGCTTTTTGCTTATTTCGCTGAATTACAATCTAAGTGCCTTAAATTTTTTGAGCCAAACCCTTCTACTCATGGCATGAGGCTAGCCAATGCTTTACTTTATCCTTCTACTTTTGCTTTTTACTTCTCTTTCTTTCACCAACTTCCAGCTTCCCTTCCTTCTTTCAGTTTTCGTCCCTTCGAACCCATTACTATTGGCCCATCTTGGTTGAAGAATTTTATGAGTGATAAGTTCTGTGCCTCACCTCCTCACAAAGATATATGGGCTTCTATTCTAATCCCCAGAGAGTTATTCATTGGGACTATAAACCCTAGAGCCTATAAATGCATTGCTGAGCCCTATTATCCTGCTCATTTTGTTAGACAATTTGGCTTCTCACAAGGGGTCCCAATACCTCTCTGCAGTAACACCAATCTAAGTCTTACTAGCAGAGATTTAAAGGTTCGAAGGTCCAGACTAGAAGAGGCAACTTCTAAGTTCATACAGGACTTGATCGATTTTGAATACATCCCTTTCATTCCTCAAGGTAACCTATTGAAGAGGTACCAAAACTGGTGGGTGACCAACATGGAAGTATACTTGGCCATTGCTCCTCAAGACTTATTAATGGTGCTGGATGTGCCCCAATCCAAACCCAAAAGAGCTGGAGTTGCCACTTCTTCCACTGCTCTTACCACTTCAGTTCCTGTGCCTGCCACCACACAGTCTACTCCTGCTGCTTCCACTCCTCCTAGAATTACTCGGGTTGCTTCTAAGAAAGGTAGATACCCTTGTTTCTTCTTCTTTTGTCTTTTTTTTTATAGTGCTTCTTAGCCTTATCCTTAGTTCTTCTTTTGTGAAGGTGGTGCGGGTGCTTCACAAGGAGATTCTCCTCAGAAGACCCAAGCTTTACATCTCCTCAGGAGCAAACAACAAAAGAAGAAAAGGAAACTCTTGCCTGATCCTGTCAAGGAAGCACCTGAAGTTCAATTGGCAGAAGAAGAAGAGGAAGAAAAAACTCAAGAGCAAGAGACACTCTTTACAAAGAAGAAAGAGAGTAACTGTCTCTTCTTCTGATTTGGCTCAAGATCCTACTCATGAGACAACTACCAGAGTAGTAACAGAGGAACTCACTTTTGAGGAATCTGAATCCCAGATTGAAGAGAGAGAAATTGAGAAGGAACAGGCAGTACCAATACAGAGAAAAAAGAGAAAGAAGATGACTGTCTCCCCCTTTGATTTGGTCGAAGACCCTATTCATGAGGCGGCTGCCAAGGCAGTGGAGCTGGAACATTCTAAGGCCATAATTGTTTTTGAGAGAGCTGAGAAGAGACGGCAGCAACAATTCTTAAGAGATGAAGCTGCTGCTGCTGCTGATGCAATCCAAAGGGAAACTGCAAGAAGGCAACATATTGTTGAACATTATTCCCTTTGTAGCTCTCCTATTGTTGTTATCACTTCTGAAACAAGTAACTTCTTTCAAGCCTCTACTGTTTTTCCTTGTCAGATTTTAGGTACTGAGACTTGACATTACTTTGTACTTCTTCTTTTGCAGCAACAACTACTGAGCCTGTTCTTCCAATAAGGACTACTTCAGTTTCAGTTGAAGTGGAACAAACTTAAGATGTGGAGAACATTCAAATAATTCTGCCATTTCCAGGCCCCATATTTTCTATACCCTTTCTAAGGCCAAGTATTCCTGCATCACTTTCTTTTGGCTTAACTCCATATCTTCCTTACTTGTCTTTTGACCTATCTCAATTTAAATTCTCTTTCGAGCCTTGCTCTTCCTTCTCCTCCTAAGGAAGTTCCAGCTATTACCTTCTCCTCGATGGTAGCTGATTCCCCTATAGAGGGTGTTGGCAGCTCTCTAACTCGTAGTTTATTACCTTTGCCTAGTTCCAGCCCTTCTTCCCTTGATTTATTGGTGGCTAGAACCATAGAGACTGTTGAAGATGCTCCACCCGTTTCTCCTATCCCTATGCAGTCCTTTGTGCCTTCCACCAAAGCCCTTTCTGCCCCCTTCATGTCCACAGATGAGGTAGACATTTTTGAAGCAAGACTAGCTAGTCTCTTCGACCTGCCTTCTACCTTTCCAATGGCTAGTGATGAGACTGAGCCGTTAGTTTTGGCTGATTCCTTACTAGAAATTTTTGAAAGCTCTTCCTCCAGTAGTAAGCCTTCTTCATCTCTGATAGACTTTGACAACTGCCTGGAGCTATTGACATCTTTTTCGAGGATTCCCTTCGAGACTTTAGAGAGACCTATTATGAGAAATGGCTTCCTTCAATGCTGCAAGATTGTTGAGCAATCTGGCATGACTGTCTCAAGTCATTTATCTCAGGCAACAGCCACTATTGACTTCTATATCAACATTTGCCATGCTGCCAAGGCTGCAGAGGAGAAATTGGTTGAAGATTAGAGCTTTGTTTCCATAGTGCATACTGAGGTATCAGAACTAAAGGAACAACATTCTTCTGTCTCCCACTTTCGAACTCAACTACTGGAGAGGAAAGCTCAACTTGAGGATGAGCTATCTGCAGTGAACCAGGCCTTAATCCTAATTGACACCAAACTGCAGATCACCAACCAAGGACTGGCCGACCGAAAGCAGGAAATGACCACAGCCATCCAGTTGTTCTCATAATTTAAGAATAGAACATCTATTATAAAAGAACAACTGAGACATTGTAATGATTTCTGGGCCAATTTATGGCAAAATGTATTCAACTCTTTATGAAGAACAAATTCTTATTTATCATTTGAGTATTCTCGTGTTCTTATACTTAATGCTTATTTTATTCCTTGTGTTTCCCAAATGGTTGGAAAATAAGGCTTCAAGTATCTGCCATTAATCTTTTTGGGATGTATGTATCCATTTAAATTTCTCAAATGGTATGCTCCGAAAGGCAGGACTCTATGAATTTGATATGGTCCTTCCCAATTAGGTGACCATTTGCCAAACTTATGGCTTTTAATCCTTAGTGGGAGTATTATCTTCCATACCAAATCACCTTCATCAAAGCCAATGTATTTGACTTTTTCATTATAGTTTTTAGCTGCTTTCTTTTTTTGAAAAAGAATGCTATTTAATGCCAGAATTCTAGCTTCATCTATACTTTCTAACTCCAAGCACATACTCTGATGGTATTGCTCAAGATCTAACTGGTCTTGGCATCTTACCCTCAAGGACTTAACATTAATTTCCACAGGTAACACTGCATCATGCCTATATACTAAAGCATAAGGAGTGACTCATGTGCTTGACCTTGGGGAAGTTCTATAAGCCCACAATATATCTAACAATAAGTTATGCCAATCTCTAAGATTGTCTTCCACAACCTTTTGTATTCCTTTTTTCAAGGATTTATTAGGATGATTCAGCTTGACTATTGGCTTGTGCATAATCGAGGGTGGAATTAACAAGGCTAATTCCAAACTCTGCCACAAAAGACTTCACCATTTTCCCATCGAATACCGTCCCATTATCAACAGTTATAGTCTGTGGGATATCAAATCTATGGATTAAATCCTTAATGAACCCAATGACCTCAGTTTGGTCTACAGCTTTGTATGGCTTAATTTCGACCCACTTAGTGAAATAATCAGTGGCCACCAAAATGAAACAATGGTGCTTCGAAGAAGGTGGGTGTATTATTCCCATTATGTCCATGGCCTATCATCTAAATGGCCAAGGCTTCACTACTGCATGCAAGTCAGTTATGGGCACATGCCTTATTGTGCCATGCTTTTGACACGCCTGACAACCTCTTGCATATTCTATGTAGTCTTTAAGGATAGTTGGCTAATAGTAAGAATGCCTTTGAAGCAACCATCTCATCTTCACACCAGGCTGATGAGCACCACAGATGCCTTCATGAATCTCAGTCATAGCTGTCAATGCTTCTTTTGGGCCTAAACATTCCAGCAATAGACCATCTCCTCCCCTTTTGTAAAGAGCATTACCATATATCATGTATTGCATAGATTGCAATTTAATTTTTCTACTGGCCTTTGAAGATGGGCCAGCCAGATACTACATTATTGGATGCCTCCAATCTTGTTCTTGTAAGTCATTATGACTGACTTCCAGGACCACATTCCTTTTATTTAAGGGTGGTATTAATTTCTGAAATGTTGTTTGGCTTATGTCCCTTTGAACATTATCCCTTCTCTTGAAATTCGAAGCTTTCTGAGCCACATCATTAGCTTTATTATTCAAGAATCTTGGAACATGAGTTATATTTGCTATTTGAAATTGAGAAAGCAGATGTAATGCAACAACATAGTATGGCAACATGCTTATACTTTGACATTTGAAAATCCCTTTCACTTGGTTAATCACCAATTGAGAATCTCCAAATATGTCAACTGCATGTACTTGCAATCCAATAAAAATTTCCAGTCCCACAACTAAGGCTTCATATTCAGCTTGATTATTAGAACAAGTAATCTCATCCACCCTGAAACCATGTGTGGTTTCTACTCATTGTGGTGATTAAATCACTATACCAATTCCAATTAGGCCATTGGCTTTTGATCTATCGAACCACATTTGCCATGGTTCAACACTAGCCATACCAAGTTCCATTATTTCTTGGCTTTCTGTTTGAGATTGATGGTCTGCCAAAAAATTAGCTAAAACTTGTCCTTTTACTGCCTTTTGGGGAACATATTCTAAATGAAATTCTGATAAGGCTAGTATCCATTTGCCAATTCTTCCCCTCAACATAGGTCTAGATAACATATACTTAACCAAATCTGTGGTTGCAATTACCAAGACAGTTGTAGGCAAAAGATAATATCTTAATTTCATTGTAGCAAAATACAATGCAAGGCACAACTTTTCTACAGTTGAGTATTTACATTCACAAGAATTTTAAAACCTACTAAGGTAATAAACAGCTTGCTCTTTGCCTTCTTCATTGTCTTGGGCTAAGAAAGCTCCTAATGAATCCTCTGCTGCAGCTATGTATAACTTCAAGGGCTTCTCACCTTTGGTGGCATCAGCACTAGAGGGTTGGTTAAGTAGGCTTTGATTCCTTCGAAAGCAATCTGATGCTCTGTTGTCCACACAAATTCTTCTTTATCTTTTAGCCTTAACAAGGAAGAAAAGACTTTAGTTTTCCCTGCAGTGTTAGAAATGAATCTTCGAAGAAAATTAACCTGTCCAAGGAACTTTTGTAATTCTTTCTTACTTGATGGAGGTCTGGCTTCAATAATGGCTTTGGTTTTATTCTGATCAATCTGTATTCCTTTCTGGTGTACTACATAGCCCAAGAAGTTTCCAGATGATACGCCAAAAACACATTTAAGAGGATTGAGTTTCAACTTGAACTTTCTCATTCTTTCAAAAGCTGCTTCCAAATGAAACAGATGCTCCTCCATAGATTGGGACTTAACTACAATGTCATCAATATAACAGTCTAAATACCCACCAACGAGGTCATGAAAGATAGTGTTCATAGCCCTCTGATATGTAGCCCCAGCATTTATCAGGCCAAATGGTATTTTAACCTATTCGAAGGTGCCAATATTCCCAGGACATCTGAATGCTGTCTTGTGAACATCCTCCTCTGCAATGCAGATTTAGTTATAACCAAAGTGTCCATCCATCATTGATAAAATTTGATGCCCTGCTGAACTGTCTACCAACAAATCTACTATAGGCATGGGATACACATCTTTTGGAGTTGCTATATTTAAGTTTCTGAAATCAATGCATACCCTCATTTTACCATTCTTCTTAACTACAGGCACAATATTGGATAGCCATTCAACATACCTGGCTGTCCTAATAAAGCTTGCCTTGAGTAGTCTAAGAATCTCCTCCTTAACTTTCTGAATCACTTCTGGACTCATTCTTCTTGGCTTTTGCTTGTATGGCTTGAAATTAGGCCTCATAGGGAGCCTATGTTCCACTAATGACCTATCCAATCCTGGTAGTTCATTATAAGACTATGCAAAACAATCTTTATATTTCTTCAGAATAACCAATAACTGGTCCCTGTTCAGAGCATTCAAACAAGCACTTATATAGGTGAGTTGTTGTATAGAATCTTCCCTTAAATTTACCTCTTTTAAGGGGTCTTGTGTCTGAGAACTTACCGAAGCTTCTTCTTTGATTCCTTCTGGCTTCGAAGCAATCTTCTTGTTTTGTTCTGCTCCCAGATTTTTCAATTCAATATCTTTACCCTCCTCTTCATAGACAAAGTCTGTCCATAAGGCTTCTTCTTCCTGTATCTCCTGGACTTTTGTTTCAATGTCCAATGCACAGTATTTGTTAAGGGCCAAAACTCTGGTCTGTTGCTGCTCCTGCTTGCAGCCAATTATCATGGCTTCTCTCTCTTGCTCTTGCACTTTTTGGACTATTGATTTTACATCCAATATTAAGAACTTAATTAGAGCCAAAGACTTGGCTTCTCGTGCCTCATCTCTTTGCCTACAACCAGGCATCATTGTCATCCTTAACGATAACCTCTTCATCAGCACTTTCCTGGACTAAGTGCTTCAGGTGTGTCACTTCCTCATCAGCCGTCACTTCGGCTGAGCCATCAGGTTTCCTCAGTATACTGAGTGGTATCACTCCTTCAATATACAATTTGGCCTCTGCGAAGTCCGCACAGGCTATGAAGGGTTGAGGATCTGCATCAATTTCCTCTGTCTCTCCATTGCCCATGGCCATTATTATTTTCTGATGCAAAGAGGAAGGCACGCATTTGTTAGTGTGGATCCAATCTCTGCCAAGTAAAGTATTGTACTTAGCATTGTTGTCGATCACGAAGAATGCTGTCATGCCGTCCCTGGTTCCCACACTCAGGTTGATGGGCAGAATTCCCTGAGCCATCTATTTGTCTATAGCGAAGCCAGCAATGGTTGTGCTGGTCGGGATTAACCTGGGGTTCCTTTTCCCTAGTTTTTTCAAGGAAGATTTCGGTAGTAAGTTCACCGCTGCCCCATTATCTACCAAGACTCGGTTCATTTGTATCCCATCGAAGAATGCCTTGATATACAAAGACTTGACATGCTGTGTCATGGAGTTCGAGGGATACTCAAAAGGATATGAGAGGTTAATACTTACCTCTTCTTCACTCTCATATTCAGTTTTCATTGGGGTAGCCATTCCTGATTCATCTTGCACCATACTCACTTGTGAGTCTTCACTAGAGACTGGAATTGGGTCAATTTTTTGCCCCTCTTGGTTCCCATCTCCAGCTTGGAATTCATGCGGCAGTATGTGTACCATATTCACTGACACTAAGCCAAATTGGATGGCTGGCTGTGCTTGTTTCTCCTCTTGGCCACCTTGTTCAATTACTTCAGAAGCATCCTCCATGCTGCATTCTGGCACTTCATTACTTACAGACTCTTTCGAATGGTCTTTTCCGACTGGCTTTTCAACCAAAAATGTTTGTTCAGCCATGAAGGCTTCGAACATTTCTTCCTTAGCTAATCATTTCTTTTGGCCTAGGCCAACTTCTTCTTCTGTCTCGCTATCACTCTCCATCAAAGCCTTCTCCAATCCTGCTAAACTAGACTTCTCTCTAGCTTTTAGTTCGGAGTGAACTTTGGCTAACTGTTCTCTGCTGCAACCCATTTTGCCTTGTGGAGTTGGTTTTAGAGTATGGTTTGACTTTGGATTCTTCTTTCCTTCTGTCTGGACCAATGAAGAGCTCTCTCCACTTTCTTTCAGGTCTTTCTGGTACTGAGTGTACCTACGCTGAATCTTTCTCCTTTGTGATCTCGAAATTACTGGGACCATATCTGGTTCCTTTGTTTTTGGGTGTTTAAGCAACACCCAATTGTTTGGGGCCACCAAAAGCGGTTTGACCATCCTACCTTGGTTTCTAACAACATCTCTTTGGGTAGATACCTCTCTAGGTTTGTTCTACTTGACAAACCAATCTGGAACTCCAGGTACCCACGAACTTACTGATCCAGATGTTGAACTGTCCCTTTCTTTCTTCGAAGCCAACTTCGAAGTTGGCTGTGAAGGCCACTGTTTGGTCCTGACTTCATGTTTTGGGCCTAACTCAGGCCTTTGATGAAGGGGGCCACTTTCTGTCCTGCGTGAGGCTGGTCTAGGGGGCCAATCTTTGGCTTTGATCATATGAATTGAACCCTTCTCCAGTCTCCTTTCAGAATGACTACTCTCCATTCTGTAGTAATTAGGTGGCCTGGACTCATATAAAGTTCTCTTGCCTTTAGAATGCATTCTGTCGACTGTTGGCTCAACCATTAATGGTTGCTGCCTACCACTAGTTGGATAGGGCCTTTTGTTATAAGCATTGGTTGGTTTAGGATGTCTCTGCATATGCCTATAGTATTTCTTCCCATCAATTGGAAGCCCTTTCAACCACTTATAACTCAGTCTGCACCTGGGACACATCCTTTGCATTACAGCTGCCTCTAAGGAATCGTCATCCAAGTGTTTCTTCATCAGAGTCTTCCCTCTGGTGTGAGAAACCTTGTCCAATAGCTAGTAGATTCCCAGTGTCTTTCTTGATAGTTGTCTGGTTGGCAACATGCATCTGCACATTGACTTCTTCCAATTCTTACAGAGATAAATTCTAGAAGTTTGGTACAACAACATTAGCTGCACTTTCTCCAAGTTCTGGAAATGGATTACTGTCGATCCCCATGGCCTTTTTTGCTTTAGCTAGGAATTTTAGACTTCCTTTACGAATTTGTTCTTGGATCCTGTCTCGAAAAACAATACAGTTTTTAGTCGAGTGAGACCAAGAATTATGCCATTTACAATATATTTTTCCTTTAAGTTCATCTGGAGATGGAATTTTGACTCCTTTTGGTAACTTAAGGAAGTTAGCCGCAAGCAAATGATCAAAAATGCCATCTGCCTTAGTTAAATCGAAAGAGTATTTCCTATGAAGGTCTTTCTTTTTAAACTGTTGGTCAATTGTTGTATCCTTATGAATTAATGCTTCACAGATTATAGGTTCTTTCCCCACAATCTCTGCTACATCAATCTCATAATTAGGATCTCTATAATATGTCTTGTACTATGCATTATTTCGATCTTGCTCCTCCTCTAATAATGCTTCGTACCTAGACACCTTATAAGTGAGTTCCACTAAGTCTCTGAACTCAGTTGAGTCAAACTTCTTTCGAAACCTAAACTCTAAGCCATTTTGAGCCAATCTCACGAATTCTGGCTCTGGTAGGATGACTCTACACTTATTTTGAGCCCTTTTAAATCTGGCAATAAACTGGGTAGCCTTTTCATCAGGCCTTTGACTCAATCTTGCCAAGTCTGCCATAGAAACCTCTGGCTCCGATTGGAAGAATTAGGCATGAAATGCCTCTTCCATTTGTTGCCACGTTTGGATAGAGCCAAGTGTAAGGTTAATATACCATACAAATGCTCCTCCAGTTAAGAAATTTGGAAATAACCTTAACTTCATATAGTCATTATTAGTAAATTCACCGCATTGAGTAGCAAACCTAGCAATATGCTCCACTGTTAATTGGTTTTCATTCCCATAAAAAAGGACAAAATCTGGTATCCTGAACCCTCTTGGGTATTCATGTACCCTATCTACCCATTCTGGGTATGGTTTCCTGTAGACAGGAGTCTGGACCCCCTGAGCCATCGGTCCACACATCTCTCTAACAATGTCAGCAATTTGGTCTCTAAGGACCATATTTTGTGCCTGCTGAACCACTACTAGAGGGACAAATATAGGATTTAGTGGACAACCTTGTGCCCGTGGTCCTCTTGGTCCATAAGGTGGTATATTTGGGACTGGTTGTCCCTGTGATGAAAGTTGCTGTTGGGGGTGTGGGTAACCCCTTTGAACCTGTCCTACGAAAGGACCTGCGAAAGGTGTTGGAACAGGTGTTGTGTCTCTTCCATTTGTAGGAAAACCTTCCAATCTCCCGGGTATAAATTCAAATAAGGGATTAGTGACCCCCTCATGCCAGGTATGGCTTCGAACATGGGATTTGGAATCATTCTTATGCCATTTTCTTATACTGGGCCCGATCCACCAATTTGTATGGCTTCGTTGTTAAGTACTGAGGCATTTTGACCTGCTATAGGCCTCGAAATAGGTTCATACTAAGACTGAGGTGATGGTCTTTCATAATTATGATTACTAGTTTGACCATTAGAATGTCCATTAACTTGTATAGGCTGTTTATCTCTAGCCAATCTTTGCTGAGAGACATTTAAAACTTCCTCCATGTGTCTTGCATTTGTTGGTTGGTGGTTATTCATTTGATCCAAGAAGGATGTTGCCCATCTTTCCATTGTGTTCATTAACTGCTGTCCCATAGCATCTACTAGGCCATCCCATGGATTTATTGGCTGAGTAGATGAACAGTGGATGGTCCAATTCCTTGGCCTCGTCCAATATTCTGAACATGTGGTAGTTGTTTCGAAGTGCTGGTCTGTTCGACCATAGGTTCTGATGAACTAGGTGCTTCTACAGGATGTGTTATCACATTATCCTCTGGATTAGGTATTTCTACTTCTCTTTCCACGCCTTCTTCCAAGCGTTTGTTTTCTCCTTGTCTCCTACGTCTAGCCATTTTAATTAGTCCCACTGGGCGTGCAAAAAATATATGTTGGCTTTTTGGCTTTCGAAGGTTATTATTGTAATTGCGAGCGTGCCAGGCAAGGATCAATCAGTCCGTACAAAAAATTAATTGCCAACCAATTATCAGACAATTGTGTTTTAGTTCTTTCAGCCTCAATGAAGAGGACTTTTACTGGTGGCTTGATTTAGGAGAATTAAGCAAAATAACAATTAAATGAAGAACAATTGAAGTATTTCATTAAAATGAAAAACTTACAATGATCCAAACTCAGCCTCGTAGAGGTTTACAACAATAATTTACTTGAAACTACTCCTATGAACAACGTGCAGTGCAGGAATTTAAAGTACAGGAAATGAAAGACTGGAAATGTAAAATTGGAAAGGAAAATAAGTATAGTAAGACTGGTTCTTTAGATCTGAGTCTGGGGCTCTTTTTCTGGGCTTTCTCTGCTATTTATACTTCTCGAGGATGACCATCGAACTGTATTTTCAACCGTCGAACCGCTCCTCCATGATCACTGATCATGTTGCCTTATAATTAGCTCCACTGTGCCATCACTTGTAGTTAGTTTTCCCTCATAAATTTGAATTTAAATGTGAGTAACCGTTGAAGCCACATCGTCTTGCATCTCTTTGTTAATTCACTGCTACTCAGATCTCGTAATAATCAATACTAACTGCCATGTGTACGATCAGGATCGAAGACTTGAATAGTCTTCCTGTATTACCCTTATTCTACCACGTGTCGAATTGTAATTGGCTTGTACAAAATATGTAGCCAACAAATACAATACTCCTTTTTTAACTTCAATTTTACGGTTTTCATTGAAAAAAAACAAAATCCAATCAAAATCCTTAGCACAGAATGGGCATAGATACTTCAATTGCAACCATCATCACCAATAATTCTTCTCCACCATGTAAACCTATAAACAAACACATAAATCTCACTAAAACCGAAACCAAAATCAAAACCAAACCAACATGTTGTACAATAGAGAAAGAGAATCACACGGGAAAAATAACAAAATTAAAAAGTAAATAAATTTATGGAGTGGTAGGATATTACCCCCAAAAACTTAGACCTTGCCCCGCCTAATCCGTCAACTCCTTCGCTAGTGCCTGCGAAGTCTAGAAGTTGGGATGACTAATCAGATTATTCGTTAAATAAGACTTGAAAATTGATTTATTTGTCCTATTAAGTGATTTAAAATTTCGATAGATATATATATCAAAAATATATATAATTATATTATTAAATCATAATTCAAATTTAGATATTGTCACATCTTTTTGAGATCAATATATAAATTCTTATCTTCTTTATTTTTGTGTGGTTTCTATATATTTTTTCAATTTATTTAAGATGGAGTTGTGGGTTTCTATTTTTTTCCAAATTTAATTTATCTATGGTTTATATTTGTTTTTAATTATTATTATTTAGGTAAGTTATTATGTGAGTTAAATATGTGATAGACATGTGAGTTTTATTGATTTAAAATATGATGGTGTGAGATATTTTCAAATTAGATTTGCTTAGATAGACTTTAAAGATTTTTAAAATTTAAAATTAGATATTGAGAGGCAAAAGAAAGATTTTAACTGAATAAATAAAAATCATATTTAATAATTTTATCTGTTTGTATATTTGAATTTATTTTTGGTTATGTTATAATATAATATATAAGATATAGATAGATATCCACAATTCTCATGAAAAATATTATCTGATTTTTTGAGGAAGAGAAAAGGAAAGCAAGTTTTAATATATATTTTTTTTTTTGAAATTGATGAGAGAAATTAGAATGGAGAGATTATGAAATATTTTATCTTTCCATTTGAAACCCATAAATTAAGGGATAATTATTATTTCTAAAATAATTAAATAGGTATGGAAGAAGTTGAAAAGGGGGAATAATTATTATTTACAAAATAATTAAATAGGTATGGGAGAAGTTGAAAAGGGGGGATAATTATTATTTCCAAAATAATTAAATAGGTATGAGAGAAGTTGAAAATGGTGTGTATAGGAGAAGTCAATAAATGCTAAGTTTTTTTTTTTAATCAAAAAATTAGAATTGAGATATTGAAACTCCCACAAGGCTTGTGAGTTAAGAGAAATACCGACTAAACTATATTTGGTAGCTGATGATTGTACCTTTGACGACCCATTTTTCTTTCGTAGCTAAAGTGGCTATCTTTGGTGACTAGATTTTTTTTTAGTAGCTAAACTATGCATCTTTGGTGAGTAAATATTTTTAGTCACTAAAAATATATCTTTAGCGACTAATTTTTTGGTCGCGAAAGATTTATTTGTAATATTTATGTTAGTTTTTTGGCGACTAAATTTCTTTAGTCTACAAAAATTAGTATACAACGACTAAATGTTTTTTGGTCATTGAAGATCAATATTTTCCTACTAAATTAGGTAGTCACCAAAGATTTTTAGTAAAATTATGGTAGTTATTCGGCGGAGGAGAGCTGTTCCGTGGCTGATGGAGCAGCGGTGAGAGAGTGAAGGGAGAGGAGCAGCGGAAAGGGAGAGGGAGAGGAACGTTGATGAGAGAGAGAGGCGTTGGTTTGTTTAGGGTTTGGTTTGGAAACAAAATATATAATATCTCTCCAATTCGCGACTAAACATTTTAGTCGCTAATTAATTTTATAAATCCATTTAAAATTTGAAATGTGTCCCCCAAATATTTTTGGTCTTTGGCAACTAAAAATATTTTTAGTCACTAAGCTATAAATGTGTGGCGACCAACAAAGATAAAATTTAATTTTTTGTTTTTCATTTGGCGACTAAATAATTTTAGTAGCCAAAACTAACTATACAACAACTAAAATTTTTTTTAGTCGTTGAAAATACATTTTTAGAGACCAAACTTTTGGTCGCCAAAGATAAAAATAAATTTTTTGTTTTCATTCGGTGACTAAATTATTTTAGTAGCCAAAACTAACTAAAAAGTGACTAAAATATTTTTTAGTCGCTGAAAATACATTTTTGGAGACCAAACTATTGGTCGCCAAAGATAAAAATTAAATTTTTTTTTATTCGGCGACTAAATAATTTTAATAGCCAAAACTAACTATACAGCGATTAAAATATTTTTTAGTCACTGAAAGTACATTTTTGGTGACCAAACTATTGGTCGCCAAAGATAAAAAAATAAATTTTTTTTTCATTTAGCGACAAAATAATTTTAGTAGTCAAAACTAACTATACAGCGACTAAAATATTAGTTGGTCGCTGAAAATAAATTCTTAGCTACCAAACCTCTGGTCACCAAAGATAAAAAGTAAATTTTGGCTTTTCATTTGGCGACTAAATAATTTTAGTAGCCAAAAGTAATTATACAGCGACTAAAATTTTTGTTTTGTCGCCAATTGTGACATTTTTAGCAACTACATTTTTTTTTAGTCGCCAATAATCAATATACCCTGACTAAAATAAATTAGTAGTTAAATCTTGTACTTTTGCCGACTAATGTAATGTTTGATCGCCAATTCTACAACTTTTGGCGACTAATTTTTTTTTAGTCGCCAAATTTGGTCGCCAAAAGTGTAATTTCCTGTAGTAACAACACCTCGCCGACGATCGGTGACACTACAGTAGCATAACACCTTGCGGCAATCGGCAATGCAGCAGCAGCAAAACACCCATGTTGCAAGGTTTGTCTCTCTCTCTCTCTCTATATATATATAGCCTTATACAAATTTGCTTAATTTTAGAATTAAGCCCAATCCAAAAAAAAGTAGCCTAACTTGCAAACCGAACCGCACCGCACCCGCCCGCACACCCGATTGATTCACCTGCACAAACCGCATCGCGGGCAGTTGCAGGTCTATTTTTCCAAAATCGCACCCAACCAAAATCGATTCGTGACCACCCCTAGCTGCAGGGGAGAGTGGTCACCGGAGAAGAGAGAGAGAGAGAAAAAGAGTGACAGATAGGGAAACAGAGAGAAAGAGGCACCCGTGCCCGAAATTGGAGATCATGCGACAGAGAAGAAGAAGAAGAAGGAGGAGGAGGAATGCGATAGAGAAGAAAAAAAAGAAAATGAGGAGGTCGAGAGGGCTGACGACGAGTGGCTGCAGCAGCGACGATAATCAAGAAGGGGTAGAGGCGACGACAAAAGAGTGAAGCGAAGGAAGAGAGGAGTTGCACTGGTCGTGTTCTTAGATATGCAGGTGAAAGGGGTTGCGATAGTGAAAGAAAATGCGACGGATAAGGAGAGAGATGGCGGCAGGCAACAACGACAACAGCGTCGATGAAGGGTGGTAGTAATTTTAGGGTTAGGGTTTGAGTTGAGAGAGAAAATTAAGGTTAGGGTTTTGGTTGAAAAAGAAATGGGTATTTTGGTAATTTTATTTTAGGACAAAAATGTAATAAAAAAATATCATTAAGCGTGTGGAATGAGAAGAAGTGATGTATGGAAATAGAAGCTCTATTCTTTTACATTAATGCTTTATATATATATATATATGAGGGATAGACATGTAGTATGTAGTCTAGGTATCACTCCATGATAGGCGAATGACCGATAATTTGATCAACGTATTCATAGGATTTTGTAATTTAAAAACGAAATGTATTTTTTTAAAACCTCAAAAGTGATAGTGTGATTTATTTTTATTTATTTAATTTTAACCACATTATCATTTAATTTTGAGGAATTTAGCCACAAGTCTCATTTTAAAGAGTTATTTAAGCTTAAGTCTCATGCATAATAATTTAATCTTTTAAATCCAATTAACTATTTAAGAGCAAATTACATGATAATGGAAAATAGGATAAATAATTACATCCCAGTGGCATCTTTTTATCTAAAATTATACATGTTATTTTTAATTTTAAATTATTAATTTAAATTTTTGTTAAATATATTTAATATTGGTATTATTTTTTAGATATTGTCGATATCTTTTTAAATGATATTAATTTTATAAAAACAAATTTATATATTAAAAATTGTACACGTTTATTAAAATTAAAAAAAAAAATTGTTATTTAAAAGTGAAGCGTCTCAGTGAGTTTAAGTGAGGCTATGTTTGGGAAGTAACTTTGGGCTAAAATAAGCATATAGGACAAAATATGCTATTTTAGTCAAATAGGACAAAATGTCACATCCAATCCATAATTATTTTATTTTTTCTCTCACAAAAGTTAAAAAAAGCCAAAAAGCCTATCCCGAACGAGGATTTTTAGGCCAAGGCTAAAAAAGCCAAAAAGCCAATCCGCATCCCAAACAAAGGCTTAGAGTGTGACGTGTGTGTTTGTGTGAGTGTACGACATGTAACGACGAGAAAGGAGTGTAGTGAGAGTTGATGGGCAAACTGGTACCAAACAGGGTCATCCTAGAGTAAAAATCTTGGGATGGAGATGAGAGTTATTCCAATTGTGGGGAAGTATTTTGTGAGTTGCACGTAGCTAAGGTGACGACGAAGTGTCAGCCGTCATGCTTGCCAAGCTGATCTCGGCTAGGCCGAGGTTATCTGCGAAGATACCGAAATCCGAGACAAGCGGATAAGGAACGAGAATCCTAGATGAAAGGGGGTTCTAGTTTGGATAAGGATAAAACTCTTAAAGAGTTTATCCCTATCTAATTGAGAGTCCGAGATAAGCATTGTGTGCTTGAGTCTTATGAAGTGAGACTTCTGGGGATTTGGGCACTAATGGCTATAAAAGAGAGGCACCCCCGTAGGTCTCAGGTACGTGTGAAATACTTTGAGTAGTGACTTGTGAGCTTTACTCTGATTTGATATATTTGAGAGATTATTGACTTGATCGTCGGAGTGCCCCCGGGTGCCGAACCACCACAGTATTCTCATCTTCTTGTTACAAGTTATTGGACTTAATCTATTTTGCCTGTAACGCCACAAAATAATCTAACATAAATTGGGTACATCAATCAACATCCATTAAAGAATAATAGCAATTCTCCAACCTATACATCATTAATTCATAAGGTTCGTACAAAAATCGTCCCACATGCGAGTTATACATGCAAGAATATAAAATACATGAATCTATAGCATGTAGAACATCAAATCCCAAAAATAAATAAAATGCCCTCAAGAGCTTACAATTTCCAATACTTAAGCTCGGTTACACAAAAATGGCCTCTCAGACCCAAACAGTTAGAGCCCTTGGCTAGCAAAAATACAATCACAACAAAAAGAGCCTTTTGCTCTCAATACAAACTTCCACACCCTAGTTTGGTGGGTTCACCACGTTTTTTCCTGAACCAAAATCCCATAGGGTGAGCATGAAGCCCAGTAGAGAAATCTTAACAAAGTATATACATTTATGTAAGAATTCCCAATATGAAATGCACATGCTATGCTATGCCAAAAAGATTTTGTTTACATCTCTTTGAAAACCACCATGCACAATGGTAACTCGAAATTCTCTACAAATTCAGAAAATTTACCATTTATCATTGGGGCGGTAAATACGACTTAGGTAATCCCTAGGTTGGTGTCTGCAAGTAGGCATATCTAGCACTACCAGAAACCCCACTTTACTGGTTGCTAAACGGAAGAGAAGTGGTATCTCCTCCGCGCGTGTTTTCGGTCTTTCACCCCAGACACTCAGGCCAACTTAATCAATTCCATTTACACCTCCTATCCGGACTTACCAACGTATTTACCTCAAAACATTTCAATAGTTCTCAGTTCTCAACAATTCTTTCTCAATGCAAGTTTCAAATCCCAATTCAATATTCATAACAAGCAATATATTGAAATGTTGATGCCACAGTTATTATCCATACGATGCAATAATTAACCATGCCATGTGGTGATTACCCATGCGATATATCATCCTACCATTTATAGAATTTCCCCACAAATGTTCCATTGTGATCGCAATTTCTACTCCTTTTTCCCAATACATTTAACATATATAACACATGAACTTTTACATCTATCCAAGTGTTGCAACATTTTCACATCTCATATGGTCTCAACATATTGTCATTTCAAGATTTATATACATATCTACATAGACAATAGATTCCAAGGAAATTTACTAATTTCGCATATACTAAGAAGTTTGACATTTTGTATCCAATGTCATGTAATTTCCACTTGAACATTCATTTAACACAAGTAAAGTCATAATTTCTCAACATCCACCAAAATTCCCAAATTTCTGGGTTTTTCACCCAAACAAGGCATTTCTTTATTTCTTGGTAAAATCTCGCCAAAAACATCATTTTTGTGCCAATGTGCTTCAACTATTCAAGAAAATCTTTCAAAGAAACAAGAGATGAATTTCTTTTGCAAGCCACTAATTTCTTGAGCCAAAAACCAAAACTTTTATAATATTTTTAAGAAAACTTCAAAATCAACATCAACCTTGCATAAACATGTATATATAACTCAAAGAAGTCCCTACCTCAAGCTTGATGAAGAGATTTGATGAAACCCTATAATCAAAAGGTGAAGAAATTCGATCTCCACCGTACAAAATGAAGCTCTTGCTTTGTTCTCCAAAACTTGTGAGAGATAATGGATCTAGACCCAATGGATTGCAAGAAATCAAGAGTTTTTAGTGTTTGATGAGAGTTTTAGATAGAAGGAGGAGCAAAAGTGTTTTTAGAGTGAGAAGGGAGGGTTAAAAAGTGATACACACTCAGCCAAAAAGAGAAAGAAAGAAAGAAAAAAAAAAAAAAATAGAGTTTTCAGACTCAGCCCGTCCTGCACGTATGGCATTTGCCCCCGCACGTGCGGAGCCTACTTCCCGTAGGTGCGGTACTGATCCCCGCACGTGCGGCACTCTTCCCCCGCACATGTCTCTGCACCTGCATATATTGCAGTGTTGCTCTTTGGATCACCCATGTTATTCGCACGTACGGCCTCATCTCCCGCACATGCGACCCCTCTTTCACACGTGCGGCCCAAGGCCCCTGCACGTGTGGCTCTCCCCTCTTGCTCAGAAAAATTTTCAGCTCACCCAAAACACACCAAGCCCAACCTCACACCTTCTGAAACACGTGAAATTTGGGATAGCAATAATTAAGGATAAGAACTTTAGAGGAGGAGTTTTCAAAATAACAACCCAATGGCCAAACCGACACCTCACACTAGAACCCGACACTATAATGGTAAACCCAAGGTTAAGCAAAGTAGAACGAAATAAATAACATGCTCGGTTATCACAATTCTGCCGGTGCTCACCAGCTGAGTTCCCCCTTTGGTTGTGTGGTCAAAAATAAACACCCACACTAATATGAGTTGGGAGAATTACATATTAATAAAATTAAGGTAAAAAATTACAAAAATATAGTGGGTGCAAGTTAAGACTTTCCTAACAAATTTAACCACATCATCTTTAAGCCTTCGTTTGGCATGTCAGATTTTTTGGCTATTTTAGTTACAAAATGACAAAATAGACTTTTTAACCTAATAAGACAAAACATCACATCCAAATCATAATCATTTTATTTTTTTTCACAAAAGTCAAAAAAGCTATCCTAAACGAGACTTTTTAGCCCCAGGCTAAAATAGCCGAAAAGCTAAAAAGTCAAAAAACCAACCCACATTCCAAATGAACAATCATATTATAATCAAAACTGAGAAGCAATTTAACTAAGTGGGTGTTTGGAACTAGCTAGAATAGTGGTTTTTTTTTTTTTGTCTTTTTTAGTTATTTTAAAAAAATATTTGATTGTTGCTAAAAGAGTAACTACCTTTTTAGGGATATTTACCAATAAATCCCATCTTACAAACAAGTACTCCAATTAGTCCCAAGTTTTTTCTATTGATCTGTTAAGTCCTATTAGTGAAGAGTTTCTTTCCGTGTGGTCCTATTTTTTATTTTGGTAGTGTTTTGATGGACAGCTATACCATTTTATTAATGTGACATGTATGCTGTGATACTCCAATGTGACATATATTAATGTGACACTCCAGCGATGTGACACTCCAAAAAAATTAAAAACTCCTTAGTGTACTTTTCCCAAATGTGACAACGTAGCGGGTATAATGTGACACTCCAAAACTTTTACTCCAAAAAAATAAAAACTCTTTAGTGTACTTTTCTCTATTTGACAACGTGGCGGGTCTGATGTGATACTTCAAAACTTTTACTCTAAAAAAAATTAGTGAACTTTTCCCTAATGTGACAGCATGGCGGGTATGATGATACACTTCAAAAAAATAAAAACACTTTAGTGTACTTTTTCCTAATGTGATAACGTGGTGAGTATAATATGACACTTCAAAAAAAATGAAAACTCGTTAGTGCACTTTTCTCAAACATGATAACGTAACAGGTATGATATGACACTCTAAAAAAATTAAAAACTCCTTAAAGTATTTTTCTCAAACGTAACATGTGACACTCCAACATGACAGGTATGATGTGACACTTTAAAAAAATTAAAAACTCTTTAGTGTACTTTTCCTAAATGTGACACTCTAACGTGACAGATTGGATAATGAGGGAAGAGAGTGGTCTGTGTGTCAGGTGTAATGCATCAACCCACAAAGCAAAAAGTATAAAAAGTCTTAATGTACTTTTGTGTTGTGTGTCACCTAACCACGCGCATAACATGACAAGTTTTAAGTATACACCGAATAAAAACCTTACACAAAGTAGCCCGTGATTAACCCAATGGCACTTGTGTCTTTTCCAAAATAGAGAGGACCAAATGGATCACCAAAAAAAAATTGGGACCAAATGAAACACAAGATCAATATTTATGATTTATGGGTAACTTCTCCTATTTTTTAAGGTATTTTTTTGACCTTCTAATTTTTTTTTAAAAAAAGCTAACTTTTTTAAGAGTTCCCAAATATGACCTGATATATAGTATTATGACCTTTTTCAAGTTACGCATCAAGTATTCAACTTCTTATGTTGTGCCAACGCTACCACTTCTGTTTATGATCATATATTGAGTTAGCTATATTTATTTACCATCAAAACGGCTGGAGAAGAAGAGCATGACTAAAGAAAATACATTAGACAACTGATTTTGTTGCCAAAATAAAAAAAAATATAAAAGACAATAATTTTCAAAAATTTTAAATTTTATAAAATTTAAAAAATACTTTCACTTATGATTTAAAACAGGGGCGGAGGGAAAGAGGGACGAGGGGGGTCACGTGCCCCCCTCAGTTTTTTTTTTTTTTTTGGTCATATATAAAATGTATTTTTTTTCTTAATATGTTTTTTGATTAAGAATTTATTGTATTGTTCACAACAAGTAGTTATTTGATACTTTGAGAGTATTATGTGGTATTATTAATGTAATAGTATAGCGAAATATCTTATAAATTGAATATAATTAAACTCATTATTTTCAAGCAATTGACAGACTGCTTAGTGTAATTTGTGATTTCTCATGTTTTGAGCATCACGTAGGCAATGTTATATGGTATTCTAAGACTATTTAATAATTTTCATTCAAAACACATCATTTATAAGAAATGTCATCTCTTTAATATTTTTCTATCAAATAAAAATTAAATAGATTTTATAATAATTTGTTCTATAAACGATATGTTTTTATTTTCTAAAATTAAGAATTTTGATTCATCATTTTTTGTGCTAAAATTACAAACTTACATCACCATCCCGCACCGAGCTATTCTACACTATTATAGAATTTTAATTTGTTGCTATTAATAATGAATATGTAATTTTTTATGCTTAAATCTAGCTCATAAAATTATTATTATTTTAATGTTCATCATGATTTTTTTTAAATAAAAAATTATAATTAATAGTGCCCCCTCTAACTCAATTTTCTGGCTCCGCCACTGATTTAAAACATGTTATTATTTTCTATCTCTCCCTTGTCTTGCCACTACAATCCCTATTTAAAATATTTAGTATAATATTTATTAAAATCTGAATGCATACCTCATTTGAATGTGTATGGCACCCTCCCAAAAAGTCACATCTTTTTTTGAATTTTTTTTTTTATCTTTAACGATCTTTTTTCAAAATTATGAATTTTTTTTTTAACTTTTCAGATCCGTCAAAAAAAGTTCAATAAAAATCAAAATAAAAAATCAACATGCCAACTAAAAGTGGCTTTTTTTTGTCTTTTCTAAACTTTTTTTCAATTTTTTAAACTTTTCTGGTTCGTTTAATCCAGTACAATCTAGAAATGTCAAGATTTTTGTTTAAAAAATTTTTAAAAAGTTCACTAAAAATAAGAAAAACAAAAAAATAACTAAAAAACTACTCCCAAACACTCGCTGAATGTAAAAGAGACCTGAATTAAAATAAATGCTAACTACTTTTCCCACAGTAATTGGTGTTTGGGAGTATGTTTTTTAGTGGCTTTCTTTTTTGTTTGTTTTTCTTATTTTTAGTGAATTTTTTTATTTTTTTATTTACAAAAATCTTATACTTTTAGATTTTACTCAATTAGACGAACTAGAAAAGTTTAAAAAAAAATTAAAAACTTGAAAAAAAGTCCAGAAAAGACAAAAAGAAAAAAAAGGCAAAAAATAGTTGGCATGTTGACTTTTTTTGATGGTTTTTTTTTTTTAGTGAACTTTTTTTAATTTTTTTTACTTTTTAGATTTGTCTATATTAGACAGACCCAAAAAGTAAAAAAAAAAATTGTCATAATTTTGAAAAAAGATCACTAAAGACAGAAAAAGAAAAAAAAGAAAAATAGGTCTTTTTGGAGGTGTCCAAACACCTTTGGAACCACCTAAAGCGTTAAGATCCTTTAGAGTGATCTCCTACAGTGAAGGAGATGAGCCCAACACGTGTCTCACTAATGGAACCAAGGGTTGAGATCAATCCCTCACCAAAACGATGTCGTTTTGGTGGGGGAAATTACAAAAATTAAAAATAAAAAATAAAAAAAAAATTTATGGGTTTCACTTTCACTCAGTTCCTGGGGAGAGTAAGAGAGAGAAGGGACCAGAGCTTTGATTTTGGGTGTTTCGATTTCTTATAAATCGATTCAATCTCTCGATTTAGCTTCTATACAAACAAACCATCCATATCCGTTTGAGTTGAGACTACTTCATTTCAGAAATCTTTTGATTCAAGTGAATAGTGAGTGGTTCTTCATCTTGATCTATACACTAGTGCTTCACGAATCTTGTGTTTTTCTTTTTCTTTCTTTGTTTGTGGGTATACCCACATAAAATAACAGTTCGTGGACTTTGATCTTTAATCACATCTTTGCTTGCTTGTGTCTTTAATTCTTTGCCAATTTTGTTTTGTTCTTTCCTTGTTCTTTCATGTCCATTGAAATCTCACAACTGAATAGTAGTGATGGAAGGGTTTCTAATAAGGCCTTGAAAGAGGTAAATCTGTTCAAGTCAGCCCTTGATGATGATGATGAAGACAACCCTTATTCAAGTTAGCCCCGTTGCCGGCATGGCTCCGCCGCTGCCGCGGAGATTTGGAAGACCTTCTGTCGCCGATCTCCTCCGCCGATCTCTATGTCCGTTGACCGAATTTGCTGATTCTGTTGCTCATTTTGATTTTGATGATGATGATGATAATGATGATGATACAGATCTGAATTAATATTTGGTGCTCGCACTATGGCGTCTATAAATATACATATATGCATATAAAAATACATATCCGAATCAATCTTTTGATGATGATGATGATGATGATACAGATCTGAATCAATCTTATTATCGAATCGATTTAATCTTCTTTTTTATTTATTTAGATCTCACAGATCAAAATCCATGATGATGATACAGTTTGAAGCCACTTTCTCATTATGTTCACATTTTTTCTTTTTCTTTTTTTAATTTCCCCCACCAAAACGATTGATCTCAATCCTTGGTTCCATTAGTAGGACACGTGTCGAGCTTATCTCGTTCACTGTAGAAGATCACTCTAAGGGGATCACTCTAGAGGATCTTAACGCCCAGCTAAAATAGTAGATTTTTAGCTTTTTAGTTTTTTTAGTTGATTTTTTAAAAAGTGTTTTGTTGTGATTAAAATAGTGGCCTTTTTTTGGTATTTGAAAAAGTAGAATCAAATGTCATATCAGAACTCTTTGGTGGAGTAAAAGACTATCTTACCCTTGATGTGATAGAAAAAAGATAATGTGATAGAAAGAAAGTAACATCACATCAAAACTTTTTGGTGGGATAAAAGGTAATTTTGCTTCTTACTTTTTTAGGTGGGGCCAAACACTTGATAAAAAGGAGATCGATTGAGGAAACCCGGTATTTTTGGCATAAAATTCACTCTTTAACCAATCCAGAAAGAAAAAAGCCAAGGACTTCCAGGCTGTCATGATCCAAACCCGCTCCTATAGGTTTGGCCCTGTAACCGGCCAGTAACTTTGGGATTATCGAAGGCCTCTGAACAGATTAAGCAAAATTAAGGGGCTAGCAGAAGCAAATATCAAATACAATGTCCATAGAGCTGTACAGACATACATGGGATGGAAATTTGAAACTTAGATATATATATACGTGTGTGTATGTGTGTGTGTGTGTGTGTGTGTGTGTGACGTCATATTCACATTGGTCTTACGTCACAAATACATATACAGTCAAAAGGCACTTAGCCTTAAATACAGAGTATACAAAAATCGTTCAGACAAACAGAAGAAAACAAAAGCTTAAAACTTGTTTACAGAAATATGACCACACTTTAACTCGGGAACCTCCTCGGGGAGGCGCTGTATTTGTTAACAAAACAAATCTCCAGGAAATCATCACTGAGCCTGGTCATGTGCCTGATCACCTACATACATAAAAAATAAGTGAGCAGGAGCCTAGTGAATAATAACAGAGTAAATGTTTTAATGAATAATAATGCCCGTAACAAATTCAGAAATCAGAGTTCAGAGTCAGAAATAGATTCATATTCATATTTATATTCAGAATTCAAAATTCATAGATAGTCATATGTAGTACATCCATTAGCGCTAACAGAACATATGACCCATAAAGGGACGTATACAGAGCAAATAATGGTTATGCTTAACTAGTTCCAGAATGGAACCTCTGGTACTAGGTAACAGATAATAGATATCATATAATGCTAAAGATACCACGAACATATTTTAGAAAGTCAGACAATCATTCATTTAATCATAAAATAGCATTGCAAAAAACAAATCATATCGTATCATTCAGAAAACACTTAAAGTTGAACATAACTTTACAGAGTTATTATTCATAGATAGCTCTAGTAACAGAATAGACAAAACAAACAGAGCAGACAGTCTATGGCGCGTGACCTACACGGACACATAATGGATATACATTGAAACACACACTCGGAAAACACATAACCCATTTCTTTTTTTATCTTTGTGTGTTTTTAATCTTTATCCTCATTATGACTTAATTAAGGCATAGGAATGCCTAGGATGCAATGATAATGCGAAAATGTAAATTGAAGCACTTAGCCAAGATTATGAAAATAGGGCAGTTTGCTCGAGCGCAACTTTGGTTGCCCGAGCGGACCCCTTAGTTTGCAAAACTTTTAGGAGCTCTCATTTTACGCTCAAGCGCAACTTCTGGTCGCTTGAGCCAAGGCTCAAAAATAAGAGTGGTTGCTTGAGCACAGGTTCTGTTGCTCGAGCCAACTCTCACCTCTGCAAAAGTACTGGGAGCTCGCATTTTTCACTCGAGCGTAAATTCCACCGCTCGAGCGAAAGAGTGCAAATTCTGGAATTTTTAGATTACTCTCCAAGTTCCAAAACTCAAATTCAAAGCTTCAAAATACACCTTTTGGGCCCAAAACTTGAGGAAACATGTGTAAACTCATAGTAATTGAAAACCATTTCGCAAAAACAAGACCCAAAAGCATGCTAATTGGTCAAAATCAAACTTGAAACTCTAAATACTTTACGTGCATGAAATGGATTGAATTCAAAGCTTCCAAAACATGATCAATTTGAATAGAACGGTACAAAATGTGATGGATTCTTAAAACCAAGCTAGAATTACCACATGCATGAAAGGATTCTTTGAAAACAAATTCACAACTTCATGTAATGTACATGCATGAATGAATCATGTTCATTCCTACACTCTTAACTTGATTCTCATGATCACTCTTCTAATTCTCTTGAATCCTTGCACTAAATGACTCAAATTCACAATTTAAGAGTTGAAATTCCTACCTTAATTTTCAATTGGGCTTTAGGTAGCAAATTCCTTGAGTTTCCAAGCTAATACTTCCAAGTTCCTTCTAATCTCACCAAGCCTCACTCAAATTCCTCTTCTTTGATCTCAACCTTCCCTATCTCTCTCTCCACGTTTTGTTGGGCTCAAAAGAGTGAGGAAAATGTGTAAAATGCAATAGAAGTGGCCTTATATTGGCTTGGTTTAACTTAGGCTAATTAATTGTAGTTAGTGCTAATTATTTTATTCTAATTATTTGGTTCCAAATCGAATTCTAATTAAACCTACCATAACATTCCAAAAATTCTAAATATGTATATACGTAATCAATTTCATGTTTAGATGCCGATAAGGCCTTCAATTCGCATACCGAAACAAAACACACAGACAGATATTCCTATCATGAACAAATATAAACAGAATTACACATAACACATACAATTAACTCAAAATTTCATCTTAATTACTGATTAAGCATTCTTAAGTAGGGTTTATAGGCTAATCACAGGTCGGGGTTGTTACACAGGCAGTTTTTTTTTTTTGGCAGTTGTTCACCATTGCACCTGCATTTTGGTGCATTCTTCTTTCTTTCCTTGGTCCTTCGTTCCGTCATATTTCTAATAACTTATCCAATTACAACGTATTAACTGTTAGCTTTTTAGGTATATTTTTTATCTTTAGCTTTTTGATTTTTTTTTTTTTTTTAAAAACCAACTTTTTTAGGTGGTTCCAAACACCCCCACAGTTTATAAATTAATTTATTAGTTCAAAAAATATCCACAAATTAGTGCTTTATAAAATAGTTGTTTGATATATAATTTTTCTGGACTTTTTTTAGTGATTTTAAACTAACTTTTTGATTGAAAAAATATTAAATAAATATGAGAAATAAATGAAGATTTTCAAGATTTTATCATATTGCCAATTTTTCTTGTAATTATAATGGGTGTCAGAATCACGTTGAAAAGGACATCGAGAGTGACTGGTAGTGGTCCTCATCCATGTGCGATTTCTAATGAGTAGAGAGCACGTATTTTCTATTTGCGTTATGAGTCCGATCATCGGCCACACTTTCCTACGGTCCTCCCAGCGGCCCTATCCAAAACGACGTTGTTTTACTTAGTGTTTTTTTTTTCCCCTTCAAATTTTGAGTTTCCCCTCATTTTTTTTTCAGTTTCATCTCTTTCATCTGTGTTTAGCCGTAACACAGAACTGAACTAACGAACTGAGAGAGACAGAGGAACACGACGAAGAGAGAAACGAACTGAGAGAGATGGAGGAGGGATGCAACGGCGAAGGACAGAGGATGACGGAGGGATGCAACGACGAATGACAGAGAATGGACGGCGACGCTGAGTCCGGCGGCGAGACGACGCGACGACGGTAAGACGATATTGCAGCCATGACGAGGTTCATTTTATCATCATTGTCATTTCTTGCTGTTATGTACAAGTGAATGACCACATATATATATACATACATATCTGTGAGTGCGAATGTGGAAAAATAAAGGATTGAAGGACTGACCATTCGCGGTAAAATTTCAAGGCACTCGTTTTGAAACTCTAAGATTGGGATAAAGATATGGAGACTTGGGTTCTCTTCTCTGCCTTTGTTCAAACCTCACTTGCTTTGCTTGTTCTTTTTCCTCTCTCTCTCTTTCTCTCTATCTCTCTTTCTCTAATGGCAGTTCTTCTAGAGGGGGTATGAAAGTGCTTTTATAGACCTTTTTTTTTTTTTTTTTAACTAAAATTTCTATTTTACATTTTGGAAGCATTTCTTGTGATTTGTATTACATTTTGTGTTGCAAACCAACTGTTTGATAAATGTCAAGATACTTTTGATATACAATGATCTTGAAGAATTTTTGTTGCAAACTAAAATTTTCTTTCTGACTTAATTGGTTTTCAATAAACAGACTATTATTCTTAAATTGATCCTTGTTAACTTCATTTATATTTTTTATTTGTCAGGTTATTAATCTAAACACTTGTGATATAACTGGAGGTTTGGAGACAAGTCAACAATTTAGGTGGGGGTTTGGGCAGATGCTATCAACTTGTGACCAGTTACAAGAAGAAGATGATGTTTGATGCTTTAAACTATTAGATTGGCTACTAATTGATGGATGGGAATTCAACTGAGCTAATTAGTTTTTGGTTTGTTCGAATTAATGTTTAGGTGGTGTTGTTTACTCTTTTTTTTCTTTTTCTTTTTCTTTTTTCTTTTTTTTTTGTGTATGGTAATTGATATGTTGCCTTCTAGCCAACTGGTCCTTTCCTCCAATGAAATTTTTATTTGGGTGATTTTTTATTTTCTTTCCCTTTTGTAATTTTTATTATCTTAAAAAAATCTGCACTGTTTTATTTACAAATCAAGTTTATTGCTGTGGATTGTAGTGGGCAAAGAGCTGGAAATATAGAGGAAACAAAATAAAACAAAATGTACAAAGGGCTGAATGCTTGATGTAGAAACAAGTTCAGCGCCGTGTTTCATGCATTGGGATTGAACATGAATCTGTTGCAATTTTGTTTGGCTATTCTTGAAGCTATAACTTAATTGGTTTGTGAGTTTAATGTTTCCAGTTTCTTCAATTGATTGGGTGTGAATGTCTACGTAGTTTGCTATGTTAAATTTACATTCAACTTTCATATAGAGAGATGGAGGGAGGGAGGGAAAAAGGGAATGAGTAGCAGAACTCTTTGCTTGTGGAGCGAACTATTACTACATTTTCATCTTCCTAGGAATTGATTTTGGTTGTGTCTGGATTATAAATTTAAATTTGAATTTGAGTAAGAAGTTCAATTTTCAATTAAAGAAAGAAAAAGAAAAAGAAACTATTTCTCCATATGAAATGGCTATTGAAAATAGATTCAATCACAATGTTGTGAGAAACACACATGAATCAAAACACAACTATATTACTATACTTGTCTACCATTGGGCTACAAATGTTATCGAGTATTTAGTCTAACCAAGAAAGTAAATGATAGCAAGTATCGAACTATATAAAATTTCTTGAGTTTTCAAATTGAAACAAAATAAAATTTTAAGTCAATTGAAAACCATTTCTTGACTGGATAGGCTTCATTATAAAAACTAATACTGTACAAATACAAGTACATGAGACCCCATACAAATAAAACAAAAGAAAGATAGAAGGTTGTTTTGTACAAATAAAAACTACATGAAACCCCATACAAATACAAGCAACCCCAAAAGTGATCTTAGGTGTCAACTTCATCTCCTTTAGATGTAGTATCTTCATTTTTTTTGGCCTATCGGTGTTGTGCCTTGGTTTCTTTCTCTGGTCAGTGTTATTCCTTGAAGCCTCGAAAACATCTGTGCTCCTCCGAGGCTGCTCAAACCAGTCTACTCCTCCTAGGCTATAATATCGAGAAGTATATAATGATTAGCATGTATTTCAAACTTAATATCACTGAAAAATACATTCTTGAAACACCTGATTAGTTAATCATGAGGAAATTTTGGTTTACCAATAATTTTTTTTTTCCAGGAACTAATTACCTTCAGTGTTTGTAGCTAAATTGATTCACTAATTTATGCTTATGCACTTTGAATTTTGTTGTATTCGTTTCTTTTTGCAGAGTTATAGCTCAAAGAAATGATTTTGTTGGTTAATTGATTTTTCATGGAGCTTGCAATCCCCTGTTACATACATACATACATAAATACCTGTTGAATTTCATAATCAAGCACAAATGAAACCTTAGAAACAGAGAAAAGAAAATGAGACAGAGAGACAGAGAGAAAATCATAGTACAATTTCAACAATCCCCTAGTTCAATTAAACATCTGTACTATTTTTACAATCTTACCCCAACATGAAGAAAAAAACAACAACATGAAGACGAAGAGGAGCAAAGCAAAGTCGAAGTAAAGAAAACAAAAAAACAAAAAAGGAACCAAGACAAATTTAAAGGATCTAACACATTTTAAAAGCTCCTACACAAACACAAAAAATATTATACCCTAAAGTAATTGAAACAATATCATATAGATTATGAATTTTTGTATTATACCCCAAAGTAATTGAAACAATATTATACCCCAAAACTATTATACCCCAAAGTATCATATAGATTCTGAATTTCTGTAATTCTCAAATAATTGAAACAATCAACAAGAAATACGTACACAAGCAATTCCTAAGAAATGAATGGTACAACATACTAGATCAAGAGAAGTCTTATAGAGTCAAAAAGTTCAAATTTTAGCATCTTAATTAATGTTGTAGATGCATGAAGCAGGGATGATCACGAATTGATTAGGCCAATTTTATAGACAAGGAAAAATTGGTTGGTTAAAGGAAACAGAGGTCCCTATTTTGTTCAGAACAGTCACTTTGGTTCGAATTTGAATTATAGAGAAGGAAAAATTAATTATAGAAACATCCAAAACAAACAAAAAAAATTAAAAGAAAAATTTCATAGAAAGTATATAGTAAGATCTAAATGACCCAACCTAGTTCAGTATGTATGGGCATGTGGTTAGCCACACTTGGTTAGGTCTTCTATATCCCCAAATTAATTTGGTTGTCCCTTTATTTTAGAACACTTGCAATCACTAGATCATTGAAAAGAAAAATGGGAATGTAGTGACCACTGGTGGGCTGTTGGTATCCAACATAAAAGAAACAAAGAAAGGGAAGAAAAAGGAAAGAAAAGAGAATGATAATGAGGACCAAATATATATATATATATAATGAAGATCATATACAGGCCCGGCCCTGAGGGCAGGCAAAAGAGGCCTGCGCCTTGGGCCCCAAATTTGGGTTGAAAATAAGGGTCCCCAAATATAATTTTGTGTTTCAAATATATATATATATATAAATGGCTCAAATACTATAGACCCAATTGAACTGATCGTGATTCAATTGTAAACTGGATATTGCTAAACTATAAAGCAACAAGACCAGATTTTTTTTTTTTTGAGTATTTGTAATGATTGCTTCCTATCTTAATATATGAAAGTAAACTTTTTTTTTATAATTTTAATAATTATACGTGCAAGTAGATTTTTTTTTTGGCTACAAAACAAATAAAAAAGTTGTTGTAACTTATCCTTTTATTCATGAACTTTTTTCTGTTTTTAGTGTAAAAGCGGCCCATTTCCAAAGTTCACCTTGGGCCCCCCTAAATCTCAAGGCCGGCCCTGACCATATATATATATATCAGTAAGAAAATATCCACAAACGGACCTCGTTGTTGCCACCGCCTCTCTTCACCTTGCAACCGTCCTCGCTACAGGAGTCACATTGGTCGGCCACCTCACCTCTCTATGTTCGTCGTCTCTTGCTGTTCATCTCTCACTGCCTCCCTCGCCTTACCGCCGCCTCTTCTCGCCTAGCCTCCGTCGCCTAGCTGCGGAAACCAGGTCGCCCATCTCCGTTTGTCGCCTCGATCTCTGTTCGTCGCCTTTCTAATCGCCTAAAGAGCCTCTCTTCTATTTGCCTCTTTGAATAGGAGTTAGGGTTCAAAAGCTCAAATGAGGCTAAAAAGCAAAAGACAAAGAAGAAGAAGAAGAAGAAGAAGAAGAAGAATAAGAAAAAAAAAAAAGAAAAAAAAAAGGGTCCAAAACGACACTGCAAGGAAGGCCGTAAGAAAGTACGACCGATGATCCGGACTCTTTGGGCTATGTCTCCCTTTGGAATTATTAGGCTTGGCTAGGCTTACATGTCCTCATTTGAAGAGTGTGAACTATCTAATTAGTGCGGCAATGGGTGAGGGGGAGGGATTTTTGTTGGGTAAGAGCACTCCTGTAGTTGTGCTAAATGTATTTGTCAAAATCACAAAATGAGTAAGAGTTTACAAAATTACCCCACTATTAGCAATGGTAGGGGGAGTGAAGGCCCATGGGGGTCACGTGTCCCCCCTAGATTTTGGGATTTTTTTAAAAAATTTTTTGCAAACATAAAGAAAATATTTTAAATAAAAAAAATTACAAAAATATTATTAGAGTGAAATTTCAATGACATTTTAAAAATTATGAGAACAATAATGGTTGTTTTAATTGAAAATAAAGAGACTACTGTACGAGCACGAAATATTGTCCTCGTATAATCCTGTTGATCAAGATTGCGCTCCTCAGTACGACGTCGCTTTACTCCCTGAAAACACAAACATGAGCTAGTCGGCGGGTGTGTGCTGGATACCCCTCCGATGCCTGAGTCAGCTAAATAGACAAATAGACAAAAGTTCTGTGTATTCGGGAATCAAAGTTGTGCGTTACCTCTCCATAGGTGATGTTGTGAGTTTTTATAGGTTCCGCGTGGCACAATCCTAGTAGGACTTTTACTCCTCCATGTAGAGTCCTCCTAGGAGTCATACTCTTGAAAGATAATACTTATCCTTCAACACCCCCCTCACTGCTTAAGCCAAGTGAGATGGTTTTACCATGGTTGGATGTCAATATGACCGAGGTAAGCCTAGCTATGCTGAGCAGCAGAGTAGATCAAACTATACCTAGTTTGGTTCTTCCTTTCACTACCCTTACCTCAGTTCCTCTTGTACAAACCGTGGTATGCTTAGACTGAGCTAGCAAAGAGCAAGGTTCTGATCGAGATAACCACACTACGCCATGACCGGGCTAACCTTGAGTATGGTCACCGAGCTAACCATACTATGCTATGACCGGACTAACTTCAAGGCTCTTTCGGACCGGGATAACAATAGGGCTTACTAGGACCGGGTTAACTACAAGCCCCCTTTCATCCAGCCCTTCTTACTGTGGCCCCAAAAAAATAGCCCATTTACCCAGCTCGGCCCAATTTAGGTATAAATTACCCTCTCAATTGCCCCTTAATTTCATTTGCGCAGCATGATAGGGATTTACCTGTCTTATCAGCCGAGCTAAAAACTTTAGCCTTACGACCGAGTTAAACTCTTAAGCCTTTCCAGCCGAGCTAAAACTCTTTAGTCTTTCTAGCCGAGCTAAAATTCTTTAGCCTTTCCAGCCGAGCTAAAATTCACACCGGGCTCTACTTGTCCGTCAAAACGTCTCTTTAATCACAGCAACTGAATCGTTTCTCATTCCAATGACACGTGGCATGCTCCGATTGGCCCAAGGCAGTTGTCACGCCGTCTTCGTATCTCGCAAAATTTGAACAGTCCCGCTCTTTTGTCCTTCCTTTTACAAAACAAACCCTAGCATTTTTGAATCATCCTCATTACTATTCATCTCCTTCTCTCTCTGTTGTTTCTGAGCCTCCATTGTTTCTCAACCTTGCAACTGCAAAGCGCGTGTCTCCTAGTGCCATTTCCTTCTTCCAGCTCCTTCCTCACGACCTGGTAAGCTACACAGATCTGTTCTCCTTTGGTTATTTTCCTTGCTTTCGCATTTGTTTAATCCACAGCATATTGTTGGCGTTTTTGGAAAACACATGTTTCTCATTTTTTGCTCTGCCTTGTGTTTGTTGGAAGAAACCTTGTAAGAATCATTTGTATTCACGAAACAATCTATAAAATACTGCATTTGATCCAAAATCACCATGTAACCGAACTAGGGAGTTGTTTGTAGTTGATGTCAGTCTAGCCAGACTACCAACCGGACTAGCACTTCACGCTAAACTAGTAGTTTCATCAGGTCAAACCATCTTTTGTTTCAATTAGCCGAGCTATCGAACCTTACTAAATCCGCGCAATAGTACGCTTGAAAGCCTTAACCACGGCCGAGCTACAACCAGGGGCTAAACTAGCCCTCTTAGTTCAGACCGAACTAAGAATGCTACCCCTAGAGGTTTAACCGGGCTAAAAAATCCCCTTGCTCAAACCGGGCTAAGATCCATAGCATTTCACATAGCCGAGCTAGGACTTCATTTATCTTGTCTTTGTTTCTTTTAGCACGGTCCAACGATCTGTGCTTAACACAACTTTGTTTTTCTCCTTGCAGACTTAAGTTGCCCAGGCACTCATTTGAGCACTCAACCGAGCTACTTAGCACCATTCTTCGACCGAGCTAACACTCCAGTTTAATTTGTACATAACTTAAACCACAAATGGGGAAGTATAGATTTTTAGTAAACTCACCAGGGGCCATAGCTGAATTTCGTAAGGACTACCAAATTCCAGATGATGTCCACCTCTCACTGGCCGAACCAGAAACCGTTCCTTGGGGAAAACAAGGCTTTGTCCCTTTTAATGTTATTTCCATTGTAGAGTGCGGTCTGGGATTCCCTGTACAGCCCCTCCTTTGTGAATTCCTTAGGCAAACCAAGCTCTACCTTACCCAACTTTCCACCAATTCTTACCGTATAATAAACGGCATAGCCGAGCTAAACCGCCGGGCTGGCCTTAACCTCGGTCTAGCCGAGCTCTTCCACCAATACTCCATAGGATCGGTCGAAGATGGCTGGGTCTATTACTTAAGAATAAGACGCCGGTGTGAAAAGATAATAAAAAATACTCCGGATAAAGACGTCAATGATGATGATTTCTTCTGGGTTTCTGGGAATTTTGAGGACCACCAAGCCCAGATCCCAGGCCATAGAATAAATTGGAACAAGGGTGTAGCCGGTAGGATTACCTCGGCTGAATTCCACACTTTTCTTTTACCTCGGTCTTAACATTCTGAACCGGACTAACCCTTGTCTTTCTTCTTTTATGTAGATTTGAACTTTCTCAAGTCACAGTACAGCTATCCCAACTTAGCCACTCTTCGTGCCGCGCTACGATATCCTGCCAGAGGCTGGGCCAAGCTATTGAATTTTGAACCGACGTATAGATACAGTGGCAGGCGAAAGTCCAAGGTAACTGACTTCTTGTTAGAAGCCTCTCCTGAACCAGACCCATCCTTGCCCCAAATCAATCTCATCCCACTAACCACCAAACAAGAAATGGCCAAGAAGAGAGTCGTGCGAGCCTTTCTGACCGAAACCAACCAGACCGAGGTACCACCAACCGGTCAAACTCAGGAGACCGTTGTGGCCCTTCCATCTCGCCAGCCCTTAATATCTCGCCCAAATAAGCGTGCCCGGACTACCCCAACCAAGCAGCACCTCGTTGATGAAGATGAAACCGTGGTCCCTCAAACCACTCCACCACGCTCTCCACCGAGCCCACAACCGGAGCGTTTGGACCGGGCTATCTCCTCCAAGTGGGCTCCAAAGATCACTTTTCAGAACCGTGCTATCACGGATTCTGACTCAATGGTCACAGAAAAAGACCACTTGATGGCATTCAACCTGGCTAAAGGTGTTTGCCTTCCAGCCGATATGAGGCACCACAACCACCTAACCGAGCTGAAGGCCCTTCGCTCGTCCACAAAATCAATGGTGCTGGTAAGTTAACCCTTTGCTCATCTTTCTAATCTTTACAACTTTCTGCTCGGTTTCACTTTAAAAGTTTCTTACCATCCTCTTGCAGGCCATACAGAAGAACCACATTGCTCACAAGCGAGTGTTGGAACTTCGAAAAACCACCAGGCAAGCCATGGCCGAGGCTAATGAAAGAACAGCCAAACTAGAGGAGGCGAAAAAACAAATAGCCGAGCTGAAAACCGAGAACGGTCGCCTCACCGGCCTTGTTAGCTCAGCTGAAGCAGACAAGAAAAAGGCCGCGGCCGTGGTAAAAGATAAGTATCTGCGCGAGCTTGCCAAGCTCGAGGGAAAAAAGAATGCCGAATTATCAAAGCTTGAGACGAAGCTGGAGGACGCAGAGGACCAGTGGCTTTCAACAAGGTAAAGCCTTGTACATTAAGCAGTGTGAAGCTGCAAAAGACCTCTTCTTTAAGTGCGGGTGGAGGGGTGCTGTGGTGCAGCTCGGTTATGGGCCTGAGACCGAGGTCTTCAATCCTCCTCAATACTTCATACTAAGCTCACTGGCGGAGTATGCTGCTACCACTCAGCAACAATTTCTCAAAGCTTCAGATGATGAAGAAACCGTGCCCAACAATACCCCGGTTGTCAATGATCCTGCCAATCAGTCAGCTCGGGCGGAGCCAACGGTGGAAGATCTGACTAACGAGCTACCAACTGAAACCGTGCTCCCAACTGAGACCATGCTCCCGACTGAAACCGGGCTCCGAGTTGAACTGGATGCTGATCTTGACGACCTATTTGCCTGATTTTGTATTTTTCTTCTTTCTGCTTTTGGACAAGAATTGTAACCTAGCTACGGCCCCATCTCCTTGTACTTTGACTTTGCATGATCAATGAAATCTCTTTTGTTCCAACTGTTATCTTGGTTTATTTCCATGCTTGTACTTGCTTTCTTACTGAAACCTGAATGAAGTATAACATTCTCTGGCCGAGATACTTATCTCGGTCTTAACCTTGCAATCTATCTGGTCATACCTGCCAACCTCTTCAGCCTAGATCCTTATCTCGGCTGAAGAACAATAAGTGTTGGTTTTTCTAGCCAACCTCTTCAGCCTAGATCCTTATCTCGGTTGAAGCATAATAACTGTTGGTTTCTCCAGCCAACCACTCTTCAGCCTTGATCCTTTATCTCGGCTGAAGAGCACCAAGTGTTGGTTTTTCCAGCCAACCTCTAAGTTGGTTTTTCCTGCCAACCTAGAGTTAAGTGTTTGGTTATTCTGGCCAAACGTCCTGCAGTCTGGATCCTTATCCTGGGCTTAGGAGGGGTGTTGGTTTTTCCTGCCAACCTAGAGTAAAGTGTTTGGTTTTTTCCTGCCAAACTTCCTGCAGCCTGGATCCTTATCCTGGGCTTAGGAGGGGCGTTGGTTTTTCCAGCCAACCTCTAAGTTGGTTTTTCCTGCCAACCTAGAGTAAAGTGTTTGGTTTTTACGACCAAACGTCCTGCAACCTGGATCCTTATCCTGGGCTTAGGAGAGGACAAAGTTGGTTTTTCCGGCCAACTCTGTTTTAGTTGCCCTTAGCTTACTAAAACAACTTTTACAAAATAAAATAATTATGCTGAAAAGAAAACTACTTGTTTTATTGCGAAAAAAGAAAAATTACAAGTACTGAAAGGCTAAAAATAAAATAGTTTGAGATTGGCTGTGTTCCATGGCCTGGGAATGGCTTTGTCGTCCTTGTCTTCCAATTGGTATGCCCCTTTTCCGGCTAACCCAACCACTTTGTAAGGTCCTTCCCAATTGGGCCATAACTTGCCATCTCCGGGTACCAAGGTATTTCCCATCACTTTGCGCAATACCCAATCTCCGATTTTGAATTGTCTTGGATGTACTGTTTAGTTATACTTTCTGGACAACTCTTGCTGGTACGAGGCAATGTGAACCAGTGCTCTTTCTCTTCTTTCTTCCGCAAGATCGAGCTCCAATGCTATGGCTTCTCCATTTAAGTCTGGATCAAAATTTTCACTTCGAATTGTGGGGAGGCCAACTTCCAATGGGATTACTGCTTCCATGCCATAGGCCAAGGAGAATGGTGTTTCTCATGTTGATCGCCAAGGTGTGGTGCGGTAAGCCCATAAAACATGAGAGAGCTCTTCCGCCCACTTGCCTTTTGCTTTCTTTAACCTCTTCTTTAATCCATCCAAGACGACTTTGTTTGATGCTTCCGCTTGGCCATTTGCTTGGGGGTATGCCGGTGTAGAATTGTAGAACTCTATCTTGTATTCTTCACAAAAGCCTCTAAAGATTCTGCCATCAAACTGAGTGTCGTTGTCTGATATTAGGGCTTTAGGTATGCTGAACCGAGTGATGATATTCTTCCAGATGAACTTCTTTACATCTTTTTCCTTTATTGATGCTAGTACTTCTGCTTCCACCCACTTTGTGAAGTAGTCCGTTGCTGTGAGAAAGAACTTCCTGTTTCCGGGTGCTGTTGGAAGTGGTCCTACTATGTCCAAGCCCCACATTGCAAAGGGCCATGGGCTAATCAATGGTAGGAGCTTTCTGGCTGGCTGATGTATTTGGTGTGCGAACTTCTGACATTTCTCGCACTTCTTCACATACTTCTCCGAGTCTGCTTGCATGTATGGCCACCAGTATCCTTGCGAAATGGCTCTGTAAGCTAACGATCTTCCTCCTTGGTGGCTTCCGCATACGCCTTCGTGTATTTCGAACAAGAATGCTTCCACTTTGCTGGGGTGGACACATTTTAGATAAGGTCCTGTGAATGACTTCTTGTACAATGCCATAGATGGGGAGAGCCAAAATCGCTACGACTTTGCTCTAATTTTGTTGGCTTCTTTCTTTTCTTTCGGTAGGATGCCGTCTTTTAAGAACATTATAATGGGATCCATCCATGAAGGGCCTAGCTCGGCGCAACATACCTTCTTTGCTTCGGGGTCTTCAATGCTTGGTCTTGGTAAGTAGTCAATAAGCAACGAATGAGGGATGGATGTATCTGCCATTGAAGCAAAGCCTGCTAGTTCGTCTGCTCTGCTGTTTTCCTCCCTGCCAATCTGTTCTATCCGCACTACTTCAAATTTCTTGATCTCTTTTCTGACTAAGTCTTGGTACTTGGCCATCCTGTCATCCTTTGCCTCGTAGTCGCCTGAAATTTGGTTTACCACCAGCTGTGAGTCGCTGTAAACCATTAGCTCGGTGGCCATCATGTAGGATGCTGATTTTAAGCCTGCCAGAAGCGCTTCGTACTCCGCTTTGTTGTTTGATGCAGGGAAGCCAAGGTGGACTGCTTGCTCCACTACTAGGCCGTCTGGCGAGATGAAGACTATGCCAAGTCCTGCTCCATACCTGTTGGATGCTCCATCCACAAAGAGCTTCCACATCTCTCCGACGAACAGCTTCCAGCAAGTGGAGGGATCAGATGATGCCTTGGGGTCATGAGTGTTGCTGGTATTTTCTTCTTGGTCCATGCTTGTTGTCTGCCCCTCGCTGTCTGATTGTACCAAGTCTTTATTTGTTGGTGAGTCTTGGCTTGGTGTAGCATGGTTTGCTTCTTCCTCCCCCACTTTACTCTGGTCTGTCTTGCGACCTGTCTGGGTAACCTGTACCAGGGGTTGCGTTATTCTGGCGTCAACTTCCATCCCTAGTTCGGTTGTTTCAGTCAGGTCGACTGGGCAGATATGATGACTTCCTGGGGTGAATTCTGCGACAAAGTCTGCCAAAGCTTGAGCCTTTATCGCGGTTCTGGGTTGAAACTTGATGTCGAATTGTCCCAACTCTACTGCCCACTTTAAGATTCGCCCAGAAAAGTTCGCCCTCTCAAACAAAGCTTTTAATGGAAAAGCTGTGAGGACGACTATGGTGTGGGCGTGAAAGTAGTGTGACAACTTCCTTGAGGCCATCATCAAGGCCAAGGCCAGTTTTTCCAGTGGCAAGTACCTTGTTTCGGCGCCCAGCAATGTCTTGCTGACATAAAAGATGGGCAGATGTTGGATTCCTTTCGCTCGGACCAACATTGCGCTAATTGCGTGCTGTGAAACTGCCAGGTACAGAAAGAGTTCTTCTCCAGGTATTGGGGTCACAAGCAGTGGTGGAGAAGACATGTATTCTTTCAAGCTTTCCAGAGCGCGATCGCATTCTTCGTCCCACTCGAACTTGGCTTTCAATGCTTGAAAAAATAGTCGTAGTCTGTCTGACGACCGGCTTATGAATCGGTTGAGTGCAACTGCCATGCCGGTGAGATGCTGCACTTCTTTCACTGAGTTGGGCCTCTCCAGATCCTGAATTGCTTTGATCTGAGAAGGGGTCTGCCTCAATACCTCGGTTGGTCACCAAGAAGCCCAGGAATTTGCCAGATCCTACACCGAACGCACATTTGGACGCATTGAGGCGTAGCTTGTGCTTTTTCAAGATCTGAAACATCTCACCTAGGTCCTTGAGATGGTCATTCTTATCCTTGCTCTTGACCACCATGTCGTCGATGTAAGCCTCCATTGTTTTGCCTAACAATGGTTCAAACATCTTGGTGACCATCCGTTGGAATGTTGCCCTTGCGTTCTTTAGGCCAAAGGGCATGACCTTGTAGCAGTACAGTCCTCTTGGCATTGTAAAAGATGTGACCTCCTGGTCTGGTTCATACATGGCGATCTGATGGTAGCCTCTGTATGTATTAAGAAAGCTAAGTCGGTTGTGTCCCGCCGTTAGGTTTACCAGTTGGTCTATCCGGGGTAGAGGAAAGCTGTCCTTTGGGCATGCCTTGTTGACTGTTTTATAGTCCACGCAGACACGTCATTTTCCATTCTTTTTTGGCACCACTACTGTATTGGAGATCCATCTGGAGTAGTGCACCTCTCTGATAGCTCCTACTTCTAGCAGGTTTTCTACTTCTTCCGCCACTATCTCGACGTGGTGGAGTGCCGATCTGCGAGTGCGCTGAATGATTGGTCTGGCGGTTGGGTGGACGTTCAATTGGTGACAGATGAAGCCTGGGTCAATGCCAGGCATATCATACGGCGTCCAGGCAAACACTTCGATGTTAGAGGTCAAGAATTTCATGACCTCTATTCTCTCAGTGCTGGACATAGATGAGCCAAGCAAAAAAAACTTATCCGGGTTCTTTTCATCTATTCTTACCTGTACCAAGTCTTCCACTGCCTTCTGTTCAGCGGCTTTGCCAACATCCGCGAACAATTCATTGCTCTCTGGTTCTTCTACCATCTGAACAAACTCCTTGGCAGCTCGGCTGCCATTTACTGTGACGAAGCATTGCTTGGACATAATTTGGTCTCCAAAGACCTCTTCAATTACTCCGACTTCGTTGGGGAACCGCATTACTTGGTGGTAGGATGATGCTACTGATCTCATGGCATGCAGCCATGTTCTTCCCAAGATTATGTTGTAAGTGGAAGGGACTTTCAATGCCCAAAATTCCACTTGTTTCGTCACGCTTCCTGCCCTGACTGGAAGGATTATCTTGCCGACTGGCCACTCTGGCATTGAGTTGAATCCGATCAGGGGGGATACAGCTGGTGCCAAGTCTTTGTCCTCCAGTTTCAACTGTTTGAAGGTGTCATAGTACATTATCTCACACGAGCTACCTTGGTCTATCAAAATCCGCTTGATGTCGTAATCCTTGACGCGGAGAGTGACGACTAGCGCGTCATTGTGAGGGCAGTATATCCTTGCCAAGTCTCTGTCTGAAAAAGAGATGACATTGGTGGCCTCCATTCTTCCCTTCTTGATTGTAGGTTGTACACTTAGTACCTCCCTTAAGTGCTCAGCCTTTTTGATCATGCCCCTGAGCTCACATACGCGCTCAGGTTCGCATACCCCATGTATTATGTTTATCACGCCTTGAGGTGGGGCGTCGATTGGCATTCCGTTCGGGTGGTTGTCATTCTGGGGGGCTGGTTGCGCCCCTCTTTCAATGTACTTGTCCAGGTGACCGGCTGCCACCAACTCCTCTAGATGCTGTCTCAATGGTGTGCAATTTTCAGTGCGGTGCCCCTTTTCTTTATGGAAGGTGCACCGTGATCTTTCGTCGTAGTCCTTCTGAGCCTCTCCTAGCTTGGCAGGCCATCTGACGAAAGGTTCATCGCGTATCTCACTTAGAATCAGGTAGATTGGCTTTTTGAATACCGTGGTGATGGAAGTGCGGACTCTTAACCATCTTTTATCCTGGTCTTCTTCGTTGTCTCGCCTGCCTCGTCCGTTTTTGTTTGGACGTTCTACCGCGTTGACCTTTGCCGCAGTCTTTTTATCCGGTACTGCGGTTGTGCTAGACTTCGTTTTAGCACGGGCGCCATCCTCCTCCACCCAAATGTGCTGGTGTACCCTCTTTATTAAGGCCTCCATTGTGAGGAGTGGCGTCATAGTGATTGAGTCCCTCAGCCTGTACCCGACTGGAAGACCTCTTTTGTACTGCGCGATGGTGAGATTGGTAGGGCAATCCCTAATCTGGTTGAAGGTCTCCCAGTAGCGACTATTATAGGATCTTAATGTCTCCTTGTCGCCCATGTCAATGGAGAGAAGCTGGTCGATCTCCACTGGCGTTTTGGTGTTCGTCCTAAACCTTGTCACGAACGCCTTTGCTAATTGTGCCTAGGAGGCGATGCTACCTTCTGGTAGCCTTTCGAACCACGTTAATCCTAGGGTCGCCAAGACTGGATGGGAATAGGATGCACATCAAAGCCTCGTTTCGTCGGTATACAGCCATAACCTGGCAAAAGTGGCTTAAGTGTGAGTAGGGGTCCGTCTTCCCCTCATACGTGGTGAATTTGGGCTACAGGAAGCCGGAAGGTAAGGGTGCGTTCTTAATTGCCGGAACGAACGGCAAGGTCTGCAGCCTCGCTAATGCTTTATCCGTAGGTTTGTAAGCAGGGCGCGGTATTGGCATTCCTACCTCGACGCTTCCATGTGTCCGAGGACCCAACCACTGAAGGGCAGAAACTCTGTGTGGGTTGTGCCCTAGCATCCTCCTTCCATCGTGCCCTTTCTTCTAGCACAGTTCGTAAATCAGACGATCTAGGTAACTCCGTCTGTCTGGATGACGTCTGGTGCGTGTGCGAGGGCCGATAGGTGCTTCTTTTTGTGTATGACCTCTCAGATCTCGTCCTCTTAGACCTGGAGTGACGAGTTCTGGAAGTCCTGGATTGAGTGTCACCCGTTCTGAGGCTCCTACTCTTTGCTTGTGATGGCGTGGTATGCCTACTGCGATCTTCTGAGTGGCAAGGGGGCGTGTTGCCTTTACACCCCTCTCCTGTCGCCACCCATTTTCCCTTGATCTAGTGTTTCATGGCCTCCATATCCGCCGCCATTTTCCTTATTAGTTCATCTTGCTCTTTTACGCGATCCTCAAGAGCTTGAGGGTCGATTCTTCGCCTCTGCCTTTCAAGACTTTGAGATCGACGGGGGTTGTTGTTCCGTCTCCCCCTTGCATCCCTCCGGGGGTTCTGTCGCTGGGGCTCCAAGTCTGCCATGGGTGGGACAGGAGGTAAACCTTCGCGCCTCCCGCCTCCTTCTAGGGTTTGTCCGTCAATGGCGGACTGTGGCAACTCTTCGTTGTGCGCCATTACTTCCGATTAGTGAGGATAACTTGATTAAGAGGTTAGTTCTTTCTGTTTATTCCCACAGACGGCGCCAATTGTACGAGCACGAAATATTGTCCTCGTATAATCCTGTTGATCAAGATTGCGCTCCTCAGTACGACGTCGCTTTACTCCCTGAAAACACAAATGTGAGCTAGCCGGCGGGTGTGTGCTGGATACTCCTCCGATACCTGAGTCAGCTAAATAGACAAATAAACAAAAGCTCTGTGTATTCGGGAATCAAAGTTGTGCATTACCTCTCCATAGGTGATGTTGTGAGCTTTTATAGGTTCCGTGTGGCACAATCCCAGTAGGACTTTTACTCCTCCATGTAAAGTCCTCCTAGGAGTAGTACTCCTGAAAGATAATGCTTATCCTTCAACACCCCCCTCACTGCTTAAGCCAAGTGAGATGGTTTTACCATGGTTGGATGTCAATATGACCGAGGTAAGCCTGGCTATGCTGAGTAGCAGAGTAGACCGAACTATACCTAGTTTGGTTCTTCCTTTCACTACCCTTACCTCAGTTCCTCTTGTACAAACCGTGGTATGCTTAGACTGAGCTAGCAAAGAGCAAGGTTCTGACCGAGCTAACCACACTACTGCCATAACCGGGCTAACCTTGAGTATGGTCACCGAGCTAACCATACTATGCTATGACCGGACTAACTTCAAGGCTCTTTCGGACCGGGATAACAATAGGGCTTACTGGGACCTAGGCTAACTACAAGCCCCCTTTCATCCAGCCCTTCTTACTGTGACCCAAAAAAAAACGGCCCATTTACCCAGCTCGGCCCAATTTAAGTATAAATTACCCTCTCAACTACTATATATCATATTATCTATGAAATTTTTTTAATGTAACGGTAATATCATTATTATTGACATGCAAGTATAAGTATTCTCACTATAAAGATATGAAATTTATTGGATTGTTAGTTACATTGGACATGTGAGGTTCACTCTCTATGTGGTCATGTACTATTAGTTGATGATATCACATATCAATGATGACGTTGTATTACCATTATATTGAATTTTTAATCAAATTTTACATTAAAAAAATTTATCATTTATAATTTATTTTAAGATTTATATCCATATTTTTTTTTTGTATTGTCCATAATACACTAGTTACAAATAACATTATTTTTCTGATGTTTCTCAAAATCAATCGTAAAAACTTGCGTAAAATATTTTTGAAATTTTTTCGATATTATAATTAATAAATGTTCCCTCTAATTTAATTTTCTGGCTCTGCCACTGTCTATTAATGAGTCAAATTTTTTAGAGTAAAAAAATGATAAAGTCAAATCTTGAGTCAAATTTAACTTGAAGTTTGACAAAATTATTTTCTTGTCATATCATATCTCTTATCAAAACTATATTGTTTTTTCTCTACCAATTTTCTAAAATTTTATAGAAACATCATAAATTACAAAACCTTAACAATAATAAAAACTATAAAAAAAATAAATAAATTCAGTATTAATAGAAAACAAGTTGGTGAAAAATTTAAAAATTAGTTGAATTTGACATTTGGTTGTGTCAAAATAACAAGTTTCCATTAGAGGCCAAAAAATGACTTTTTTTGCACTGCAAGAGTTTCTCTAGTAGAGAGCTTAAGGGGTTGCTATTGTTATATTTTAACATGAAGACTAGGTTATTGTTCTCCAATAGTAAGCTAAAAGAGCTGTTAAATTTTACCTTTTATTTATATTTGTTCAAATTTGATATCAGGTTTAGCTATTGCTAAAAGTGCTACCACAACAACGTCTAGAAACATTGTTCATAGAGTTCATCCTTCCTATTTTCATTTCCCTTCCGGTGCACATAAAATTCTAGAAATCAGTGATCAACTGAAAATTATAAAAACATAATTCCACAAATAAACAAATTTCAAAATAAAGTAAAAATACTAAATGAAGAAATTTTAAAAAAATAAAAACACAAAAACTAGAAATGAAGGATATTTTGATTGTGGTTAATGATACTAGTTGAACAGATCTTGAGTCGTTGTTGAACAAATCTTGAACAATTGTTTGTATAGAGAGAAAAGTAAGTGGAGCTAAAAAAATAATGATTTGATTATTAGAACAGCATTGTTAAAATATAGTTATTTTATACTACTGTTTATTGTTAAAATATAATTTTAACTAAGGGTAAATTATAATTTAACTCTATAGTTTGCCTAAAAAACACGGAGCCCCTCTATAGTTTTATTTGTAACACTTAAACCTCTATATTTCATACCATAGTGCAATTTTCGACGGAACTGTTTGTTTAAACAAAGCGTGTGTGACCATGAATGGTAAGTAGAGACTAAAAAATAGTATTTCATTACGAAACTCAGCGTTGCTTTTAGCCCGTGTGTCCATGTAACCTGGCTCTGATACCAAATAATAAGTAATTAGTATAATAAAATAGGGAAACAGACAAGAAGAAAAAGAACAGAGGCCTTCTTCCAGGGTGTGTTTCCACATTATCCTCTGGATTTGGTATTTCTACCTCTCCTTCTACGCCTTCTTCCAGACGTTTATTTTCTTCTTGTCGTCTTCGTCTAGCCATTTTAAATTGGTCCCACTGGGCGTGCCAAAAATATATGTTGGCTTTTTGGCTTTCGAAGGGTGTTTTTGTAAATGCGAGCGTGCCAGCAAGGATCAATCAGTCCTTACAGAAATTATAATTGCCAACCAATTATCAGACGATTGTGTTTTAGTTCTTTCAGCCTCAATGAAGAGGAGTTTTACTGGTGGCTTGACTTAGGAGAAATTAAGAGAAATAACAATAATACGAAGAACAATCGAAGTATTTCATTAAAATGAACACTTACAATAGTCCAAACTCAGCCTCGAAGAGGTTTACAGCAGCAGTCTACTTGAATCTACTTGAAACTACTCCTATGAATCGAAGTGCAGTGCGGGTATTTAAAGTGCAGGTATTTAAAGAACAGGTATTTAAAGTGCAGGAATGTAAAGTACAGGAAATGTAAAACTGGAAAAGAAAATATGAAGTAAAGACTGGTTTGTATGATCTGAGTCTGGGGGTTTTTTCTGGGGGCTTCCCCGCTATTTATACTCGTCAAGGATGACCTTCGAACTGCACTTCGAACTGTCGAACTGCTCCTCCATGATCGCTGATCATGCTGCCTTAGAAGTAGTTCCACTACGCCACTACTTGCAGTTGAGCTTCCCTCCTGTATTTGAATTTGAATATGGGTAACCGTTGAAGCCATGTCACCTTGCATCTCTTTACTGATCTAGTGCTACTCAGATCACGTGAGAACCAATATCTATCGCCACGTGTACGACTAGGATTGAAGACTTGGATTATCTTCCCATAATACCCTTATTCTGCCACGTGTCGAATTGTAACTGGCTTTTACAAAATATGTAGCCAACATTACCCCCCGCACTAATATGCCCAATACTTGGTGATATTAGTGGATCAAAGCTTTTCCCGCGCTTTTTGGAACATGCATGGAGTCTAAATCCTGGAAACACAACCGTCACCTATTTGGTGATCATTTGCTTTAACTCTTCATCAATTTGTCAAACATCCCAACACCTCAGCATTCGAACGGACTATGGCTAAATCAACTCTCCTTTCTATTGATCGAGCATACGAAGAGCCATTGAGTAATGCTGCTTCCCCTCGAAAGAATCTCCACGCATTCATTAGCCGCCTTTACCCGCCTTTCTATATTCAGGTCATGGGAGCCTTTGCAAATTACCAACCTTTGGACTACGAACACATTGTCCTTAATCCTTCGATTCAGCAAGTCGTAGCCACAGATACAAGAAGCTCTTCCTCTAACTCTTTCTTGTACCTCGAACCAACTGCTCTTAAACCTTTGATCTGGCAAGTTGCAGATATGGACTCAGGAAACTCTTCTTCACAGACCTCTGCATGGGATGAAGTTGTAACCTCTTCATCCTCTGAGGCTTCTGGCTGGACAAGCTGGTCAAGCCCTGAGACTTATGATTTAAAGGAGCGAATCAACCATCATTTTGTTGAGTTTACTGACCCCTTGGAGTTTTCTCCTTACACTCGAAGTTCAGTGGTCTATCCTTACGTGCCCATTGACCTTCGACGTAGCTTGGAAGAGAATCTGCTTGTGGCCTGGTATACCTCTTCCATGCCTACAAAGATAATGCACCCTACCCAGCGCCCAGAAGAAGCACAAGGGTACAGCCCTTCATTCTTAGCCAAGAAGGCGAAGATTTGTTCTTCCGACTGGCTTGATTACATTAATGCCTTTGTTCCTTCTGCTCCCGTGCCATCTCCCATAATAGAAGCCTCCACACCTTCTTCTTCTGAAACAGAAGCCTCTACTCCTTCTTCTTTATCTTCTGAAGCAGAACCATCTATCTCTTATCCTCCACCAACTCTTTCTTGGACAGAGAAACTGAGGCTTGCCCTTCCTATGGAAAAAGTCTTTCCACCTTACAAACCTCTAACTTCCCCTACTCTAACTGAGCGGAAAGAAGCTCAACTTCTGCTTGCGGCTTTCTCTCACTTGCCTTTCAATGTGCTTGAGGACGAAGTCCCTCTCAAGAACCTCCGATGGGCTTGTGATATTCTGACTAGGGGCCATGTCCTTAATCCCCTTGCCCAAGCAGAACTCTATATGTTCCTGGACCAACTTCCAGTGCTCCTCTACTGGCATCGAAATTCCCTGGTCACTGCACAATCCTTGGATCAACTTTCGTCTCTGCGAATTCATGCCCAATACGAAGCAGAGAACTTCATCGAAGAATTCGACGATTTTAAGAATAAGGATTCTGCGTATTGGGATGACTTGGTTATAGACGAAGTGGAACAAAGATTGAGAGAGGAAGCTTTCGAAATAAAGGCTGAAGAGCTCTACTACGAAGTCAGAGCACATCAACTTATGCAGCCAACATTAGAAGAAATAGAAGATATACTAAAGAAAGAACAAAAATTCATTGACCATTGTTGGTCAAAATTTCATGATCTTGTTATTTATTCTATTCCTTACTTTTATGAACTTGAGTTCATACCCAGATAGAGTCCTTCGATGTAATTTACTTTGGCTTTAATATAAACAGAATTCCTCACTTAGCATTGTTTGACCCTTGTTTCCATATTCTGAAGCCAATTCAAAGCTTCGAACTAAGCAACCTCATTCTTCGAATCTGGATTCAATCATCTTTTATGGAACATTAAAGGGAACCAACATGTCTTTTTCCAATTTATGGAGTAAAATCGACAATTCTGGCTGAGATCACCTAGAATTAGTGCTTCGAATTTGACAACCTTACCCTTCAAGACTAACTAAAACCAATATATGGTCATGGTTACCATAGACAATCAATTTAAGATTGACCATTTTTGCTTCGAAAAGCAGTCTATGCTGTTTTAATTCAATGGACAATTTCCTTTTATAAAAACCAATGATTGGTTTTGACGTTTCGAGCAGTAATTCTCATTCTTAAAGAATCCTAAGTTTTGCTTTGAAGGTCGTTACTTTCAATAATATCCCTCACACAGGTCTTTAAACCCTTTGAAGTAGACCAATACCCGAGCATTTTAGCATCTTTAAGCATGTAGTATGCTTCGAAGCCGGCTTCTGTATTTCGAAGCCGTTGTTGTTTGATTTTTGGCGCCAAAATTTGGCTTCGAAGCCAAATATCTCACTTCGAAGCTGACGTCAACATCTGGAATGTGCTTTTCCCTCCAAAACTATCAATATTGGAAGAGACTCCTTGTATTCGTACTTTTAGTACTTAACGATTTACGCAATATATTTTTCAGACATGAAACCTTTAAAAACCCTTTTGCTTTTGTGCTCTGAAATTACTTGCTCTTCCAACACACAAACCCTACCGATCCTCTGTTAACCCTCTTTTCCTTACTACTCGCCATTAATGGATCCTTCCTCACTGAAAGTGCCCGCCGGCGATCATCTTAGCCCTACCATGGCCCTGAAGAAATGTATTGATGAAGAAATTGACAAACTCACGACTGGTGGACCAAGCAACATAGATGGGCGCCTCTTCGTTCCTCGCCGCAACCGTCAACAGGAGTATGTCCTAGGACCCATCTTTCGGGAAGCTCCTGACCAACTTCCAGCTTTGTACCCTCGTTTGGAGGATCATCTTCTGCTATATGAAGGAGAGCTTGATTGGAGCAACTGAAGACTAACCCGGCCTCATCGCTGCTGGCCGACATTGAGGACTGAATGGGAGGAATGGTATGACAGGGTTGTACCCGCAAGAGAAGATGACCTACAAGAGCTCTACATCCTCGACGCTCTTCGCCTTTCCAGGTTCATCATTCCTGAGGACCCTTTTTTGATTCCAGCTGCTTTATGTTTTTGGAATATGGATTTCAATTTTTTCCAATTTCGATGTGGTATGATGGCTCCCACCGTTCTCGATATTTGCCATCTTTTAGGGCTTTCCCCCGATGGCTCTCCTTTTACTCCCAACTACCCGGACCTTCCTGTTAAATTTTCCCTTCCAGCTTTAACCTCTTCTTATAGCGACTTTGTAAAGGCTGAGAATAAAAAGGAAGGCCCTGTGAAAGATAGAGAACTCTTTTCCTTTATTTTGTACTGGTTATGCAAATTTCTTTTTTGCACATCATCTCAGAGAATTATGCCTGAGTTCGCTCCCCTTGCGAAAGCTCTTGTCTTGAAAAAACATATAGCCCTTGCTCCTTACCTGTTAGGCCATATATACAGAGCTTGCTCCCAATTTTGTGAAAGACCACTTGATGTTAACCAAGGAGGTCCTCTCTGGGTACTCCAGCTCTGGCTCTTAGCCTATTTCACTGATTTGCATTCTAAATGTCTAAGACTTCTTGTCCAAGATCCTAGCACTTATAGGGAGAAGTATGCTAGGATTGCCCTTTATCCTGCCTCATTTGTTTATTACTTTACCTTCTTTTACCAACTCCCAATTTCTCCATCTGCTTCTTTCTTTTGTCCCTTCGAAGCCAATATAGGACCAATCTGGCTGCAAACTTTTTTGGCTGATAAAGAGTGCTCCACCTCACCTCATAAAGATATGTGGGCCTCCACACTGCTACCAAGGGAGTTGTTCATTGGCACTTTGAACCCTCGAGCCTATAAATGTATATCTGAGGTGTATTGCCCTTCTCAATTTGCCTAGACAATTTGGACTCACTCAAGGGATACCAGTTCCTCTTTGCAGCCTCTCGAATGTCCATCTCACCGCCAGGGACTTGAGAATACCCAAATCCAGACTAGAGACGGCAATACTCAAACTGCTGAAGGAATCGAATGAGTTCTAATTCGTCCCTTTTCTTCCATTTGGCTTGGTTCTGAAAAGATTCCAGATTTGGTGGACAGTCAATATGGAAGTGTGCCTGTCCATGCATCCTCATGACTTGCTAATAAGGTTAGGAGTGCCTTCAAAGGCTAAATCAGCAACAATTGAGAGCATTTCCCCTTCCCCTGGAGTTGTCACAACTACTCCTGCAGCTTCATCCCCTCCAGCTAGAGTTACTAGAGCTGCTTCGAAGAAGGGTAGGTATTTTCAGATTTCGCTTTTCTCTCTTTTGAATCTTTTGTTTGTTTCCCTTACACTTGTGTTTTTGGTGCAGGGTCTCCGCAAGAAGAATCCCCCAAAAGAGCTGAGACTTTAATTCTTCTCAAAAAGAAACAACAAAAACAGAAAATGAAGCTAGTCCTCCTTCCTGAGGAACCTGAATCTCTGGAAGAAGAAGAAGTTGAGCAAGAGCAAGAAGTGCCCTTGCAGAGAACAAAAAAACAAAAGGTGGCTGTCTCTACTTCTGATACAATCGAATATCCTCCCCTCGAGACAACTATTTCAATAATGGGGAAAGAACTGACCTTCGAAGAATCTGAACCCCAAATTGAAGAGAAGGGAATCGAAAAAGAAACAGTAGCATCACCGCCAAGAAGGAAGAGAAAGAAGGTAACTGTTCCTGCTGCTGATTTGGTTGAAGACCCCATTCATGAAGCAGCTGCCAAGGCAGTAGAGTAGGAACATTCCAAGGCAATAATTGTCTTTGAGAGGGCCGAGAAAAGACGGCAGCAACAAATTTTAAGAGAGGAAGCTGCTGTTGCTGATGCATTGCGAAGGGAAGCTGCAAGAAGGCCACAAACTGCCGAACATTACTCCCTTCGCAGCTCTCCCATCAGTACTAATATCACTGGATCAAGTATTTTCTCTCACACTTCCGTTGTTTTTCCTTTGTCAACTTTTAATACTGAATTTTGACAGTCCTTTGTATTTCTTCCTCTTGCAGCAACAGCTACTGCATTCATCTTTCCAGCGAGGCCTCCTTCGATTTCAGTTGAAGTTGACCAGATGCAACATGTGAAAACCATTCAAATCATGCTCCCACTCTCCAAGCCTATATTCGATATACCTCCTTTGAATCCAAGCATCCCTGCGTCTCTTTTCCTTGGCTTAGAGCCATATCTCCCTTTTTTGACTTTTGATCTGCCTCAGTCTACTTCTTCTTCGAGCCTCGCTCTTCCTCCTTCCTTCACAGAAATTCCAACTGCTACTCCATCTCCAATGGCAGTTGATTCTTCCACAGAGGGTGCTGGTAGTTCTTCAATTCATGGTTCATCACCTATGCCTACTTCTAGCCCCTCTTCACTTGATTCGCTGGTAGGCTAAGACCATAGAGGCTGCCAAAGATGCTCCATCCATCTCTCCCATCCCCATGCAGCCCTTTGTGTCTTCCACCACAAAACTCTCCATGCCCTTCATGTTCAGGGATAAGGTAGACATCTTCGAAGGAAGACTAGCTAGTCTCTTCGACATACCTTCTACCTCTCCAACATTTAGTGCTGAAGCTGAGCCGTTAGTCTTGGCTGACTCCTTGCTGGAAATTTTTTAGAGTCCTCCTTCCAGCAGCAAACCTCCTGCACCTTCCGTAGACCTGGACACATGCCTGGAACTGCTGACTTCCTTTTCGAGGATCCCCTTTGAGGCTCTACAAAGGCCTATTATCAGGAATGGGTTTCTTCAATGCTGTAATATTGCTGAGCAGTCCGGTATGAATGTCTCAAGTCACCTATCCCAGGCTATAGCTACTGTCGACTTCTACCTCAACATTTGTCATGCTGCTAAGGCTGCGGATGAGAAATTGGCCAAGGACCAGAGTTTTGTTTCTCAAGTGCATACTGAAGTAGCAGAGCTCAAGGACCAACACTCTTCTACCTCCCAGTTTCGAGTCCAACTGCTGGAGAAGAAAGCTCAGCTTGAAGAGGAGCTGGCCGCAGTAAACCAAGCCTTGGTTAGAACTGACACCAAATTGCACATCACCAACCAAGGGCTGGCTGACCGAAAAGAAGACATGGCTGCAGCTATTCAATTGTTTCCATCACTTAGAAATAGGAAATCCATTGTACAAAAACAATTAAGACATTGTAATGATTTCTGGGCCAATCTGTGGCACAATGTACTCAATTCTTTATGAAAGAACAACTTTTTGTCTATCATTCGAGCAGTCTTATGTTTTGTATTTAATGTTTATTTCACTCCTTGTGTTTCCCAAATGGTTGGAAAATAAGGCTTCAAATATCTGCCATTAATCTTTTTGGGATGTACATAGCCATTCAAATTTCTTAAATGGTATGCTCCAAAAGGCAGAACTCTATGAATTTGATATGGTCCTTCCCAGTTAGGTGACCATTTGCCAAACTTATGGCTTTTAATTCCTATTGGGAGTATTGTTTTCCATACCAAGTCACCTTCATCAAAGCCAATGTGTTTGACCTTCTTATTATAATTCTTGGATGCCTTCTTCTTTTGGAAAAGAATGCTATTTAATGCCAAAATTCTGGCTTCATCTATGCCTTCTAATTCCAAACACATACTTTGATGGTACTGCTCAGGATCTAACTAATCTTGGCATCTTACCCTCAAAGATTTAACATTAATTTCCACAGGTAAAACTGCATCATGCCCATATACTAAGGCATAAGGAGTAACTCCTGTGCTTGACCTTGGGGAGGTTCTGTAAGCCCACAAAACATCCAACAAGAGGTTATGCCAATCCCTAGGATTATCCTCCACAACCTTTTATATACCTTTTTTCAAGGATTTATTGGATGATTCAGCTTGACCATTGGCTTGTGCATAATAGGGTGTAGAATTAACAAGGCTAATTCCAAATTCTGCCACAAAGGACTTCACCATTCTCCCATCGAACACAGTTCCATTATCAACTGTTATGGTTTGTGGGATGCCAAATCTATGGATCAGATCTTTAATGAACCCAATAACTTCTGTTTGGTCTATAGCCTTGTATGGCTTAGCTTCGACCCACTTAGTGAAGTAGTCAGTGGCCACTAGAATGAAACAATGATGCTTCGAAGAAGGTGGGTGTATTTTTCCCATCATATCCATGGCCCACCCTCTGAATGGCCAAGGCTTCACTACTGAATGTAAGTCAGTTATGGGGACATGCCTTATTGTGCCATGCCTTTGACATGACTGGCAACCCTTTGCATATTCTATGCAGTCTTTAAGGATAGTTGGCCAATAGTAGGAATGCCTTCGAAGCAACCATCTCATCTTTATCCCAGGTTGATGAGCACCACAGATGCCTTCATGAACCTCAGCCATAGCTGTTAACGCTTCTTTTGGGCCTAAACATTCCAGCAATAAGCCATCTCCCTCTCTTTTGTAAAGAGCATTACCATATATTATGTATTGCATGGACTGCAATTTGATTCTCCTGCTGGCTGTCGAAGATGGACCAGCCAAGTATTGCATTATCGGATGCCTCCAATCTTGTTCTTGTAAGTCATTATGATTGACCTCCAAGATCACATTCCTTTTATTCAAAGGTTGTATCAATTTCTGATATGTTGTTTGGCCTATGTCCCTTTGGGCATTATCCCTTCTCTTGAAGTTCGAAACTTTCTGAGCCACATCATTAGCTTTATTATTCAAGAATCTTGGGACATGAGTTACATTTGCTATTTGAAACTGAGAAAGCAAATGTAATGCAACAACATAATATGGCAAAATACTTATGCTTTGACACTTGAAAATCCCTTTCACTTGGTTAACTACCAATTGAGAGTCCCCAAATATGTCAACTGCATGTACTTGTAATCCAATAAGGATTTCTAGTCCCACTATTAAGGCTTCGTATTCAGCCTAGTTATTGGAACAGCTAGCTTTATCCACTCTGAAACCATGTGTGGTTTCTACCCCTTGTGGAGACTTAATCACAATACCAATTCCAATTAACCCATTTGCCTTCGATCCATCGAACCACATTTGCCATGGCTCAACACTAGCCATACCGAGTTCCATTATCTCTTGGCTCTCTGTTTGAGATGGATGATCTGCCAGAAAATTAGCTAAGACTTGCCCTTTCACTGCCCTCTGAGAAACATATTCTAAATGAAATTCTGATAAGGCTAGTATCCACTTGCCAATTCTTCCCCTCAACATAGGTCTGGATAACATGTACTTAACCAAATCTGTGGTTGCAATTACCAAGACAGTTGTAGGTAAAAGATAATATCTCAATTTCATTGCAGCAAAATACAAAGCAAGACACAGCTTTTCAACAGCTGAATATTTACATTCACAAGAATTTAAAAACCTACTAAGGTAATAAACAGCTTGTTCCTTGCCTTCTTCATTATCTTGGGCCAAGAAAGCTCCCAATGAATCTTCTGCTGCAGCTATGTATAACTTCAAGGGCTTATTCCCTTTTGGTGGCATCAGCACTGGAGGGTTGGCCAAGTAGGCTTTGATACCTTCGAAAGCAATTTGATGCTCTGCTGTCCACACAAATTCCTCTTCATCTTTCAGCCTTAACAAGGAAGAAAATACTTTAGTTTTCCCTACAGTGTTAGAAATAAACCTTCGAAGAAAGTTAATCTGCCCAAGGAACCTTTGTAACTCTTTTTTACTTGATGGAGGCCTAACTTCGATGATAGCTTTGGCTTTATTCTAATCAATCTGTATTCCTTTCTTGTGCACTACATAACCCAAGAAATTTCCAGATGATACACCAAAAGCGCATTTAAGAGGATTGAGTTTCAACTTGAACTTCCTCATTCTTTCAAAGGCTGTTTCTAAATGAAACAGATGCTCCTCCATGGACTGGGATTTCACTACAATGTCATCAATATAACACTCTAGATACCCTCCAATGAGATCATGAAAGATAGTGTTTATAGCCCTCTGATATGTAGCACCAGCATTCTTCAGACCAAATTGCATTTTAACCCATTCGAAGGTGCCAATATTCCCAGGACATCTGAATGCTGTCTTGTGGATATCCTCCTCTGCAATGCATATTTGGTTATAACCAGAGTGGCCATCCATCATTGATAAAACTTGATGCCCTGCTAAACTGTCTACCAGCAGATCCACTATAGGCATAGGGTACTCATCTTTAGGAGTTGCTAGATTTAAGTTTCTGAAATCGATGCATACCCTCATTTTGCCATTCTTCTTAACTACAGGCACAATATTAGATAGCCATTCGACATACCTGGCTGTCCTAACAAAACCTGCCTTGAGTAGTCTAAGAATCTCTTCTTTGCCTTTCTGAATTACTTCTGGACTCATTCTTCTTGGTTTCTGCTTGTATGGTTTGAAATTAGGCTTCATAGGAAGCCTATGTTCCACTAATGTCATATCCAATCCTGGTAATTCATTATAAGACCATGCAAAGCAATCTTTGTATTTCTTCAGAACAACCAACAACTGGTTTCTGTCCAGAATATTCAAGCAAGCACTTATATAGGTGGGCTGTTGTATAGAACATTCCCCTAAATTTACTTCCTCTAAGGGGTCTTGTGTCTAAGAACTTATTGAAGCCCCTTCTTTGGTTTCTTCCACCTTCGAAGGAACCTTTTGCTTTGTTCTGCTCCTAAGTTCCTTAATTCGACATCTCTGCCCTCCTCCTCATAGACAAAATCTGTCCATAAGGCATCCTCTTCCTGTATCTCCTGGACTTTTGTTTCAATGTCCAATGCACAGTATTTACCAAGGGTCAAAATTCTGACCTGTGGCTGCTTCTGTTTGCAGCCAATGATCATGGCTTCTCTCTCTTGCTCCTGCACTTTTTGGACTATTGCTTTTACATCCAATGTTGAAAATTTAATCAGAGCCAAGGACTTGGCTTCTTGTTCTTCATCTCTTTGCCTACAACCAGGCATCATTGTCATCCTTAACGACAATCTCTTCATCAGCACTCTCTTGGACCAAGTGCTTCAGGTGTGTCACTTCCTCATCAGCCGTCACTTCGGCTGAGCCATCAGCTTTTCTCAGTATACTGAGTGGTGTCACTCCCTCAATATACAACTTGGCTTCTGCAAAATCTGCACAAGCTATGAAGGGTTGAGGATCTGCATTAATCTCCTCTGTCTCTCCATTGCCTAAGGCCATCATGATTTTCTGATGCAAGGAGGAAGGCACACATTTGTTGGTGTGGATCCAGTCTCTCCCAAGTAGAGCATTATACTTAGCATTACTGTCAATTACGAAGAATGCTGTCATGCAGTCCCTGGTTCCCACACTCAAGTTAATGGGCAGAATCCCCTGGGCCATCTGTTTATCTCCAGCGAAACCAGCAATGGTTGTGCTAGTGAGGATCAACCTGGGATTCTTTTTCCCTAGTTTCTTCAAAGAAGATTTCGGTAGCAAGTTCACTGCTGCCCCATTGTCTATCAGGACACGGTTCAGTTGTATCCCATCGAAAAAAGCCTTGATGTACAACGGCTTGACATGCTGCGTCATAGAATTTGAAGGATACTCAAAAGGATACGAGAGGTTAATGCTCACATCTTCTTCACTCTCGTATTCAGTCTCCATTGGGGTAGCCATCCCAGGATCATTTTGTACCATACTTACTTGCGAATCTTCGCTAGAGACAGGAATAGGATCCATGTCTTGGTCATCTTGGTCCTCATTTCTAGCCTGGAACTCGTGAGGCAGTATGTGTACCATATTGACTGAAACTGGGGGAAATAAGCCAAACTAGATGGCTGGTTGTACCTTCTTCCCCTCTTGGCTACTTTGCTCAGTGTCTTCAGCAGCATCCTCCATGCTGCACTCTGGTACTTCATTGATAACTGATCCCTTCGAAGGATCCTTCTCAACTGGTTCTTCAGTCAGAAATGTTTGTTCAGCCATGAAGGCTTCGAACATTTCTTCTTCTGCCATTTCCTTCTTTTGGCTCATGCCAATCTCTTCTTCCGTTTCGCTATCACTTTCCATCAGAGCCTTCTCCAACCCTGCCAAACTAGACTTCTCTTTGGCCTTTAGTTCAGAATGAACCTGGGCCAACTGTTCTCTACTACAAACCACTTTGCTTTGTAGAGTTGGTTTTGGATCATGGTCTGACTTCGAAGTTTTCTTTTCTTCTGTTTTGACCTGTGAAGAACTTTCTCCACTTTCTTTCAGATCTTGCTGGTACTGGGTGTACCTGCGCTGAATCTTCCTCCTTTGTGATCTGGAAATAACTGGAACCATATTTGGTTCCTTTGTCTTTGGGTGTTTCAGCAATATCCAGTTATTCGGAGCCACCACAGGAGGCTTGACCATCCTGCCTAAGATTCCAACATCTCTCCTGGCAGACACTTCCCTATGTTTGTTTTGCATTACAAACCAGTATGGAACTCCAGGTACCCAAGAGCTTGCTGACTCAGATGTTGAATCACCTTTTCCTACCTTCGAAGCCATCTTCGATACTGGCCGTGGAGGTAAGTGCTTGGTTCTGGTCTCATGTTTAGAGCCTGACTCTGGCCTTTGATGGAGGTGGCCATTTTCTGTTCTGTGTGAGGTTGGTCTAGGAGGCCAATCTCTGGCCTTAGTCCCATACCCTGAACTCCTCTCCAATTTTCTTTCAGAATGTTTGCTCTCCATTCTGTAGTAGTTAAGTGGCCTAGACTCATACAAGGGCCTCTTGCCTTTAGCATGTATTCTATCACCTGCAGGCTCAACTACTAATGGTCGCTACCTATCACTAGCCGGATACGGCCTTTTGTTGTAAGCGTTGGTTGACTTAGGACGTCTCTGAACATCCATGTAGTATTACTTCCCATCAATTGGAAGCCCCTTCAACCATTTGTAGCTTAGTCTACATCTAGGACACATCATCTGCATTACAGCTGCTTCCAAGGAATCGTCATCCAGTGTTTCTTCATCAGAGTGTTCCTTCTGATGTGAGAAACCTTGTCCAATAACTGGTGGGTTTCTAGTCTCCTTCTTGGCAGTTGTCTGGTTGGCAATATGCATCTGCACATTGACCTCTTCCAACTCTTGCAGAGATAGATTCTGGAAGTTTGGTACAACCACATTAGCTGTGCTTTCTCCAATTTCTGGAAACGGATTACTGTCAATCCCTATGGCTTTTTTTGTTTTGGCTGGGAACTTCAAACTTCCTTTCCGAATTTGTTCTTGGATCCTGTCTCGAAAAACAATGCAGTTTTTAGTCGAGTGAGACCAAGAGTTATGCCATTTGCAATATACTTTTCCCTTAAGTTCATCTGGAGATGGCAGTTTTACCCCTTTTGGTAACTTAAGGAAATTGGCAGCAAGCAAATGATCAAAAATGTCATCTGCTTTTGTTAAGTCGAAAGAGTACTTTCTGTGAAAGTCTTTCTTCTTAAACTGCTGGTCCATTGTTGTTTCCTTATGGATTAATGCTTCACAGATTACAGGTTCTTTGCCCACAATCTTTGCTGCATCAATCTCATAATTTGGATCTCTATAATATGTCTTGTACGAGGCATTATTTCGATCTTGTTCCTCTTCTAATAATGCTTCATATCGAGACACCTTATAGGTCAGTTCGACCAAATCCCTGAATTCAGTTGAATCAAACTTCTTTCGAAGCCTGAACTCTAAACCGTTTTGAGCCAATCTTACGAATTCTGGCTCTGGTAGGATGACTCTACATTTATTTCGAGCCCTTTTAAATCTGGCGATAAACTGAGTGGCCTTTTCTTCAGGCCTCTGACTCAATCTTGCCAAGTCTGCCATGGAAATCTCTGGCTCTGATTGGAAGAATTGGGCATGAAATGCCTCTTCCATCTATTGCCAAGTTTGAATGGAGCCAGGTGTAAGGTTGATGTACCATACAAATGCTCCCCCAGTTAGAGAATTTGGAAATAATCTCAGTTTCATATAGTCATGGTTAGTAAATTCACCGCATTGGGCAGCAAATCTGGCGATATGCTCCACTGTTGATTGATTTCCAGTTCCATAAAAAAGGGTAAAATCTGGTATTCTGAATCCCCTTGGGTATTCATGTACCCTATCTACCCATTCTGGGTATGATTTTCTGTATACAGGAGTCTGGACCCCCCGAGCCATCGGTCCATACATCTCCCTAACAATATCAACAATTTGGTCCCTAAGAACCATGTTTTGTGCCTGCTGAACCACTACTGGGGGAACAAACACAGGGTTTGGTGGACAAACTTGTGCTTGTGGTCCTCTTGGTCCATAAGGTGGTACATTTGGGACTGGTTGTCCCTGCGGTGCAGGTTGCTGTTGGGGGTATGGGTAACCCCTTTGAGCCCGTCCTGCGAAAGGACCTGTGAAAGGTGCTGGGACAGGTGTTGTGTCCCTTCCATTTGTGGGAAAACCTTCCAACCCCCCGGGTATAAATTCGAATAAGGGATTAGTGTACCCCCTTGTGCCAGGTATGGCTTCGAACATGGGATTTGTAACCATTCTTACGCCAGTTTCTTGTACTTGACCAGATCCACCAACTTGTGTGGCTTCATTGTTAAGTACTGAGGCATTTTGGCCTGCTATAGGCCTCGAAATGGGTTCATACCAAGACTGAGGTGATGGTCTTTCGTAATTTTGATTACTAGTTTGACCATTAGAATGCCCATTAACTTGCATAGGCTGTTTATCTCTAGCCAATCTTTGCTGAGGAGCATTTAAAATTTCCTCTGTGTGTCTTGTGTTAGTTGATTGAGGGTTATTCATTCGATCCAAAAAGGATGTTGCCCATCTTTCCATTGTGTTCATTAATTGTTGTCCCATGGCTTCTACTAGGCCATCCCATGGATTTGTGGGCTGAGTAGATGGAACAGTGGATGGTCCAATTCCTTGGTTTCGTCCAATATTATGAACATATGGTTCTTGTCCAGAAGTACTGGTCTGTTCGACCATAGGTTCTGATAACATAGGAGTTTCCACAGGGTGTGTTACCACATTATCCTCTGGATTTGGTATTTCTACTTCTCCTTCTACGCCTTCTTCCAGACGTTCATTTTCTTCTTGTCGTCTTCGTCTAGCCATTTTAAATTGGTCCCACTGGGCGTGCCAAAAATATATGTTGGCTTTTTGGCTTTCGAAGGGTGTTTTTGTAAATGCGAGCGTGCTAGCAAGGATCAATCAGTCCTTACAGAAATTATAATTGCCAACCAATTATCAGACGATTGTGTTTTAGTTCTTTCAGCCTCAATGAAGAGGAGTTTTACTGGTGGCTTGACTTAGGAGAAATTAAGAGAAATAACAATAATACGAAGAACAATCGAAGTATTTCATTAAAATGAACACTTACAATAGTCCAAACTCAGCCTCGAAGAGGTTTACAGCAGCAGTCTACTTGAATCTACTTGAAACTACTCCTATGAATCGAAGTGCAGTGCGGGTATTTAAAGTGCAGGTATTTAAAGAACAGGTATTTAAAGTGCAGGAATGTAAAGTACAGGAAATGTAAAACTGGAAAAGAAAATATGAAGTAAAGACTGGTTTGTATGATCTGAGTCTGGGGGTTTTTTCTAGGGGCTTCCCCGCTATTTATACTCGTCAAGGATGACCTTCGAACTGCACTTCGAACTGTCGAACTGCTCCTCCATGATCGCTGATCATGCTGCCTTAGAAGTAGTTCCACTACGCCACTACTTGCAGTTGAGCTTCCCTCATGTATTTGAATTTGAATATGGGTAACCGTTGAAGCCATGTCACCTTGTATCTCTTTACTGATCTAGTGCTACTCAGATCACGTGAGAACCAATATCTATCGCCACGTGTACGACTAGGATTGAAGACTTGGATTATCTTCCCATAATACCCTTATTCTGCCACGTGTCGAATTGTAATTGGCTTTTACAAAATATGTAACCAACACTCATGCATCTTCATTTTTTTGTTTTTAAATCCTTAAATTGTAGGATGCCATAGTTTATTGTTGCAAGCGTAGGGTTGTTAACCTAGACATACGTAGTATAAATATATGAATTTCTATGGGGAGCAGTTTTCTATGTAAAAAACATATTGAATCTTTATATAACTATATGTCCTAAATGTTGAAGTCATGTATGCCATGTAAATTTGAGCATAAATTTGCGTTGTTGTATAAACATGTCTGCAACTAATAAAAATAGGTGTGAATCATTTAAAAAGAAAATCTATCTTTGATGATATTTTTAATATTTGACCTCTTATTTTTTAGGGCAAATTACATTGACCTCCCTTGACAATTTCTTAAACTACAACTTGCCCCATGAGTTTGAGAAAATGACACCCACCTCCCTTGATGGGTCTCAAAAGTCAACTCCGTTAACAGAGGGCATGAAATGATAAAATTAGCCCCGACTATTTTTAACAAATTTGGTATGCCATGAAAAGTTTAAAAAAATGCTTAAAAATAAAACAGGCTTTCTCCCCCCAACTCTATCTTCCGGCCCATTGCCTATCCTCATCACCATTTTCCTCATTCTGTTCTTTAAGGTCCCGTTTACTTTTAGAGGTAGAATGAAGGGGATTCATAGTAAGGAGATTGATAGTGAGGGGATTAAATAAAATTATGTTTATTTTGATGATAGTTGTTAGTGTATGAATTATTAAATTATTTTTATATAAAATAATAAAAACAAATAAAAAAATATAAAAAATTAAACATTAATATTTCAAAAAAAATTCCCAATATATAAAAAATAAAAAAAATAAAAAAATTTCTAATCCTCTCATTATTTTTCTAATACCATCTCCATCTCCTCCATTTCAATCCCCCTTCCAACCTCTATCTATATCATCTCCTCCATCGTAATTCTCTCCCTAACTCTACAAACAAACACAACATTAAATAATCTCACATTCATCCTAATTCTCTCCCATCTATTTAACCCCAAAACAAACGGCGCCTAAGTGCCACTGCTTCTCACCCCCAACAACCACCAACACCTCTCACTACCGGCACCTTCCCCCCCTCTCTCCCCGGTCCACACCCAACAACCAACATCATCTTTGACCAAACAGGAAAAGAGTGAAACTGAAAGGGAGAGAGTAACTGACTAGCAGTGGAACCATCTCCGACCTCCCATCAGCACCTCCTATCGCTAGGGGTGAAAGTTTAACTGAATAAACCAGACCGATTGATTTAGTCGATTTTTGGTTAGTTTTAGGCCAAGTTTGACATGTACTAAATAATACAAAAAGTTAAAAAGTCACTATCCTATTTAAGTCACATCATCTTATTTAAATCACATCACCTCTCTAACACATCACATCAAACCCAACCCAAACCCAACCCATATAAGCCAATAAATTAAAAAATACATTTTTTTAGAACATCCCAAACCAACCCTTATTTTCTGTCTGGTCAGTTCAGTTTGGTTTTAGCAATTAACCTCAAAGCCGACCAAACCGTACCAAACCGATAAAGCTACCTTTAGATCCTTACCTATTTGATCTCAGCCATCCAAACCCAATTTGTCCTAGCCGTCCACCTAGCACAACACATGCCAAGACTCTTTCTTAGGCCTCGTTTGGGAACATGCTAATTTAGTAACTTTTTGGCTAATTGGCTAAAAAGGTAGGTAAAAAAAACTTATATGTTTGGGATGACTTTTTGGCTAATTACGAAAAGCTGTGCAAAAAGTAGAGAGAAAAGAGAATCTTTGACTTTTTGGTATGGGTTGTTGGCTTTTTGGCTAAAAAGGTAACTTTTTGGCTAATTGGCTAATTTAGCCACTCCCCAAACGGGGACTCTCTCTTTTTCGATCTCCCAACCCTCTCTCTCGTTTGAAGTCATTCTCAGTCTTAGACGAGAGTCAAAGACAATGGCGTTTTCCGGTGTCGCAATCTCAGTCTCAATCTCCAGCCTTGGCATCTCACAATCTCGCATCTTTTTAGTGTCGTGATCTCACCTTAGACGTATATATTGCTTCTTTGCCGGCTCCCTCAACGCGTTCTCCTAATTTCTATGGTAATTTCAAACCTATTTTAGTGAATATTTGAGAAGCCCTTAGTAATTTGAAAAGCCCTAATTGAAAACCTTAATTTGGAGTCTGTTTTTGATTTGTAGTTTATAACCTAGTTTTGAATCTCTTTTTGGTTTGTAGTTTTGATTGCCAGTGTGAATGTCGAATGGTTTGTTGACAAACCGATCTCATTGCACCGAACCGCATAGCACCGATGAGCAACAGTTTGGTGTGGTTTACACCTTTCTCTCTGTCAGTTTGGTCCACATGTTTAGCAAACCGATTGCATTGGTTTAGTGCCAATACTGTAAGAACCCCGATCGACCCTGAACCAATTTCACCCCTACCTACCGCTGCCACCCATTAGCACTACTAGTGCCACTACCCTTACCAACAAAATCCATCTAGGTCTTTTATCAAACACTTGGTCTGCAACCTCCACACTATATTGTCCCTCACCCATCATCCCCATTTCATAGCCCACACAGCCACCACCAACCACAAAACAAATACACCACCTTAATCCACCACATAACTACTGCCCTTTCTGTATTCCTCAAGAAATCAAAAAATCAAGACAAAAAATATATATATATATATTTATTGCAATGGCCAGTTGTGAAGGCCGGTCTCCATCCACGGTGGTTGAAACAACGATTGGTAGTGGCTTGAGTTGACGACTAGTGGTGGCTTGAGACGATGGCAGTGCTCAATACCAATCACTGGCGATTGTGACTGCGATATGGGGATCTATGTCGGTGGAGGTAATGGAGCAATCTAAGGATCCGATGGTAGGAGGCTAGGAAGCATCGGTGTGGGTACGAGTGCGGGTACGCCGATACGGCAAAATCCCCCAAAAGTATGATACTGGTACGGCTGCGGTACGCCGATATTTTTTTATTATTTTTATTTTTTATAATTATGGTTAAAGGATCCAACCTACAAATTAAAATTAAATTAAATATCAAAACTAAAAAGAGAACTATAAAAATAAAAGACAAATATTAATATATTTCAATTCAACATAACCAACACCAAAGGAGAAACAATGAAAAATAATATTTGTGATTATTATCATTCTGTTGAGGAATAACTTTGTTTTAAATTTCTAATTAATTTTTTTGATTAACATTTTTCTTTTGAGGGATAATTTTGTTCTAATTAATTTTTTTTGATTATTAACATTATGTAAGTATGATTGATTATTAATTTTTTTGTTTTAATTTTTTTTTGTTCTAAATATGATTGAATAACTTGGTTCTACCTCTCTAATTTTTTTTTTGGTTCTACCTCTCTGACCAGGTTCTACCGCTCTGAGAAGAAGAAAGAAGAAACAAGAAAAAAAAACAAAAAATAAAGATGAAGAGATGCGACAAGGGCCAAAAACAAGTTATTCAGGGACAAAAATTCTGACCAGTTATGCAACAAATTCTGACCAGTTATTCAGGGGACAAAAACAAGTTATGCAACAAGGGACAAAAAAAACAAAAAAACAAAATCTAACCAGTTGAGGGTGGAAGATGCTTGCTGATCTCTGCAACAAGGGACAAAAACAGATGCTTGCTGATCTTTGCAAAACAAAAAATATATGAGATGAAGAAGAAGAAACGAAGAAGATGAGGGTGGAAGATGTAACAAGAAGAAGAAGGCGAAGAAGAAGGAGAAGAAGAAGATGAAGATGAAGACGAAGAAGAAGAAGAAGAAGAAGATGAAGACGAAGAAGAAGAAGAAGAAGAAGAAGAAGATGAAGACGAAGAAGAAGAAGAAGAAGATGAAGAGCACTCACCGGAACTCCTTGCGTCGAAGATGAAGAGCACTCCTCCGGCGACAGCGACGCAAGGAGTTCCAGTGAGTGCTCTTCTTCATCATCTTCTTCTTCTTCGTCTTCATCTTCTTCTTCTCCTTCTTCTTCGCCTTCTTCTTCTTCTTTGTTACATCTGCCACCCTCATCTTCTTCGTTTCTTCTTCTTCATCTCATATATTTTTTGTTTTGCAGACATCAGCAAGCATATGTTTTTGTCCCTTGTTGCAGAGATCAGCAAGCATCTTCCACCCTCAACTGGTCAGAATTTGTTGCATAACTGGTCAGAATTTTTGTCCCTGAATAACTTGTTTTTGTACCTTGTCGCATCTCTTCATCTTTATTTTTTTTGTTTTTTTTCTTGTTTCTTCTTTCTTCTTCTCAGAGGGGTAGAACCTGGCCAGAGAGGTAGAACCAAAAAAAAATTAGAGAGGTAGAACCAAGTTATTCAATCATATTTAGAACAAAAAAAAATTAGAACAAAAAAATTAATAATCAATCATACTTACATAATGTTAATAATCAAAAAAAATTAATTAGAACAAAATTATCCCTCAACAGAAAAATGTTAATCAAAAAAATTAATTAGAAGTTTAAAACAGTTATTCCTCAACAGAATGATAATAATCACAAATATTATTTGTTATGTTGAATTGAAATATATTAATATTTGTCTTTTATTTTTATAATTCTCTTTTTAGTTTTGATATTTAATTTAATTTTAATTTGTAGGTTGGATCCTTTAACCATAATTATAAAAAATAAAAATAATAAAAAAATTTTGGCGTACTGCAGCCGTACCCGTATCATACTTTTTTGGGGTTTTGCCATATCGGCATACCCGCACCCGCACTCGTACCCGTACCGTACTCGTACCCGCACCCGTGCTTCCTAGGTGGTGAGAGATGTGAGCGAGAGGGTTGTGGCAATATGGTGTGGAGCAATGAGGAAGTGATGTAGGACAAGCAGGGCTGCAGTAAAAGTGGCTTTTGAAGCTGATTTTTATGGTGGTTTAAAGCTGAAAAGGAATGGGAAATTTAGGGTTTCTACTAGTGTATGGAAGAATTAGGGTTAGGGTTTAATGTAATAAAAAGAAAGATTGGTTTTTGAGGCTGTTCTGGGTGCTGTGAACAGTATCCGTGAACAGTGTTTTGCTGTTAAAGTGCTGAAATTTAAGAAAGAAAAGAGGAGAAGAAGAAGATAGTTCTAAGAATCACTCCTAGAATCCATTAGGCATCACACCTAGGGTTTGGATTGCTTCTAATAATACTAGAAGCATAATTATGTATAGTTCCTATCGATTTCTCTTTAAAATCATGCCAATTTCCAAATATCACCGCTTCTTTGAATTTACACTTCCTTGAGTTTCTTGTACTCTGCATCAGGAAGTCTCAGAGAGAGGTAAGGGGGAACACGGGAATGAAGAAGGAATGAGAGGGAAAAGAGGTTAACCCTTATGGGTTGACCTTACTGGGTTAACTTGTTTATACCGGGTTGATTCATTTTTAACCCAATATATTAAGGGGTACAATAGGAAATACAATACTAAATTTGCTTACGTCATCACATTCCGTCCAAGCTTGTAACGAATCCCTAACAAAGTGGGGCACAGTGCAATGCAACTCAAATATCAAGGAAGGTGATGACTTTTTACTGTGATTACCTTGTTTTTTTTTTTTTTCTTGTGTCTAACTTGGATATTTTGCAAATGTAGTAGTGTCTCTCTCTCTCTCTCTCTCTCAAATAATATCTTAGTTAATGATTTTTTTTTCATTATCTTCATTGGTGTTGGCATGTTAATTATTATCTCTGTTATTAGAATTGTATAATTTGTAGTTCAAATCATATGACTCAGTTTGATTTAGTGGGTAATCGATCTGAAGAGGTTGCATGAATTGCAAATAGCTATGAATCGAGAATGAATTGGTGAATCATAGAACTGAATTATTTAATTGTGAATTGATCGAATCACTTTCGATCTGTTGAATTCAATTTGTGGGCCTTCTTTTTTTTTTGCTGGAAAATGGTTCAAACAACCCTTTTAAGGTCTTTAGGGTTATTTTATTTCATCCTTTGTCTCTCTCTCTCTCTCTCTCTCTCTCTCTCCCTATTTACTCTTAAATATTCAAATTGTAGAAAAAACAAACTTTTTTTGTTTGTACAATATTCTAGGCTTACATAACTTTATCCAAGTGTTTGCACGAACAAAAAGAATCGTTTGAAGGCATCAAGTGACAATTTTGAAAAAAACTGAGTTTGTTTAATTAATTTTTCACCAACTGTTTTTGACTTCTTCCTTTTCTTCTTCTTCTTCTTTTTTTTTTTTTTTTTTCTTTGGTCTCTGATGAAGTTTTGTCATATTGTAGCTGATTATTTTTTTAATTTTTTGAATTTTTTTTAGACGCACCTAATCTAGATGCATATAAAAAGTTAAAAAAAAAAAAAAAAAGTGACTAAAATATGAAAAAAGTTCACTAAAGATAAGAAAAAACCAAATAAAGATAGAAAAAACCCGCCAATTTTCGTGTTTTTTGTCTTTAGTGAAAATTTTCATTTTTCTTCAGATGTACTTATTTTTAAGGTGCATCTAAAAGTACAAAATATGTGATAATTACCTATTAGTCTGAATGATGAAAGATGTGGTATCTCAAGTCCCATGTAAAAAATTTTGAACCAATAAGTCCCATTTTGGAATATAATTGACGTTCTTACCCTTTTGGAATGTAATTGGAGATACGATTTTGGAGTGCATTCAATTTCAACAGTCTAGGGATTTCGATTACGGTATGAATGATATCAATTTGAGTTTTTAAGTTATCTTAGATCGTATTGAGTTTTGATGGTATTTATTTTTGATATTCATGTATTATGTAAGCTACAGGTTGAATAAAAATATTCTCAATTTCAAAATTGAATTCAAAAACTGAGAATGTTCTCAGGTCCAAAAGCCTATGAATTCATAAACTGAGAATGTTCTCAGTGTAACTGAAAATGATTTCAGTTAAAACTGAGAGTAACCATTTTATTTCTATATACTCAAAAACTAGGAGTAATCACCCCATCTTCCCTCGTCCAATGCATCCCCAATGCATGCACAACCACCATCCTCCACCTTTCAATGCTCCCTTGGCACAAATCGCAACCAAATCACAAATCGATTACCCTCTGATTCACGCACAACCTAACCCTAATTATCGGATTTCCTTATGGCAAATGAAGAGATTGTGGAGGTGAGTCTTGCCCCATCAGATCACAAGAGAAAACTTAAGATTTGGTGGTTGTAGTCGCCGATTTGATTTTCCTCTCTATGTACACCACCATTGATGTTGCGATCTTCAAGGTGACGAGCCATGATGAGTTGGATGTCATGATCATGTAGAGGGTTTGTTGGGTTTAAAGAATGGATTAGGGCTGCTTGTAATTCTCAATTGGTGGCTTGCAGACTTTGGATTGGCGGTTTAATGGGTTTGGTTGCAGTGGTGGTGATGGGTTTGGCGGTCTTGCAAAGGTCGAAGCTAAGAAGGGTGGTGGTACTGGTTGTGGGGTTTGGGGTTGTAGTGGTGGTGATGAAGTTTCACCAAATCCCATCTTACATCTACAATTGAAGCCATTGAAGATTTGGTGGTTATAGATGATGGGTGGTAATGGGATGGCAGCTATGGGGTTGCTATGATGGGTTTTATTGGAGGGGTGGGGAAGTAGGAGTGGCTAACGTTGGGTGGAGAGAGTGGGGGTTGTCGTGAGGTGGTGGGCGTGAGAATTGGTTGTTAGTATTTTTATTAGTATTAATTAGAATATAATATCTTTATGTATTATTCCTATTAGGAATTAGTAGGGTATCATTAGCTGTAGTTTCCTATTTCGCCTAAAAGGCGTCATTTGTAAGTCTTATATTTTTAATATAAAGGAGAGTAATGACCTAATTACTCTCAAGGTTGTTTTTCCTCTAAACAAACATGGTATCAGAGCCGACACTTACCTAATCACTAGAAAACCAACTTCCAACCATCGCTAGAGGCCTCCGACCACCATCCAACATCTGCCAGAGGCTACACATCGTTCTTCGGCACTTCTCTCTCAGTTGTGAAGTCTGTCGCAGCCTTCTCTAGTCCCATCACTCATCATCCAGCCTCCTGGGTTGCGTCACAATTGATCCTCAGCCTCCTAGGGTAGCTTCGTTCCTTCGCACAGGCTTTGCATCATCGTCGGTGACTCTGATCAGCACTCTGGCCAGCCATATCTCGTCGACTCAGTCTTCCTGGGTTGCGTATGTCTTCAACTGACCCAAGCATAATCTCAAAACTCATTGTCTTAGTACTTAGGTGTGTTTTCGACCTTTTTTAATTTTCTTCTTTGCTATTTTTTATTATTTAGTTAAAAAAAAAAACTATTTAGAATAGTGTATGGGTTCACATATGGTCCTATTCCTCAGCCTTGACTGTTTGCAGTGATCTCTTCATGGTTTGTGGTTGATTCTCTATGCTTTGATTCTGGTTGTGTTGCCCTCTTCCAGTGATAGTGATTGTTGTAGATTGTGGTTGGAGTAGTAGTATATTATTTTTTTGTTGTTGATGGCTGAAATTACCAATGAGTCCACTATTAGTACCCAATCTCCTAGAGGGGAGAGTTCTATTATGTCCACTACATCTAAAACCCTTAATCCTAGCCTCAAAATCACCACTTCTCTGTTTAATGGTCAGAATTACCTTGCTTTGGTCACAGTGTCTGACTCTTTTTTTAGAAAAGTCGAGGGAAGATGGGGTATGTTAATGGGAGAATCAAAGCACCCAGCACCACTGATCCTGGTTATGACCAATGGGAAATTAACAATTCCTTGATTATGGGTTGGCTCATTCATTCCATGGTACCTGATATTGGTGAGAACTATTTGTCTATGGATACAACACAGGATATTTGGGATGCCGTGGCTGCTATATATTCCCGGAAGGGAAATTTTTCAAAGACCTTTGAGTTGCACCGCTCCATTGAGTGCTCGGTGCACGGCGAGATGATCATTCTTCAGTACTTCACTTTTCTTGGTAATGGGTGAAAATGCCTTGACTATCTTCAGGACTACAAACCAGTTTGCCCACTGATTCTATGGGATACCACAAATTCGTTGAACATAAGAGTTTTCAAATTTCTAGAAGGTCTCAATGTTGAGTTTGATCCTTAGTTGCACAAAGCGGGAGCGAGAGCGGGGGAACGTGGCCACTTAGAGGAGTCGTAGATTAGGAGCATTTATGTATTGTTTTTATTAATTATATTTTTAAATAATATGTATAAATATATTGTGATATATAATTTTTTTTCTCCAATTAATATTTGAAATATATTATAATTATCATAAATTGTTATAAATTGTATTTTATTTTGTGTTGTTAGATTTTACTTAGAATTAAAATTTATTTATTTTGTAGATCAATTTTTTTGTAGATATAAAAATTAACATTAATATATATATATATAACCCATTACATTTATATTTATAAAGGTAAAATAAATATATTTATAACCCATCTTCTTTGGAAAGAGAGAAAACAGATCGAAGAGAGAGAGAGAGAGAGAGAAGAAGAAGAAGAAGAAAAAGAAGAAGAGATGGATTGACTGAGAGAGAGAAGAGGAGATCGACGGAGAAGATTGATCGAGAGACGAGATTGAAGAATCGATTGGTGCGAGACAGAGACAAGGTCAATCAAGAGATGAGATCGAGAGTGAAGAATCAATTGGCGCGAGATCAAAGCTGGCGACCGGGTTCTCCTTGCTCTCTCCTTTTTTGTTTCTTCTGTATTTAGGGCTATTTCGTTTCTTTTGTATTTAGCAATCGATCAAATTCGCATTTCTCTCGCATCAAACTCACGATTCTTCTACGAATCTGAGTCAGAAGCGCAGAATCGCACTTTTGAGAAAGAATTATGAGCAAGTTGAACGATTCCTGTTATTGAGGTTTGATCCTGTTCGGAGCCGTATTCTTGGTATGGATGTTCTACCCTCTCTTCAGGAGGCCTTTGCTTATGAGCAGAATGAGGAGAGTCGTCGTTCTGCTATGCTTTCCCTTGCCTCTACTGAGCGTTTTGCTTTAGTTTTCACTCCTTCCCGAGATGTGGATCATTTGCCACGTGGTCCTCCTTGCACTCTTTTAGAGAAGGATCATTTGTTCTGTGACTACTGTTGTCGACCTCGACACACTCGTGAGACTTGTTGGAAGCTCTATGGTGCCCCTCTGGAGGTTGTGGCTTAGGTGGTCGAGGGGGTCGTTTAGGACAGCCTAGAGGACGTGGGTTTAATCAACGTGCTTACCATTCCAGTACAGTTGATTCACATGACTTTGCACATGACTCTGCTCCGGTTGGGCCTTCTACAGAGAATGGATCTAGTATGTCCTCTTCGTTTGCCCATTCAGGTAACTTATGTTGCGTTTGGTAGAGTTTTGTAAATATGATTTGAGAGTATGAGTTGTATTTTGAGTTTGTGAGTTGTGAAATTATGATTTGAGTGTAGAAAATTTGTTTGGTTATGGTTGTTGAATTGAGTTTTGAATTGCATGTGGAATTGAGTTTTGAAAGTTTGATTTGACATGTGAAGTGAGAAAATTTGTTTGGTTATGAGTTTTGGAAAGAGTTTTCAAAACTTAATTTAAATTGTTATAACTTATAACAAAACACACTACTTTCACATTATTGAAAATTATGATTAACACTCATAACCAAACTCTTTTTAAAATTCAATTAATTTTTTTTTTTTATTAACAGAAAATAACATTAATCAATTTTTTAATTGAAAATACTACAAAGGAAATAATTTTTTTTCAAAATAAATATTTAAAAAATTTAAATCATAAATATTTAAATAATTTAAATAATCTAAAAAGAGTTAGCCCGGGCACAGGAAACGAGGTACGTTCCGTACTCCGAGTGACGGAACGTGTCTCAATTCCCCAGTCACCGACACTCCGGATTATCCATGATGGAGTTAGGTTTTGTTGTATTTTCATATGCATTCATTCCATATTGAATTGTGCAATTCGACTCCTCGGCCATTATGCATCAATATGCGTGATTGGTGGCACGAGGATCGAGACATACATACATTTGTGAAATACATTACTATGCCTCTTTCCTGCTCTCTGTTGCAGCAAAATCAAGAATCAGCAGTCTTCCGAGGCTTGGCACGCATTTCAAGAACAGGTGCAAACAGAGGCTAATTGGGGCATCCCAGTGGATTTCCGCGCAAAGCAGCCTAAACATACATCATTCATCATAATCAAGGCAGTCCCTGGCTTGCATGCCAGTTTTACAGCTTTCTTAGTTAATTTGTTAATTAATTAGGAATTTGTACATTATTTGGACTGTATTATTTGGACCGTACTATTCTTTTATTTGGGACTGTATATTTATTCGGACCCTCTGTGCGAGGGCAAGATTGTAATAAGTGTGGGTGAGTGTGATGTATGTCTTCCAATCCCACGTCTTTCTTCCCTTTTGTTTACCTACTTATGATGGTTAGATTAGGGCATATTTCAATTAGCATACAGTATGGCAGCATGTTGCATCCATTCATCTGTTTTGCATGCACCGGGCTCGGCGCATCATACTAACTGCATTTGTATTTCAATTCTAAGTTGAATACATGATAGCTGTTGCATCTCATATGCCATGTTTAGAATAGCCGAGTCTGCTATTGTTGCATCTTTGCATGTGTTGCATTAGGCATTTATGTATACTTAGGAACTATGCATGGATTTCTAATTAGCTTCTTTTTTGGCTTGGAGTACTTGGTGAGTTTTATGCTTTAGCATCCTTGCATGCGTGTGAGTGTTGCCATGAATAGCATGCTTACCATGAGGTTATTTGCTTATGTGATATAACTGCTTGAATCCCTGTGGGTGGAGGTTGGGTTATTTGGATTGGGACAATTCATCAAATGTTTGTTTTAAGCCCACTAGATAGTGGCAAAATCATGTTTTCTAAGCCCACCCGAGGGTGGCAAATCCACGTCTTAGCCTACCTGCGGGTAGCACCATCAAAACCATTTTCAAACAAACAAACATGAAATGTTTTGCCCCAATTCAGGCGACTCAGTCTATACTTGTATGCTGTGCGCATCACATAGTAACCTAGGCTAATAACCGGAATAAGAACGCACAATGTTTTCAAAATCAGATATCATGGTTAGTAGAGGCTGGTCTTTGACCGGGCGAGCGGGGGTGCTCACGAAGTGACCTTCCCTAATCGTACCTAAGTTCCCGAGCCGAGGCAACTTTGGTGATGACGGACACGTAGCCTTTGGCACCGAGTCAGGGTTTCCTAAATTTCCCCATTAAAAAAATATTTAGGTAGCGACTCTGTATCTGGCAAAGCAGTCCATGTTTGGCACTTCTTTTCAAAAAATCTGTTTTCAAAATCGATTTGCCGGATTTGGACTCTTTGGTTCAAGATTAAGAACCGTGACATTCGAGTCCTTGAACTGTAGTGACCCCAATATGAACGGAACGGGACTTAACCCTCCCGGTGCGTTCAGGGACGTCTACAAGAGGTCACTCGATCTCCAGTAAAACCGACCAATGGGGTTTGGAGAGGGGACAAACTTTCTTCCCTGACCTTGAGCTGACGAAAGACATTTAGAAAGATGCTATCTAAAGAACTGCTGTTGTCGACGAGAACCCATCTGACCTTGTAATTAGAGAGGAGAGCAGAGATGACGAGGGGGTCGTCATGGGGGTAACGGATGTGTGTGTAGTTAGCCTCCGTAAAGTTGATGGGCTCCATCCACTGTTTGGGCTGTTTGGAAGGGCGGTCCAATGTGACAACTTTTTTATCTGAGCCCTGCCTTATTTTTCTGAGTTCTACCCGCTGAGCCGAGCGGAATCATCCTCCACAAGCAAGCTCGCCAGCAATAACTCTGATCTCTCCAACAGGGGGGCAGGGTTGCCTTGTGCGCAGGGTTGTTGTGGAGGCCTATCATGACCTTGGTTAGGTTGTGCAAGTTGTCGAAGAGGGGTGCGCCAGTAGTTATTTCTGATAGGTTCAGTCCTTTGCCTTTGCTGAGAGCGGGCTGCCATGAACCGACTGAGACGTCCATGACGTATCAAGCCCTTGACCTGGTCTTTGAGGTTAACACACTCCTCCGTATTATGGCCGTGGTCCTAATGAAAGTGGCAGTATTTGGACTGGTCTCGCCGGTTGGAAGGAGATCGTGACGGTTGGGGCCATTTAGGGGATAATCTCTTTGGATCTGGTTCAGGACTTGTTCCATGGGGGAATTGAGGGGTGTGTATCGTTCAAATTGGCCGGGCGGTCGGGTTGGCGCCGACCGGTCGATTCAAGCTGGTCAGTCGGTATACTGAGTTGTTTGGTGAGTGTACTGGGTGTTTGTGGTTTCGGAGTCCTTTTTCTTCTCTCTAGGGGTCGGGTTTTTGGCTGTAGGATCTTGTCGAGCGGCTAGGGAATCTTCGGCGTTCATGTATTTTTGGGCTTTGGAAAGTAGGGTTGCCATGGAGGTCAAGGGGTTTTTGGAGAGGGAAAAAAGGAAATCAGATGATTGTAGACTGGGCATCAAAGCTGTGAGGATGACCTTGTCGTCGTTTTCCGCTACCTGCAGGGCTTCGGTGTTGAAGCGGGTGACGAAGCTACGCAGCAACTCCCCCTCGGTCTGACGGATGTTGAGGAGCTGGGTTACCGGACGCCGCTGGCGCTGGCGCTGGGCACCAATGAAATAGCTGAGAAATGAGTCATTTAGGTGCTGGAAAGTGAAGACAAAGTCTATTGGCAGTTGACTAAACCAGAGTCAAGCTGACCCCTTAAGTGTTACGAGGAAAGCCCGACATATGATCTCGTCAGGGAATGCATGGAGGACCATGAGGGTCCTGTAAGTTTCCAAATGGTCGACCGGGTCCGTTGTGCCGTCGAAAAAGTCGAACGAGGGCATTTTGAACTTAGGAGGTAAGGGTTTGTCCCTGATGGAGGCAACGAACGGTGAGTTGGTTTTGGTAGATGGTTTATTCTGTATGTTCTGTATGACTCCTTGGAGCTAGAGCTTCATGGCTCGAAGTTCTGTATCCCAGAGAGAAACGTTGTCACAACCAGAATGTAGCGGAGGCTGGACACTACTGGCCTCTCCCTCGGGGGGGTGCCTAGACCGATGGATGTGGGGCCTGGGGTGGCGGGTTCATATCTGGGGGAGGGGGTCGGAAGCCTTCCAAGTTTGGTGGGTAGGGCTGTTGGATAGAATGGCTCGGGGCTCGTTCTTGGTTGGATAGGATATCTTGAGGTGGAGGAGGAGGGATGTGAAGGTCTTTTTGAAGCAAAGCATTGATCAGGGCTTGGTTTTGCTCTGCTAAGCGGTTGATGCTGTTGGTAAGTTCTGTGAAGTACTGCGGCGGGTTGTTTGGATTGGGAGGGTCGGCTTGGTAGTCGGCAACATTGTGGTGAAAAGCCATGGATCTAGTTGTGACCATCCACCTTGGTGGGTGGCAGGAAGGGGTTATTGGGAAGGGGTCCCCAGTGACAATGAGCACAATTGGCGCGCAGAGCAAAAGGATTCCCACAGACGGCGCCAACTGATGATATAGCGTGTTCCAGATGGAACGGGTCGGATTGATCCACGCTTCCCAAACCGGTGCCCGAGGTACCAAGCCCACAGAGAGACCTGCACAAGAGTTCAACGGGGAACGAGGAGTCCTCCAGCAAACCCTCCAACGACCAAGTTAGAAAGAGAGATGGAATGTAGAGATAGATTAGTGATAGAAAAGCCTAACCCTTTCCTTGTCTTCGATGCCTGCTTATATCCTCTGCTAATCATTTCGTTGTCCCTTCCGACTTGCCACCTTGGTCGAAAGTTTATGCTCTAGCTTACCTTGTTCATGGTGAGGCTGTTCTGTCCCGACAGGGAAGGGTTATTGCAATAAATGCTGTAGAAAAACACATTAATGGCTGATGTGTGGTGCAATAACTTTTCAGGATCTTTGTCTGCTGATGTGGGTGATTCTCTACTTGCCAAGTGTTTAGATGTGATTGGTGTTTGGTGTAATGTTGGGTTTCACGAGTGTTGGGCTTTAGTATTTAAATCATGGATTGGACCTTAGATGGTGGGCCATATCCTTTATGGGCTTACCCATGTCGATTATCGTTATTATTATTATTATTATTATTATTATTATTATTATTATTATTATTATTATTTAAATGTATCTAATCTAGCTGCATTAAAAAATAATTTTTTTGTAATATTTTTTTTAAAAAAAATACAAAAATTTAGTAAATTTCATAATTTTTTGTATTTATTAATCTTTTTTAATTTCTTCATAAATATTTTACTTTTACAATACATCTAGGTAAATTGATAATTTTAAACTAAATAAATCTAGCCCCTCTCTCTCTTTAAGAAACCATAGTCACCTGTTGGAAAAATAATAGTTTTTTTGATGACTTTAATGCAATATTAAAGTAGGCGTCAGTCCTCAATTGAGGTGGATTAAAGTGGATTTAGATTCTTTGTAATGAAATCTTTATACCACAAAAAGAATGACAAAAAACCTTTATGATTTGAATGAGAAATTGACTCATTAAGTTGGTCTCATGAAAGAGGTATTGGATATGTATAAAATGATTGTAACTCTATAATGATGATGGATTGAATTGCCATCAATTGAGAGTTTTCCAAATATAATGATGATGGATTGAATTGCCATCAATTGGGAGTTTTGCAAATATAATGATGATAGATTGAATTGCCATTAATTAGGAGCTTTGCAAAATTAAATCTCTTGCATTTGTTGCAAGAGCATTTTCCTCTCTCCCTCTATGTGTATAAAAGGAGGTTCTCTCATTCACTCTTCAAGACTAGAAGATTGGTTATTCTTGTCTTCAAAAGTTTTCCTCTAGTTTGTGTATTATATTCTTCCTGTGAGAGAGTGCTACAAAGTTATGTTCGCCAAAGCTACTCAGTCGGTGCATTACTGTAGTTGGTCTAACCATTGTATCCTGGGAGATAGACGTCGAACAATCTCTAGCACCCACTCGGTGAGGTGGCGAATCTGTTTTAAGGATACTATCTAGTGTAAGCTTCGGTTTGCTTTCCTTTGCTATTTTATTTTATTATGTATTGTAATTTTCAGCATGATTTGCTTGTTCTGAAATTTCAATTAACAATTATAAATCTATTTGGTTATTTAATTACACAATTTGTACAACAAGCTTAAAACAGACTATGTGTTTCTCATGAAACTAGATAAATAGATTCATACATTATTGGTTTCTGCGAGTGTTTTTGAAAAGTTGCATGCTATTGCTTTTGTTATTTGAGTAGACTACCAGTAGCAAGTAGGAAGCCCACTGTTTTGCATGCCTATAAATTAAATATATATATATATATATAGCTTTGCCTGTTGTTCCTTGCTCTCCGGAGCACCATAGTAATAAAACATGAAAGTGCATGTGTAGAATATAATACAAAATATATTTATGTTGGAATTTATGGTTTTATAGGCTTACTTTGGGCCAACTTTGAGCCCAAATTTAAGTGGGGATCACACATCTTTTGGAGTGGGTTAAAAAAGGTGATGTGTTCCTTGCCGCATGACAAGTCACACGGTGAAGACGGTATGTCAAAACTATTTATAAGTGAATGAGAAGTTGACGTCATTTTCGGGTTCATGGAATGGACTATTAAAGAGTAAAATATGAGTTTCCTTGAAATGGGTTGCTCCACATTGAAACTTTAAGTGTGTTTATGCAGGTATATAAGCTCTAGGTGGGAAATACTTAGGTTGGGCCCCACGGGGCACCCCAAGTTTGTAGAAGAGAGGAGTTATGGACAAAATGACCTTTGGCTCAAACCAGCATACATGCGCGCACGCCGCTGCCCCGACCGGGTGTGGGTGTGGATCGGGTTGGTCTTAACATTAATTTTTTGAACAAAATTTATTTAAATTTTTTCAAATTCTTGCGAGAAAGTTATTTGAATTTCTAAACATAATTAATTTAATTTTTGAGCCAAATTTTTCTGTCCAAATAGGGCCCTCTTTTAGTCCATTTTTCAGCAGGTTCAACAGTTTCAAACTGTTCTAAACTAGTTTGAAAAACTGCCCAGAAGTTCCGGACAGTTTTAGACAGTTTTAACACTGCCAACAGTTAGCGGATATGTTCAATTTCAAAACTGTATCTGTTCAGGGTTGATTGCACCTGTTCATTCAAATTCATATCTATCTGAACAGGCACCTCTTGCCTATAAATACTGGATCATTCCAACAGCGTTAATCATCTTGAAAATCCAAAAAAAAATTTGTTCCCTTTCGTTTTTTGCTTTGTTTTGCATTATTTTTCATCTTAGTTATTTATAAAAAAATCAGAGAGTATAGATCACAGGTTCTAGTTCGCCGTATAGATTGTTTGGAGTGCTACTACAATTTGTGTAGATCTTTGTATCCTGGGAGATAGACGTCATTTATCCGTAAGCACCGAAGCGGGGTGAATCTGTCTTAAGGATAAAGTGTCACACACTCGACTTGATCTTTTTGTACTTTTTCAGTTCAGTAAATAAATTTTGTAAGTTATTTATTTTTATTTGTTTGATTTGGTTTCACATTATTTATTTTACACAGAAAATTGTTCCAACAATTTCTTCATAGACTGCTATTATGTTCGGAACAATAGAATTGTATGTTAATGGTTATAGAGTTCAATTCCATGTGTAATATTTCCTACTGCATGATAGCAATTGAAATTGATTGCCTTACATTGCTATTAGTTCTAGATATTTAATTTATATAAAAGGGCCTATGTTTCATTCGTTCGAATTCATGTTTAGTAAATTAACAAGAATGGCTTTGTTTCATGCTTATTATTTTAGAATATTTGTATGATTTTAATTGCTAGAGTCACTTGCATGATTTTTGTGAATTAAATGTTATATACCTCTTGCTTATTAAATTTAATTTAAGGTTTTGGAGTTATCAAAATTGTGTAAATAAAACTGTAAATTTATTTTATTAGTGTAATAATGTCATATATAACTACCACATAATTTGAATTTAATTATGTGAAGCTATAAAGTATATGTAACTCTTGCTAATTAAAATTTTTAATTTAATTGTGGAGTTATAAATTTTTTAGTTTTGTAACTTGTCTAAATTTATTTGCATGCGAATTGTTTTATAATTTCTAGAATTATTTATATACATGTTAATTGTCCATAATTATGTACATGTTTAATGTGTCATAAATTCATATATAACTCTTGCCAATTAAAAGTTTTAATTTTAATTGTGAAGTTATAAATTTTATTTGGTAACTCATCTAGCATTTTAATTTATTAGTTAAATTTATTATTAAATAGTTTGCTAGATGGTTTCAAGTTTCTTTATATTGTTTGGCTTGTATTTTCTTGTAGTTTTTTGCTAATTTGCTTTACAAGAATACCTACACGAAAGAGATTGGAAAAACAAATATAAAACCAAATGAATAGTATTTGGGATGTCAAAACAAAAAAGTATGGATAACTAACCTTTGTGATAAACAAGAATTTCTAAGCAGGGAAAAGGTTTTGGACTATATAAAATCCTTATGGATTGGTTACTCTCTTTATAATTAAAGCAATTTTTTACTTAGGTTTAGTTGGTTTTTATCAATTGTGTAAAAGCAAATTTTATTTGCTTGTATTGTTAGAAGTATTTTATTTGCTTAATCTTTGGTGTAGCAATTTTTTACATTGCTTGTAATTTGGTTAGCAATTTTTAAATTGCTTGTAAGTTTGGAACTTAGTTTGGTTTTCTCAAATAGAAACCAAAGTGTTTAGCCTTGGCTAAAGAGTAGTTCTTATTTGCTCAGAAATGACAACTAAGATGGATTTGGTTTCAAACCTTTGGGGTTTGAGGAAATCCTTGGGTTTAATCATTTTATTCACAAAGTGTTGGAAAATCAAGTTTGGAGAAAGTCTTTGGTTATAATCTGATTATTTCCAAAGTGTTTTGGTTTATAATCTGATCATTTTCAAAGTGTTTTGGTGTTGAGAAAAGAAACCAAATTTGATGTAATAACCCGACCCTCATATGCGCTTGTGATATATTTTAGTCCTCTAATTTTGTACTGTCAAATGCCTAATGTGAAACTGCATAAGAAATTAAGTTAAAGAAACTATGTTTTATGACTTGATGCCTTGTGGCTTGAATGTTATCTGTTAGGAAAGAAACGTATCTGTTGCTAATAGAACGTTAAAACAGAAATTGGGGGCCTTAGAGGCTTATTGAGCTGAAATTGATTAAATATTTGAAATCAGCATAATTTTTACGTAATAGTAAGCATGTTTTTGAAATTTCAATTCGGGACGATTAAACGAATGATTTTCGTCTTATTCTCTCCCTATGGATATATATATATATATATGTGTGTGTGTGTGTGTTTTTGGTCATTGGAACAAAAACAAGAAATTCCTAACTCAAAACCTAAGGGTTGAAGGTTTGAGAGAGAGAAGACCCATAAGAAGGTTGGGAATTGGACTCAAGGTATGTGAATATTTGTTTCATTCCCTCCCACAACTCTTCTTGTCATAATTTATGTGGGATATTCTCATAATCATGTAACCTAAGTGTTAAGATTGTGATATTGTGTGTATAAGAAATGAGATGGCAAGATAACCTCACTCTTGTATGTCCTAACTCAATTTGAAGTACCTATGAAAAGCCTTGCTCTATCCCTTCAATTGATTCATTTGAATTCAAGTATGTGGCATAGCTTTTGTGTGTGTGTTTATATGTGTGTTAAATTAAGAATCATGTGGAATAGGGTATGTTTATGAGTTGTAGGTTCATGATTTAACTTGTAATCTAATAAAACATGTATTTTGATGCTTGTGCACATACATTTAGACTTTTATGTTGATAATTTATAGTTGAATTTTGAGGTTCTAGACATGTCTATGCAAGGAGGAAATTATACAGAATTTTCAGACTTTTTGAGCAGAATCGCCGTATGTGCGGGGCCCAAGGCCGCACGTGCGGGAGTCATGGCCGCACGTGCGGAGAAAATGGCAAAATTCAGCCTTGAACACTGCTAAAAAAGCACATGCGAGGCCTCAATGCCGCACGTGCGGGAGGCCTTGCCGTATGTGCGGGGATTCTAGCCGCACGTGCGGCCCGAGCTGGAAAAGATTAAATGCTCCGTTTTGCATGTTGAGTCCTCTAATGTTGTCAAAACCTACAATTTATGTTGTTTTAATTTTCATTAATTCAATCAAAGTAAGTGAACCAAATGTCAATTTAACAAGGAAAAAGAAAGAGGAACTAATGTGATTCTTCATGTGTGTAGGAAACACTTCAAGGGAAACTAGCGCACCGCCGCAAAATAGTGAGTGATAGTACTGTAATGTAGCTCTAATCAATAATAATTATTATTGACGTTATGATCCTCGTTGAAAGTATTATATTGACATGAAGTTCAGCATGAAGTTATATGTATATACGCTATAAGTGAAATATTATGAAATTATGGAAACATTGAAGGAAGTTGTGAAGTTATGTACGTTATGTATGAAATCTTGTGAAGTATGGAATGCATCAAAGAAATTGTGAACTTGTGAACCAGTGTGGCCGAGGGCCATTAGCGAACCGATGTGGCCAAGGGCCATTTGTGAATGATGAAGCTGTGAGGCCAAAGGCCGATGTGTGAGATCTGAACTTATGAAATTGTGAACTTGTGAAACAAGAAGGGCCGAAGGCCAATGTGATAAATTGTGATTCATGAACCCAATGACTCTTTTGTGAATGTATGAACTCCTTAGGCCAAGGGCCAAATTGTGAGATTGTGAACCAACAAAGTTGTCTGACAAAGCTTTACAGAGGCAGATTAATTACATGATTACTGCATTAATTATGTTTTACATACATGTAAGCACTATTGTTCACTGGGCTTAGCTCACCCTATGTTATATATGTTTCTGTAGGTAACCAATCAAGAGATCGACCTTAACTCGACACCGTTACACTTTTGTCAGCCTAAGCACAGCCAAGCTTTGGGTCGAAACCATACTTTTGTGGAGTTTGTTAGACTAGCTTATACTCTAGCTATTGGCTTAGATTGTTATGTACATAATATTTTTGTTATATGCCCAACCATGGAGCTGGATCTGTATATGCATGTGTATCTCTTTTGGTCTATTCGGCTTTGGTAACGTTTGTGATCCTGGCATGGTAATAGAAGCTCAGTAGATGTCTTATTTTCTTTTTATACTATCATATGAATCTGTGCTTCCGGTTAGGCCCCACATTACATAATAGGTTATGTGACCATGTCTGTATAGGTCATGCCAAAACTTCTATGGGCAGGTTTGGGGTGTGACATTTGAGCATTAGCTAAAATATTTCTGATTTTTATTCAGAAATAATGGGTTCAGTTCCGGAAGTACTGGTTAACTTTTATGAGAGGAATAATTTTGGTAGAAAATTTTATTTGCTTGGGAATTGGTTTGTTATAACTTGGTTTATCCCCTAAAAAACTTAATTCTAAATTTGTTTCCAATGTACTAGGAGTCAACATGCTCTTGAAAGTTTTGTCAAAAGATTATCTGGGTTTTAAGTGGGACCGATGTGACCTATTCAGTCTTCCTAGGAACATTCTTAATCATGTTCGATTCTAGGTTAAGTGGTGAGATTAGTTTTGAATTAAATTTCCAACCGTGAGATTTTCTAAGTGTTAAGTTTAATTTCTAGAAATATAGAAAATGAAATTCAGTTGGGATTTTTCAAAAATTGCTTCAAGATGTGACAACAGAAATATTGTTCCACCTGCCAACCTTAAGCCTTGGAAGGTTCTTAAAGGAAGATCTAAAGAGATCAAGTGTGATTAAAGGAAATCATAAGATTGCATGATAATATCCCTGAATCAATCAGAGGTGATTAGTATTTATCCTTGTGTCAATTATAACATATATGATTGTTATGTGACTTTGCTTGAAAGCAAAGATGAGACAACCCGTTAGGGTGGGTGAATATATTTTTGAATTTTTAAATTCCAAATATATTCTTAAATTTGTGGCTCCTAGTGAGTACAAGATCATTGATCACAGAGATAGAAAACTGGTGGTTCCTAAGAGGTGTTAGACCATTGGCTACACAATTATGAAATTGTAGTTCTTAGTAGTGAACAGATTACTAATCACATGTCAAGACATAATGGTTCCTAGTAGTGGAGAGGCTACTAATCATATGTCAAGACATGATTATTCCGAGTAATGAAATAGTTTATTAATCTTATGTTAGAATGTTGTGATTCCTAGTAGTAAAGTGACTACTAATCACAGGTTAAGACATTGTGATTTCTAGTAGTAGAAAGTCTACTGATCACATGCTGAGAAATTAGTGATTCCTAGTGATAAGACTACTGGCCATGTTATGAAGTTCCGAATAGTAGACTATTGAACACTGGATTTATGTTTCCTAATAGTAAGACTATTGGCTTCAGAGTGATAGGTTAGACCAAATATGTTTGGGTGCCTAATTCAGTTGATGACATTCTGGGAATATATTTACTGTGATATGATTTTGAGAGTTTCATAATCATTGTGACACAAAGAATTGTTTAAAGACCTGTATGAATTTTTAGAAAAGGCAAAAAGCCTTTGTATAAATTCTACAAATGTGGGGTGTGTTATGCAAAAAGTAGTAATACCTAAACCCAAGAGGGTTAGGATAAGCCTAAAGATCCGTTGACTCTGTGTTCAATAGTTATGCACAATATAATAGTGCATATCGATTTCTTATGTTTTATTCTGCTATTCTAAATATACACAAGAATACTATCATGGAATCCAGAAATGCATCTTTCTTTGAAAATGTATTCCCTTGTCATACCTAAGAAGGGGTTCTGAGTTCCATGAAAGATGTTGAAGGTGACAATGATCACATAGCTGATCAACCAGATGATCACTTAGATGATCAAGTTGATAATCAAGCTAAGGACGTAGATGAGCTAAAAAGGGATAAGAGGGCTAGGACTGCAAAGTCTTTGGTCCGGACTTCTTGACTTATATGTTAGAGGGAGAACCTCGAACTTTTCATGAAACTGTGACTTCACCTAAAAGTCCTTTGTGGAAAGAAGCAATTAAAAGTGAGATTGACTCCATCTTACAAAACCATACTTGGGAGTTGGTTGATCTACCCCCAGGCAGTAAAGCCTTAGGGAGGAAGTGGATTTTTAAAAAAAAGATGAAAGCTGATGGGTCAATTGATAAGTTTAAAGCTAGACTAGTTATCAAAGGATACAGACAACGAGAAGGCTTGGATTACTTTGCTATGTATTCACATGTCACTTTAAAGTTGCGATAGCAGCTTTACGTGGTTTGGAGATACATCAGATGGATGTAAAGATAGCTTTCTTAAATGGAGATTTAGATGTAGAAATCTACATGGAGCAACCCGAGGGGTTTTCAGCTCCAGGACAAAAGAAGAAAGTCTATAAGCTTGTCAAATCATTGTATGGTTTGAAGCAAACGCCTAAACAATAGCATGAGAAGTTTGACAACGCTATGTTGTCAAATGGGTTCAAAATCAATGAATATGACAAATGCATATATGTCAAAGACACTGACAGAGGTTATGTCATTTTGTGTCTATACGTAGATGACATATTCATTGTTGGTAGTAATGATGAAATGATTAGAACTACCAAGAGATTGTTAAACTCCAAATTTGACATGAAAGATATAGGCCTTACAAATGTAATTCTAGGTGTTAAGATTACCAGAACATCTGATGGTATTGTACTTTCTCAGTCTCACTATGTTGAGAAGATACTTGATAAATTTGGTAAATTAGATACAAGTGTGTCTAGGACACTGGTAGATGTGAGTCTACATTTGACCAAGAATAATGGTGAGAGTGTTTCTCAGCTAGAATATTCTCAAGTCATTGGAAGTTTGACGTATCTAATGAGCTGCACAAGGCCGAATATAGCCTACTCTGTTAGCAGGCTTAGTAGATACACGAGTAATCCGAATACTACTCATTGGAGGGGCATTATGCGGGTGTTAGGTTATCTACGCTACACATAGGGTTATGGGTTGCACTATACCAGATACTCAGTGATACTTGAAGAGTATAGTGACGTTAATTGGATATCTGATATGAAGGACTCCAAATCCATTAGTGGTTATGTGTTTACCCTTGGATGGGCAGCCGTGTCTTGGAAATCTTTCAAGCAAACATGTATATCGAGATCAACGATGGAATCTGAGTTTATTGCTTTAGATAAAGCAACTAAAGAAGCTGACTGGCCTCGCCAGTTCATTGAGGATATTCCACATTGGTCAAAACCTGTGCCAGCTATCTATATTCATTGTGACAGCCAATCGGCTATTGGACAGGCACAGAGTAATATGTATAATAAAAATTCTAGACATATTCTTCGTAGATATAATTCCATACAACAACTACTCTCGAACGGGGTTGTCGCTTTAGACTATGTAAAGTCTAAGGACAACATTACGGATCCGCTAACTAAATGGTTAAATCGAGTGTTAGTAGAGAAGTCATCAGAAGGAATGGGGTTAAGGCCTTTAGTGTAAGGTGTTACCAGAATGGAAACCCAACCTAGTTGACTGGAGCTCCCAAGATTTAGGTTCAATGGGACAACCTAATTGCGTGTAATGGTGGTATGTCACTGAGGAGGTTAAACCTCCAGCCATTCCTTTTATCAGTGATACTTGCGAGTGTAAATGTTAAGCTAAGCTTTTAATGACTCTGGTGTGTTGAGCTGTTGAGCTAAGTATAGCAGCATACTCAAGCAGAGTCACCTATGTGAGTGTCAAGTGGGACCGCTTCTATAAGAATTGACAAGGCTGAATTCTTTAAACCACTCACTGAACCAGGCTAGTGTTCCAGGGCCAAACCGAACGCAACAGTGAGAATAGAACGATGGTTGGAGTAATTCCTATGTGAGGTCTATTGTCTTGGTTTACATAAACGGCAGAACAGTTCAAGACTTTATGTTCACTGGACAACCAGTAAATCCGATAGACTTCACTAGAAGGGGTTCAAAGCCAAAAGCTATCATTTCCGATGCTGGGGTTATTCCGTTGCACTCTCTCCGAGTCTTTGTTGTTAAGCATTGTCCATTTGTTGTTATTCAATCAATTTTTATTCATGTAGGGGATTGTTGCAAAAATAATAGTTTTTTGATGACTTTAATGCAACATTAAAGTAGGTGCCAGTCCTCAATTTAGGTGGATTAATATGGGTTTAGATTCTTTGTAATGAAATCTTTACACCACAAAAAGAATGACAAAAAACTATTAAAATTTGAATGAGAAGTTGACTCATTAAGTTGGTCTCATGAAAGAGGTATTCGAAAAGGTGGTTGCAAAATTATACACATTACACATGTGTATAAAATGAGTGTAACTCCTCTATAATGATGATGGATTGAATTGCCATCAATTGGGAGTTTTGCAAATATAATGATGATGGATTAAATTGCCACCAATTAGGAGTTTTGCAAAATTAAATCTCTTGCATTTGTTGCAAGAGCCTTTTCTTCTCTTCCTCCATATGTATAAAAGGAGGCCCTCTCCTTCATTTTTCAAGATTAGAAGATTGGCTATTCTTGTTTTCAAAAGTTTTCCTCTAGTTTGTATATTATATTCTTCCTGTGAGAGAGTGCTGCAAAATTCTGTTTGCCGAAACTACTCAGTCGGTGCATTGCTGTAACTGGTCTAACCGTTGTATCCTAGGAGACAGACGTTGAACAACCTCCAGCACCCAATCGGTGATGCGACGAATTTGTTTTAAGGACACTGTCTAGTACAAGCTTTGGTTTGCTTTCCTTTGCTATTTTATTTTATTATGTATTGTAATTTTCAGCATAATTTGCTTGTTTTGAAATTTCAATTATTAATTATGAATCTATTTGGTTATTTAACTACATAATTTGTACAACAAGACCCCCTCTCTTTCTATGATCCTTAGGAGGTAAGGGTGGTGTTTCTAACATTCTTCTCCCCTTTGTTTCTTCTTAAGTAATTTTTTTTTTCTTTCTCATTTATTACTATACTTGCCACTATCGCTCTTCTCCCCTTCATTATTGGCTTGTCACCGAAAAAGCTTTAAGATATAAACTCAGTTTTGATTCATGACTAAAATCCGACATTGCTAAATATGTTTTTATATGCTAGGCAACCATTTCAGATTAGAATATTTTATTTTGTAATACAAAGTCCGGGATTAAGGTACTATAGCTAGTAGTTGTGATGATGAACAAATCATGAAGGTGATTAATGTTTCCTTATTTCATGGAGGTTTTTTCATCCATGTATGAAGATTTGTCTTTTTTTTTTTTCTTTTTTTTTTTCCTCTCTATGTGGAGACTCGTGTTTTATTTGCGTGAAGGTCCTCTCTACCGCTTTTGGAATCAATTTTGTACTCTAATGTGTTTTATTTAACGATTTATTATCGAATATGTAATGTATTAAGTCTTGTACTTTCTCATGAAAAAACAAATATATCTAGGTTAAGTGCATTAAAAAAAAAAAAACTAAAATATAAAAAAAGTTGTTAATTTCTTTATTTCAACCCAAAAAAATCAAAATCAAAATCAAAATCAAAAGTTGCTTTTGAGAATGGACTATTTTAATTATTTTTTATTTTTTATGAAAAAATATACAAAATGTAAAGATAATAATATGACAACTTGTAATGACTTTTTATACCTATTTTACCTACTAACAAACAAAGCCTTTATTTTTGAAAAACAAAAACACAGCCATTCCTAGATATCGGGAGTTTAAATTATTATTATTATTTTTTTGGATAAAGTACAAATATATCTCTTGAGATTTGCTTAAAATACCTTATAGTTTGAAAAATTACAAATACCTCCCCATCAGAAATTTTTTATTTAACAGAATTAATTGAAAAAGTGAAATTTCTAACTGTTCACCTATATAATAATAAAATTATTTGAATTATTAATTGAAATAAAATTTTAACATTATTAAAAACTGTTAATGAACTTGATGATTTGTTAATAAAATGATCTATTTGTTATGAAATTAGAAATCTTAGGGGGTATAATGTAATTTCTAAAACACAGGAGATAATTTGTAATTTAAGTAAAGCTCAGGGGAGTGTTTGTAATTTACCTTTTTTTTAATTATGAAACAAAAAATTAATGTATGAATAAATTTATTTTTCAAATTACATAAAGTGTGATTACTAATAATATTTTAGAGAAATTACAAAAAATAAAAAAAATAAAAAAATTTAGGGTTTGACCCTTATAATAAAATAAATATTGAGTTTTTAATTTTGTCAATTTAAACACCCTATTCCTTTGATTTGTTTTTAATCTAAACCATATGTTTATTTTTATTTAGAAAATTGACAGAAAAAATATTGTAGTCATTAAACTTACTGTAAGTATACATAAAATGTTTAAAATATTATTTTTTTATTAAGTTCAATACCTAAAATATTTTTTTCTCCGCCATTTTTACTTAATGAAAATAGGTAAATAGTTTAAATTGAAAATAAATAAAAAGCGTTTAAACAAAAAAAAAATTATTTTGTTATAAGAATCAAACTTTGAATTTTTTTTTTATATTTAAATTTCTTCTATTTTTTAAGTAATGTGATTATTAATCACATTTTTTTACTTAACACAAAATACTATTTGAATTACATTTAATTAAAAAAATGATTAGTATTAACATTTTTTTTTAAAAAAAAAACATGATTTATAAATACATTTTAACGTAATATTAAAAATAAGTTTATTTGTATATTAGTATTAAAAAAAAAAAAGTTAAACAGGTCAACTCGGCCACCTCCAAAATTTTGAAAATGAACTCTATATTTTAGAAGTCTTTATAAAATGCACAATGAGATTACTTCCTAATTTTATAAAGGGCGAATTATACTGATTATCCTTGTAGTTTGGGATTTGTTATTTTGATTCTCAACTTTTTAATTGTCATATATTTAATTTTAAATTTTAAATTTTATTTTACATAAGGACAATTAAAGATATTTTATTTGCAAAAGGTTTATTTCAAGAATGAAGTTGTCATACAGTTAACTTTTATATTGTTTGAAATATAATGACATTTTTTTAATGAATAATTTTGGAACTTTATTGATTATAAAATTCTATCCAGTTTGGTTTTCATAATCTATTTTCAAAAAAAAAAAAAAAAAAAATTGTCTAAGAAACTAAAAATTAAATTGGTAAAAAAAAATTAAAAATACATCATTTTTATATAATTTATCTTTTGGGAGGGTAGAAATAATTTTTTAAAATATTTTTTTTGATATTTTTTTCGTTAAATTAGTTTCTATTTTTTCAAAAGTCAAACTTGGTCTAGCGATACGTTTGATGTCACGACCCGCTTCCTGTACCCAAGGGTTAAGTATCGTAATAACTAGTAACTGCAGTTACCTCTGGTCAATTATTAAACAAATTAATAAACGCGAGCGGAAGTAATATTTAAATGAGGGTACCAAAACAATCATCGGAATTTCTATTTTTATTACAAAATTTATTGACTAAAAAGACCGATATTTACATATAAACATATCCATAAAAGTGCTGTGTGTGTCTATTCCACAGCCCTGCGTCCAAAACTTTTCAAAAGTTATTTCTGAATTGTACTGTTTCCTGAAAATTGGTAAACAGCTATAAGCACATGGCAAAGTGAGAAATATTATACCAACAGTATAAGGGACACGAAATAACCATGGATAGTTAGTTAAGCCAAAATATTTACATAACTCAATTTGGTAAATAAATCATTTTAGTGGCAGAAAATGAAATATAGAAATTATGTAAATAAATAACTATAACCATGGTACAGAACAGAGGTCACAGGAGTAACGGTCATAACAGAAATACAGATTCAATAGGTAGTTCGTACGGATTACAGAAGTGGCTCCCACAATAGTGTAGCACTTATCTCTGTACAGCACTTTGCTCCGCACAAAATAGAGGTCAATAGATCCATGACAACAGAAGGCCACAAAGTGATCAAACAGAGGCCAATGATTATTTAAGTCTCCTAGGCATGGGACTCCCGTGGTGGTACTTACAAAACATAATTGTTTATAAGATTATAGTCAAATATTATTTAAAATATAAACAAGGGTGAATTGCACTAATAGTCCCTATAGTTTGGGGTTTGTGTCACTTTGGTTCCTGACTTTTCAATTGTGACACATTTGACCTTAAATTTTGAATCTTGTTCTAAATAAGGACAATTTGAAATATCATTAGATTTTTCAAGGATAAAATTGTCAATTTGATAAAATATAAATTAATTTGACAAAAATAAATGTCAAACAAATATTTTTGAATTTTTAAAAATTATTTATACCCACTAAAAATAAAATTATGTAAAATTGATAAATCTTTTAAACATTTATTTATTTTTTTTACCAAATTAATTTTTATTATGTGTTTGAATGATGATCATGTAAAATTAATTTTTAAAAATTAATCATGTAATTTTTATTAATTTTTGTCAATTTTACATAATTTTATTATTGGTGGATAAACATAATTTTCAAAAAATTTAAAATATTTTTTTGACATTTATTTTTGTCAAAATAGTTTATATTTTATTAAATTGACAATTTTGCCCTTAAAATTAAACAATGGTATCTTCAATTGTCCTTATTTGAAACAAGATTCAAAATTTAGGGTCAAATGTGTCACAATTGAAAAGTTAAGGACTAAAGTGACACGAGTTCCAAACTATAGAGATTGTTAGTGTAATTTCTTTTATAAACAAACATATCCATGAGTTTCATTTTAAGCAAATAGGATTTAGAAAATAATCCACGCAATTGAAATATTAATATAATTTATAATAACTTATATAAAATAAATTTGGTAAGTCAAAACATATGTAAAATATATAAAGGTAACTCAAGATATAATATAACTCATCTTAACTTTAATACCTCACTCTTTCTTTCGACTACTAAAAACCTTCTCAACTTCCACTATTTTTTTCCCTTCATTTTCCCTTCCTTTCTCTCTTCCTTTCCTTCCTCTCTTTCTTTCTTTCTTCTTTTCCTTTTCTTTCCTTCACCCAGCTTAATCAGCTCCCTATTTATAAGGAGGTGAGACCATTGGTTGGCCAACGCATATCTTTTCCCAAGATTTAATTTATAATTTATATTTATCTTATATAAATATTTAAGATAATTATATTTTAACTCAATTTTCTAATATAACTATATAAATAAATTAATTTCTAATTAAATTACACTCTATCGTATATCAACATAAAATTAATTATTTATTTTACTACCACATCCATTATTATTATTATTGTTATTATTATTATTATTATTATTATTATTATTTATTTATTTAATCTTACTTTTATATTTATTTATTTACTATCTTTAACTTTAATTTGGCCCAACTAATATTATAATTCCATATTTCTATTAATTTGGTCCCAAATAATAATCCATAATTTAATTACACTTTATCTCATACACCCGTAACATTTAATATTTTATTTTACTCTTATGGAATATTTAATTAAACATTTAGGGTTTTTCTCATTTATAATTAAATAATACTAATATAAAATTTAAAAGACAACTTAAATTTTCTGGTTGTTACATTTGAAGTCATTATTAAACTAATTCATTAAATGAAAAAATTCAAAACTAAAAATATTTCATATATTAAACATTTCGATTACACATTAAAAGCCTAATAACCATCCATTACATAATAACCATCAAAAAATATCTGTCAACAATAAATATAACAATTTATTACATGATAACCATCCAAAAATATCGACAAAAAAAACCACCTATTACATGATCATCATCCAAACACATACTAAAAATTAATTTGATAAAAAAATAAAAATGTAAAAGATTTATCATTTTTATATAATTTTATATTTGGTGGGTATAAATAATTATTAAAAATTTACAAATAATTGTTTGACATTTATTTTTATGAAACTAATTTATATTTTAATCAAATCGACGACTTGCCCTTGAAATGGAGCAATAGTGTTTTCAATTGTCCTTATTTGGAACGAGATTCAAAATTTATGATCAAATGTATTACAATTGAAAGATAATGGATCAAAGTGACACAAGGTCCAAACTACAGGGACCATTAGTGTAATTCGTTTTTTTTATAAATTCCATTAGTATTTTAAAATGAGCAGTGTTATTTACACCTATCTTTTTTCTTAGGATCCCCCCATATCTTTTATTGAGAAATTCTACTTACATAACACATTTACCTTTTTACACCCTTCATTTGATATATTTTTTCCCCCCAATTTTACATATGCGTGAAATTACGTGTAAAGACAAAAGATAAAAATTAAATAGATTCATTGATAATCTGCAATAAAAAGTTATGATAAGTGATGCCAAGTTGGCTTGACTCTTTGACCTCTCTATTTTCTCTCTAAAAACCTCCCTCCCCGGCCTCTCTTTGGGCTGGCCGGCCGCCGCCTTCGGCTATGGCGGTCGGCTGGCCTAGCTCGGTTCAGCGGTAGTCTTGTTAGTTTTCTTTCTTTCAATAAACTTGAGTCCCCCATTCTTCCCACCTAGGTGTGTTGCTGCGGGAGGATTGCTGCGGGAGTGTTGTTGGTGAGTCCAGGTTTTCCTGCGGGACTGCACAGGTTTGCCATCAGTTTGTCTCAACCTTGCCGTAATAATCAAATCTTCAGGGGCAGCCAGGAATTTTACTCGAGCGCTTTTGACGAGTAGGAGTTTGAGGGGTGCGCTTTTTGGGCGGAAACAAGGGTGTTGTAGGCAATTTAGTTCTGTCCGGGAGTCACTCGTGCGCTCCTCCTCGAGTGAGAGTTTGAGGGGTGAATTTCTACCTTATGTATGGAGGTGTTCGGTGGGTGTGTGGATTCGCGGTGTTGATCGGTGGGTGTTTTCGGCAATGGGTATTGTTCTGTGGAGTTTGGCAGCAGAGGCGAAGGTGTGGGAGTTGGGTGTGAGCAAGAAGTAGTCCTGGTGGGAGATGCAGCAGTGGGTGTTTTTCGTCACTGGGGGATGTTCTGTGGATGTTCTTTGCCGATCAAAAAAAAAAAAAAAATTAAATAGATTCGATTATCTCTTTATGCCCATTATACTTCAATGCCTACTTCTTTTGCTCCTTTCTCATTTCTTCTTATCTACTATATATCTATTTTCAAAAAGTAAGAATCAGTGTTTTGATCATAAAAGAAAATAATGCACAAATAAATGGTGTCGAAGGACTAGTAAAAAAGTAAAATGGTGAGTTTTATTTATTTAGTTTTTATGTTTTCGCTTCGTTTTTGAAGAAGGTTGTTCCATTTTTGTTCGGTGTACTAGAACCAAACAAAATCAAATAGTTCGAAATTACATTGTCGAACCAAAAATACATATTCGGCAACCTACTGTCGAACAAAAAATATTTGTTCAGTAACCTACTGTCAAACAAAAAATACATATTCGGTAACTCACTACTGAACATTTCTAGTTTCATTTTTTTGACATTTTTATATATTTATTTATTTTTAAGGATTATGCTTCTATTTATTATGGTAAGGCTAGTAGTGCCTTGTTAATAGACTATAGTCGTGAATTCATTATAGATGAGGTTTGTTACATTTATCTGCTTTTTGGTTATCTAGTACCTCTAAAAACAAGTAATTGGATTCGTTTTCATCACCAGTGTGCTAATAGATAGGAGAAAGCGTATACTACCTGCATTGATCAATTTCGTACGCTTGTTAGCTTTGATGTAGTAACTATCGACACTATCAATATAGATGGATTGTGATAACATCTCAGTGTGCTTTTATAAATGTTTGTATTGACATATTTGAAGATATTTGTGTTGACAAATTTTATGTGTTTTTATGGATGTTTGTATACTTTATGTTTTTATGGATGTTTAATGTTTTAAGGAAAGTGAATTTGTAAATGTGCAGCAATAGATGACTGGACAAATTCGGCAACATGACACCAGAATCATCCAAATTGTTTGGCAATGTGTAACCGAACAGATGCATCATAAATTTAGGAGAAAAAAATGATATTTGAAGGAAAGTGAATATGTAAATGTGCAATAATAGATGACTGAACAAATATAGTTTGTTCGGTAACATAACACCAGAGTAATTCAAAAGGAATATGTGCAATGAAAAAAATCTGTAACGGTTTTTGAAAAGAGTTTAATTTAGGATTAGTTTTGGTATTATAAAGAGTGTAATGAGAATTTTAATTATTTTTTAAAAGTGTAATGAGAAAATACATGTAAAGACATAAAATTGTGGTATAAGTAGAATTTCCCCTTTTATTTTTTCTAATTCCAATTTTGTCCAAACATGAAATTCCAAATTTACCCTCATCCCTAACCTCTCAACCATAATTTTCCAAACCCTAGATCACCTCCGGTTGCAACATTCTTCCTTCGGTGACCTTTAATTCCTCTACTGTATTGCCATTGTTACCGCTCCTCCTCCGTCGCACCGCTACCATCATTGCCCACCACCCACCGCCGCTGCCATCACCACTAAAACCCTAACCATAGATCTTGTGCTCCCTCTCTCAACTCACCATCACCGAGAGAGAGAGAGAGAGAGAGAGAGAGAGTGTGTGTGTGTGTGTGTGAAAGAGAGAGAGAGAGATATATATCGAGAGAGAGAGAGTCGTGAAGAAGAAGAGAGAGAGAGAGGGATTGTGAATTCAATAAAGGGAGATCAAACCCTCTTCTTTTTCTCCCTTGTCCCCAGATCTAGTTTGCGACGGTGACAGAGCAATTGGGAGAAGAAGAAAGACGATTATGGGATGACGACTATGAGAGGTTGCTGTTGGAAGAAGGGGGTCACCGACAGTAGTAAAAGTGAAGGGAGAAGAAGAAAAGAGAGAAAAAGAAGAAGAAGAAGAAAAAGATGAGAGAAAGAAGCGGCGAGGGGTTGTGAATTGGCCACCGACGATGATCGCCGGAGTTGATGGGATGAGATTAGGGTTAGGGTTAGGGTATGGTTTGGATTTAGGGTTAGGGAGCGGGGAAAGGGAAGGGGAATAGAAAGAAGAAGAGAAAGAGAAAACAAGGAGGACGCGGGGCTCGCCGGAGCAGGGTTGCCTTCGATAGAAAGGAGGAGAAGAGTTGGGTCTAAAGAATATGGGTATATTTGGTATGAAGGTGAGAATTCAAAGAGAAGATTCAATTATGTGAGTGGGGGTACAAAATAAATAGGTAAGGCCATTTAACAGCTCTCTTTTAAAATGTATAATGAAAGGAAAATGGTATAAGCCCCATATTTTCTAGCAAATAAATGATCAAATGTCTCACATAAGTATGGGGTAAACAAAATTGTGGACCTCACACCCATGTGAGACATTTGATCATTTATTTGATAGAAATTTTGGTATCCCTAGCATTACCCATAATGAAAGAAAAATGTTATAGGTCACAAATTTTCTACCAAATAAATGATCAAATGTATCATACAGGTGTAGGGTCCAACTATTTCATTTATTAGTTGACAACATTAATTTGATCAAATGGAACTTATTAGTTATTAGCATTTATTTCATCAAATAGAACTTATCAATACCGGTGGTGTTACATGCACTAATTAGTGTACACATTAGTGTACTAACTAGTGTTCTAATATTATTATTTACCACATTTATTACATAAGTTACAAATACTCAAAACTATACAAATGATGCCATATCATCTGTTTGTACACTAGTATGTATATTAATTAGTACATTACTCTATTAATACACAAGTACATGTTCTGTTTTGTTTTATTTTTTTTTAAAGATTGGAAGTACATGTTACTTGTACATTTTTTTAAAATAATAATACTTAGAAGAAAAAGTATGTATACTTTTTATTTGTTAGATTATCTTAATTATTAAAATGACTTAAAACAATAAACTTAAGGAAAAAATGAAAAAACTTGCTTGTTAGATATATATATTTTTCTTCTCATTAAATTTTTTTTTCTTCAAAACACTTAAAAGAAAATTATTTTCAATTAGTAATATATCAAAACTAATTAAATATTTTTTTGTGTAAATATCTTGATCGCTAGACAAAAATTTTAATTCTGCCCCGAGGTCCAGGACCCCCTAACTATCTTTGGCTCTAGAGTTACCTTTACAAAGATGACATCTGTTAAACAAATTTAATTAATTTTACAGAATATAGACAAATAAAGCTAGGGATGCACAAAAAATTGGGGAGATAATTAAACTCCGTTTGGCATTTAGGTTAAAATAGCAAAAAAAGTAAGTAAAAAAAAAGAGTCAAACATCTCAGTTATTTATGATTTTCAATGCAACGAAAAAAAAGCCATTTTCAAATCAAATCCATTAACTTTTTTTCACCTCATAAAAATTTTAAAAAGTGAAAAAGTCATGAAAAAAGAGACAATTCTCAAACAAGGCCTAAAGCATGTAGTTAAAACAAATTTAGATGTTCTTGACACTACTAAAAAAAGTACTTTTTGCGACCGCTACAAGCCGTCGCAAATAATAAAAAAACAGTCGCAAAAGACTTTTTGCGACGGCCCATGCGACGGCAAATGAGGGTCGCAAATGTGGGGGTGGCAAATACTTTTTGCGACCGCAAAATAGCAGTCGCAAACTATTTGCGACCGCCTAACCTGCTTATAGCGACTGATATTTTGCCGTCGCAAAAGAGTTTTAAAAAGGCCTACAATGTATTAGCGACCATCTTCTTACCGTCGCAAAAAATAAAAAAAATACCTATATCATATATATATTCAAATATTATATAAAATAAACATAAAGACATATTTGCAAAAATCTCAACATTCAGGCATTATTTTCCATTTCTTCCCTTAATAAAATTCTCTTTCTTCAATAAAAAAAAAAAAAAAAAAAAAATGCAACAATAACAAGGAGTTCTATGCCACACAGCTTACAGTCATTCAGGATTTTTGTTGTCATTTTTATTTTTCAGAATCCAAATTTTGACATTGACTTTCTGTTCTGATTCTAAAGATCGGATCATACTTGAAAGGAAAAAGAAAATTACTGGAATTTGTAGCAAGTGAGAAACACCATACATGAGAGTGTAGGACAAGTGAACTGCTTATTGACTTGAATAAGAACTCTTTGACTTCAAAGTTTCATACGGCGACAGCAACGGGCTTTTTGCTGGTTTTTATTCCTTTTATAGCTGCAACACATTCATTTCAATAAACAAAGGTTAAAAATACATCTTTTTTTTCATATAATATAGAATTAAATTCTCTTTTATAGGTCTTAGGTGTCCATACCTTCAGCATAATCTTTAGCTCCAAAAACAGCAGAACCAGCAACCAAAGCATTGGCCCCAGCCTCAATAACCTGACAGCATCATAACAATTACAAATGGATATATTATATATAGGTCCTGTCATTAATCGTCCCACTTGTATAGACATTGTTCATACATTATTGAAAAAAATTTGCTCTCATCCAATGAGGTATGATGATATGTTTTACTTATAAAATAAATGGAACCTAGTGTAGTTTAAAGGAAGTTCAATTCATTAAGCCAAAAATATCTAGTTCTCCTTTCAGTTTTGGCTTTTTCTAGCCATTTCTGGCGCATTAAACCAAAAATAAAAGCTTGTTTGTTTTCAGCTAACAGAAAAGAAAAAAAGAACTAAGGACCCATTCAACTTTCCCACTAAGAAAAAAAATAAATTGTTTAGCATTTACCAAACACATCAACGTTTTAGCAACAACTTCATCCTAAACAGTAGAAAAGCAAAAAATAATAATAATAATAATAATAATAATAATAATAATAATAATAATAATAATAATAATAATAAATTACTAAAAAAGGCCATTGCCAAACCACACCTGAGTGTGACATGAAGTAGAGGGCTACTTCATGTTCAACCTATAAAATATGTTAAAACAGAGTTCAATGCACCATCCAGATGCTATTTGAGCATCAATACTTCAACAATAAAGGTGGAAAAAGAATTAAAACTTTCCTTCACAACTATTATTGGCAATAGAAAGAAAGTTTCCGACAGATAATACTACTTAGGGGCATATCTCCACATAACGGAAAGGACTTTCTAAATGGCGAACCTTATATGCATTTTTGGGACCAACTCCACCATCTACTTCGATCCATGGGTACACCCCCTGCAAAAAGAAAAACAAAAACGAAAAAGACAATGTTATTGTTTTCATTTTATTGTAAGGACTGCACAAGAAATAAGAATGCAATACCTTCTCTGCGCACATTTTTCTTAAATCTGAGATTTTCTTAACTTGGCTCTCAATAAAGCTCTGCCCACCAAATCCAGGGTTCACCAACATGATCAAGACCAGATCAACCACTGTTAACAAGAAAAGAATATCATTCCAACAATTCCATTTCATTTGACCACATGAACCTAAATGATGACACTAATATCTTCTCCACTGAAAAAGTACGCTTGCTACATTATATTACAAAGATGGTGTCTCTCGATTTACATAAGAACGAAGTTCGTGTTAGTGGAATCTACATTAGAAAACATTCCAATTACACACATATTTCACTCTGCTACACTAATGGCAGTCACGAGCGGACCAGCACAAGCGCATCATAGCTCCGTGTAAAGCGCCGTTACAGATTCTTCTTGAGACAGATTCCATTACAGAGAAGTACATAACTTGGATCGTTACAAATTAATACATAAATCCAGTCCAAGCACCTTCAATTATTCAAGATACTACTACTTTGCGTCAAGGATAATTATTTAGAATTGAAGTCCTATTAATTTAGAATCTAAACAACCCATGTCTAGAAAAATGAGAACTCTAAGGCCAGAACTAGAGGATAAACAATTTTTTTTCAAATTCAACATTCCACAAGGACAACCGCTTTTAGCCATTTAAAGACTATGACCCTTCTATCAAAATTTCACTGGTACAACAACATTATCCTCAATTTACAGGGAAGAAAAGTATGCATTACCTGTGTGTTGTTTTTAACACTCATCATCAGAACAGAAACATGCCCAGTGCTGAATTCCTCTTCCTCATTCTTGACCTGTCACAGACAGTTTCAAACAAATTTTATATCATAAAAGGAGCATGGAGGCAGAAACTACAGCAAATAAAAAATGTAAACAATAAATTAAAAAGTCTATTTAGCAGGAAGATGAAAAATGATGGGTAGGTCAAATTATACATACATATATATATATATATATAGCCCTCCACGTGCTCACTTGGAGAGGAAGCACTTAGACATGCTGAATGATGACAATATTTTTTATTATCTAATCTACCTTCAAATTGATTTGCGTACCTTTGCAAATCTTAGTCTACCTTTTTTCCTAGGGTAGGAAATTGTGCAACCATGCTTTGTTGTGGTTGTGTTTTCTGTTGTTTATTCTCCTTGCACCAGGTTGAATAGCTACTCTATTCTGAGGTTTACTATATCTCATATCATTTATCCTACACATTTAGTCTTTCCATACACATCTAATTTATCCTACACATTTAGTCTTTCCTATCATCTTCTCTATCTCAGCATCAACACAAAATATAAAATCATTAAATAATGTTTCAAACAAGGGAATCAAGGTAATTAAGGCAAAATAAAATGCCTAAGAAAAATCTATTAGGAAACTATCCCATGAAATTGAATGGTGAAGTTGTGTAGAGAATGAACCTTGAAATCTGTGCAGCAAAGCAAAATGAAACAAAATGTGGTTTCTTTTTCTTCTTTTTTTATTTAGTCCATGATTTCCTCTTTCATAGTGAGACTTGCCGCCTTGTATTTCACATGACATCACCCCAACACTTCCATTATTACCACTGGTAACCTGTTTGCGGATTCACCTACTTGCCGCCTCGTATTTCACAAGGCATCACTCCAACACTTTCATTATTATCACTGGTAACCTATTGCGGATTCACCTACTCCATTGCTGCTTCGATCCTCAAAAACCCTTTCTCATCGTCCTCATTTGCTTTGATTCTCAACCTTTGCTTTCCTGTTCCAACAACATTGGAGCTACAAAAAATTAGAGGAGCAAAAAAGAAGGGTGAATAAATGGACAAATACTCTTTGTTTGTCACAAAATGCTGCCATGTCACAATCTCGGTGCTTAGACTACTTCGTCCTATTCAAGCCCAAATTAGAGACAAGCCAAACTCCCCAGAATAATAATAACAATCATCATCATTCAAGGGTTTTCCTCAGTTTATAAAAGAACTGTTTGCTGCATTTTTATCAAGCTGAAGTTGATCATAAAAAAGATGAATCCAAAAATATCTTTCCTCCAACTTGCAAATAATTAATTTCTTTTAGCTTATTTAATCTATTTTTGCAGCATAAGCTATGAACACAAATTGTTCCAAACATTCTTGCATATATTCTCAAAAATAAATGAATTAAAAAAAAAAAAAAAAACAAACAAACAAACAAACAAACCAAAAAACCAAAAGCAACATATAAGCAGTTAGAATAAGCTATACCAAACAAGGCCAATGTCTTCTGCAACAATTGTCCATTGTAGACTTTAAACTTGAGCTGCATTATGTGTTCTCAAAGCGTTTGGTAAACTGATTTGGCTAAACTGAAGTTGGTTTTATGGTTTTCTTTTTTGAAGATAAATAATGATTTTCTAAGAAAAAATAACAGAACAAGTAAGATTCCCCATCCCACCATATTTTCAACTCATCAAGGGATGCCACATGAGAATCCATGAAGACAAAGATGAAAAGTTGTTTACACTCAAGAATGGGGCTAATTATGACTTCCCTGTTGTGTTGATTGGATGATGAACTGTCAAAAGAATGAGGAAAAGAGAGGGAGGGAGGGGGGGTAAAGAAAAGAGAGAAACAGAATCTGAAAGATATTATATAAACTGAAACACATCACACCTCTCTTACTGTAGTGCTATTGTTTATATACAATGTATAACCGCCTCAACCTCTAACAGATGGCTGTTCAGGGGTTTTGCTAACCTGCACAACTCTTTGACTAAGATGCACTAAAACTCTTAACCTACACATACTAGCACAACCACTCTAACTGACTGCTACTCTGTATTAACTGCTGCTCTGCATTAGGACTAGGAGATCTGCAAAGTATGCTGCTGCTCTGCATTATCACTATTGTGAAGTATAGCACTTGAGCTTGAGCTAGCACTTGAGCTTGAGCTAGCACAGCCTCTGTCTCTGTCATTAGAGGGGGTGTGTGTGGGGAATTTTTTTAAAAAGCCTGAAGAAGAAGCCTTTTCCCATGACCATTGACATGTATATATGTATGCTCCATTTTACCTTATCTCATTACCAAAGCACAAAAAATAAGATACAGAAACAAGAAGAAAAGGCAGCTTTTTCTACTGTATTAGTGACATGAATTTTCAGTTCCTGCAGAATCTGCCACCTTTAGAATTCTATCTGGGTTGCTTTCAGCTGCATAACGGTTTTAAGTGAATATATTCATATTCATCAAGTCTAATGGTGTTTACAAATATTATTGGGAAGACTTTATTAATTACCTGTGCTGGAACCCACTTTACATTGTGAACTTGCTCAAGTATCAGCTTTGTCATGAATGATATAAACCTTGACACCTGCCAAAATTAATAATATAATTCTCAATTTGACCTCAGGCTTTCAAGTTAAGAATGTCAAAAGAAACTTAGCAAGATCATTCTCAACAAACCTACAAGATATTGACCTGGAAGGAGCCCTTAGAATCATTGCTCTTAGTCAGAAAACATGATGGACTTAATGAACCCAGGCATGTTTGAATACCTATAAGCTAAAAGTACACTCAAAAGACAATACCCATAGGCCATATCTGGAGAAATAATTTTTACATTCAGTATTTCTCCTTCCTTCACGGTTTGTAAAAAATATATCTGGATTCTCTTTCCCAATCTCCATTGATTGTCCTTTCCATAGATTAGTTGAGATTAAAAGCAAAAAGGTTAATGAGTCCACATAGCAAAAAATATGATCAAATTTTCAGCACGTATTAATTCAACTAAACATTTCAAATACATATATATATATATATACAAGTTTTCTTCCAATTGAGTATCAGTTGATCTACAAAATCATCAAATGTGTTTTGGCTACCTTAACCTCAATGCAAACGCCAAACTTAAAAACTTCACAAAATCAACATTGAAAATCAATGTACCTTCTTCGTGTGCATCATCAAGCCATTGCAAGTGTAGATCCCAACATCTTGAAGCTTCTTCACATCTGCAACATTGATTCCATGAGCAATCACTGCAAAATCACATGGATACAAACAAAAAGAAATTATAAATTAAACTTCGATTAAGTTAAAACAGAGCACACGCCAATCCAATTTCTATACATGTAGAACCACATAAATCCATCACCGATCATGACTATCGAACTTACAGTAAAGATATATAGATGAAAATTAAAAGCAGATCAGAAAAATATGTGAATTCCAGTATAAATCAAAGTTACTCAGCAATGAATGAACACAGATATATATATATACATATGAAAATATAGCAAAAGGATTGATTCGAACCAAAGCTTCGTAGCTGAGAGAGAGTTAGATCAATCATGAGTTCAAATCACTCCAAAATCTATACACAGGTATTGGAAATAGAAATAAATAAGAGAAGAATAAAATTAAATCAAAGAGAGTCAATCAAATAGCAAGAGTTTAAACTCATTCAAATTGATTTCACACATAGGGCCAGAGTATAATACCATGAGATTACAGCTAAACACACACAGATTTCCACACACACACACAGAGACTAGGCGAGTGGACGGTAATCGGCGCGAGTCATATCATGATCGACACAGAGCATCGCATAGAGAGCGTAAACTATTCCAGGAATGTAACCTAAGATCGTCAATACCAAGCATATGAAGAACTCTACCTGCAATCCACAATATATATACATCTATAAATATACAAATATGTATGTATATATATAGAGAGAGATTCATACCACTAGAGTTACGACCATGGCGAGCAAAGAGAGCGAGAGAGACAAAGAGTGCGCGAGAGCTAGAGAGACCTCTCTGTTCATCAAAGTCGTGAAAATGACAGTGAAAGGGGCTTAGGGCATAGGTGAGTGTAACAAAAGGGCAAAATAAATTGGGGTCAGTGAAGGGAATAAAAAATAGGGGTAAAATATGCCTTTTGGCACAGATCATTTCCAAAAATATTTTCTTTTTGCGACGGCTTAGTAGTGGGTCGCAAAAAATTAGACGCAAAAAGTCACTTTTTTAGTAGTGTGAGTACATACGAAATTCAACAAGCCTACCAATACCCAATAAGAATGTTCAATTTCTATAAAACAACATATCATGTATCACATAGATCTTCTGGAGAAACATGTCAATGCATCCATCTACTGCTACATAGTATCTCCGCCGCCAATTTTTGCTAATGAAAAGAGGCGCAACGACGCTCCAAAATCCCAAAATATATGACATAGCCACACAAGAATAGAAAAAAAGAGGTTCATCGACGATCCCATTCTCTTCCATGTGCCTAATTTCTTCTTTTCTACGATCTTCATTGTTGTCAGTGCCACCTACTTTTCCCTCTTCACCCGAGCATTTTCTTAGTTGTTCTCCGCAAAGATTTGGATTACCAATGTAGCTAACTTCGGTAATTGTGGAGAGATGTTGACCAAAAGGAACCATCCCCGACAAATTATTGAAAGCAACACTGAAAAAAGAAAGGGTATCGATTTGTCCAATTTCCCAAGGTATTTTTCCGGTTAGATTGTTGTAGGAGAGGTCTAAACTTTCCAAATTTGTTAGGTTTTGAAAAGATTTTGGAAAGTGGCCGGTCAAAAGATTATGGGACAAATTTAAGGAACAGAGTTCACTTAGGTTGCCAATTTCAGAGGGAATAGTATCGGACAAATGATTGGACGAAAGGTCAATGCCGGTCATTAAAGTGAGTGGTAGACCTCGGTAAGAATATGAATGACCTTTTGTGGTAAAATCAATCGGCACCCAAGAACTTGATTGGAACTTCTTCTTCCATACTAAGTTGTTACTAAGGCAAGATGGAATGTTCCCTAGGAAGTTGTTGTTTGAGAGATCTAGGATTTGTATATATTTCATTTGACACAATTGCATTGGAATATAACCTTCAATGTGGTTTCCCGCTAGGAGGAGAGCTCCTAAATTAGGAAAGGTTGGTAATCGGTTTGAGATGATTCCAGAAAGATTGTTTTTACCCATGTCTAGAATCAACAAAAGGGGGCTATTCGACAGGCAACGGGGCATACTTCCGACAAAGTTGTTGTCACGTAGTAGTAACCACCTCAACTGCCTCATATTACAATCTCGTGGAAGCAACTCGCCTTGTAAGCTATTGTTTGACAGATTTAGGTAAAACAATGAGGAGTTTTCTGTCAGCCGCGGTGGAATTTTTCCCTCCAACTTATTGTTGGACAAGTCCAACTGTTGTAAACTCGCTAATTCGCCTAATGATGGAGGAAGGGTACCGGTCAATCCATTGGTTGATACATTAAATCGATATAGCCTAGGGTAAAGAGCACTGATGTTCAAAGGCAATGGCCCCTCAAAGTAATTGCATGAGATGTCAAATTCAACAAGAGGGGATGCAACATTTCTGCTACTTTGAGGAAAATTACCACTAAACATGTTGCCACGCAGCCTCAAGACAGACGAAACATTGTGGAGAATCCAAATAGGAATAGACCCTGCGAAGAAGTTGCCGGATAAATCAAGGGTTTGTAAAGTATACTGGGCGGAAATGAAACTCGGGATACCATGATTACTTTTTTTGTTCAGATTGCAATCGGCCAATAATAAATGTTCTAACTGGAAGGAAGGTTGCCAAGACGGATTTTTGGTTTCAACTTCTATTTGGTTGTATGAAAGGTCAAGATAACGAAGTTTGGAGAGATTAGCGAAGGTTGAGAATGGTACTGGACCTTGAAAATGGTTATGAGAAACATCAATGGTCTCGATGATTGTTAGGTTGCTAAAAATTGAAGAGGGATTTCCCTGAAACGCGTTCTTTGACAAGATTAGTATGCGGAGTGATGGCATGTTGCCCCAACACGGATGCACTTGTCCTTCGATTGAATTGTCTGAAAGATCTAGTTTTTGCAAGGAACTCAGGTTACACAATGCTGCATTGAAAATCAACTTTTATCATCATTATTTTGGTAAAAAATAATTTGAAACTACTCCACATTAGAAGTTGTCAGATTAGCACTGCTTAGGAGCCCTGTTTTGGCAAAAAACATTTTCTTGGTAGGACAGAAAACATTTTTTTGTGATAACGGAAAACAATCTTATTTAGGTGGAAAATGTTTTCCAAGTTAAAATCTTACCAACGTCACCACATCCACATCCACATCCACCAACACCTCCACCTCTAATCACCAGCACCAGCACCTCCACCTTCTCCACCCCACTACCACCATCATTAGTACAACTACTAGCTCATTAATTTCAAGATCGTATGAAAATATTTTCCTTAAAAAATGTTTTATGCCAAAACAAATGGAGCAGTAAAGAGCACCCAAATAGATGTACCAAACACAACCTCACTGAAGGTTATGAGCCAGAAGTAAAGATTGACGTAGTAAAAAATTCTCACCTTCTGGGACTGCCAATTCACTGATTTTATTGCCTTGGAGGACCAATTCTTGCAGCTCCGTGAGCTGCGCAAACAAACTCAAATCTGGAGACCATGGAAATTGCTCTTCTTCGCGCACATAATATAAGAAAATCCTAGCAACACGGGAGTTCGTGGGGCTACAATCAACTCCATCCCATTGGCAACAATCATCGTAAAACCAACTTGAGAGGAGTGACCCTGGTTGATTGCCTACGGAGTCTCTTATTTGAATGAGAGCAGTCTTTTCTTCTTCCCAGCAACCTGTACACATTCCAAAAACGAAACAAATGATGATAAGCATCACAAGCCACATTTGTCGACAAGTATTGGCATGGATATACTTCATGTTCATGGAAGACATGATGAAGGAATAATAACTTGAATAGGAAAGAGAATCTTCTTTTTTTATACACTTTATTTGCCTTTTGTAAGTCAGGTCCTTCATGTTCTGCTATACTAGTTGTTTTTCACTTATTTTTCTTTTTAATTAATTAATTTTTTTTTTTTTACTGTAGTTGCTGATTTTCTCCCTTTCATCACAAGATTTACATCAGTCTTCACATTCCGTAAGGAAAATGGGAAGCATCAACATGTGACTCATTCCCCAAAATTGAAATAAATAAATAAAAGAGTTCCTCTTGTGATAAAACTTGAACTTTTGACCTCTTAATAAGATGCAAAAGTTTCAACCAATCAAATTATTCTCAATTGATCAATAAAAATATTTTCTACCCTTGCTGGCCTACACTTTTCAAGAGAGAGAAAAAAAAAAAGGTGCTTCCATTTACACCCTTAAGGCCAAGTTTGGGAAGTCCCAAATAATCCATCTTTTTATCTTTTTATTTTTTTATCATCAAATCACCTCTCTATTTTTCTGTATATCTTTTCGTAAAAAGATAAAAAGTGCACTTATTTAGGTCATTCCAAACAACTCCTAAATTTCTCATTGCTCCCACTAGTACTTGCAAAGAAAAATTAATGGGGGTGTAATTCGAAACTCCCAAAAGTCAATCAAGAATATTACAATGACCACATTTTATTTATTAATTTATCATATCATGTTTAACACTATATTTGAAATAGATATGAGGGGTGAAACTTATTATATCAATTTAATATTGGCATATAAGATGATAAATAAAATATTATAAAAATATATTACCATCAGGCCAACTTAGTTTGATTTAATTCTTATTAAGTCCTATTAAAAATAAGCCTTAATAAAAGCCTCGCTAAAAATAATTTTTTATGATGCTTTTTTGCATGTCACTAAAATTAACAATTAGTAACTTTTTGATCACAATTTTTATAAATTGTCGCTAAAACTTACCATTAGTGACGTTTTTTGTGACGAATTTTTAAAATTGTCACGGAAAGTTGAAACTTAGTGACGTTTTTTTGTGACGATTTTTTTAAACTGGCACTAAAACTTATAATTAGTGATATTTTTTGTGATAATTTTCAAACTGTCGCTGAAAATTAACAATTAGTGACTTTTTTTAATAGTATTTGATGAAAAACACTATTAATTCTCACAATACTTATTGGATAATAAGTCTACTTAGTAAGACCTACACGTAAGTCTCCCTTTATTTTAAGACTTAGACAAGAGAGGTGAGACTGACCAAAAAAGGCACCTAGAAAGTGCTACGAAACCTTCAGCCTGGTTTGAGTAGATAGTGATACTATGACCCGGTTTGGTGTAGCTGTTAAAACAGATTATAGATTATAACTTAACAGATTATAGATTACTACTTTAATCAGAAGCTGTTAATCTGTTTCGTGTAGCTGTTGAATTATAGATTTAAGTTACTGAGTAGTGTTTGTTAAATAAGTTGTGAAGTAACTTTTTTAATTAACTTTTATTTTTTGTTATTTGTTACTTGTCTATATTTCTCATAAAAAATAATAATAATAATTTATAGTCCATTTGGGTCTTTTTCTATTTTTGAAAAAATAAAAAATAAAAAAAATCTAAGAGTATAACCGAAAATTAACATGTTCACAGTAGAAAAGTTGATAATCAGAAATAATAAGGGGTGAGCAGCTTCTCAGAATCAGCTTTTTTGAGTTAAAATAAATTGTTAAAATCAGAAACTGTTTGAAATAAGTTTAACCAAACAGTTCAAAATAGTTTTTCCAAAGTTAGAAGATATAAGTTGGCTCAAAAAAATTCAAACAAACACCCCCTATAGCCCATTTTCCTGGAAAAATCTTTACGTTCAATTGGGGGAGCCCATTTTCTTGGAAAAATCTTTACCTACAACCTACAAAGTGGGACTTCAATTGGGGGAGCCCATTTTCCTGGAAAAATCTTTACTAAGGTAAGGCATTTCACTTATTGTTTGCCTTGCTTTTCAAAAATCAAATCAAATTACCAAGTCTTTAATTCACATTATTTTTTTTAAGTCTCAAGTCTTAATTAGTGGGATAGATTGTATTTTTTTTTTTCCCATCCTATTTGGTACAACTAATGGTTGCATATGGTTTTTTATATTTATTTATTGGAGCTACTTATAGTTTCTTTTTATTTTGTTTTATTTCATTTTCAAAGTTTGTGTCGGAGTGTTTAGTGCGACATTTGCTTATAATTAATGAGAAAAAAATAATTTAAGTAAATTGAAAAAACAGATTATCTTGAAGTTGAGAGATGAGTGATTTTTTAGCTTAGTTTCTTAATTAATAACTTTTAGGTAAATGATATAGAACTCTAAATCTAAAATTCTAATTTGAGTTGTAGTGATGTGGCTAAAAAAAATAAAACCAAACATCACATCATGGGTAGGGGGTCTGTTCATTAGAGCTCTATATTAGAGCTCCCACTCTTTTTCCTAACTTTTAACTTTACCAAAACTATACCAAACAAATCCTAGGATCCAAAAATAATAATAATAATAAAATAAAAAATTATCGATATTCTTTGGGTGTAAGGACAGAATTAGGAGAAGACCATGAGGGGGTCATGGCCTCCCTGTTTTTGTGAAAATTATTTTTTGTCATAGAATTTTAAAAATATATATGTATCATTTTATACATAAAATGACCATCTGATATAAAAATATATATATGCTATGCTTCTTTCATATTGAATTCTCTTTCTATTTTACATCAATTTTTTTTTTCATCTTATTAGAAATTGCTTATGTGGTAATTAAATTTTTCTTATGTATATATAATTTATATATATTATATTATACATACAAGTGTGTTTTGTATATATGATGAAAAAAATTATTTTTCTTTTGATCTCTCCAATAATAAAATAAAAAATAGTTGAGAGCACTAAAAGTAGGGCTCTAATAGCACTACTAATGATGTGACAGTGAACCCCGCCCAGTGCCTATGCCTTTTTTTTTTTTAACATTCCTAATGTATTAGTGTTATTAATACTCCATCCGTTCCAAAATAATGGTCTCTTTTTTTGGTAGTACAATTATTGCATTTGAGAAAAGTTGATTTTCCAAAATTATCTTTTTGATAGTACATTTTTTGGGAATAGCAATGTCATAATTGTACTTTTTATATTGTTTATTAATTTAAAAGAAAGACAAAATAGGAAATTTACATTATTTTTGTACTTGATTTTTTAAGAGAGACTAATATTTTAGGACAATAAAAAATAAAATAAGGGACTAATATTTTGAGACGGAAGAAGTAATTTTTTTTAGTGATATAAATCTACAAATCCTCATTCCGTCTTTGCTTGGTGGACACGTTGTTGGAAAATTGGCCAATGTTGCAAGCTCAACCTAATCGTGACTTGATTAATGACTAGAGAGGAGAAACTAAAACACAGAAGAAATACTGAAAGTGCTATGCACATTCATCTTTGTCTGAGCTTTCATTTGACCCAAAGAGAGAGGACTTCAATCAATCATCCATGGAACCCATTTCACACGCAAATTTGACCAAGGACTATGCATTTAAAACATGGGATACTTCAAAAAACCCCCAAACCCCACCACCCACCCACCCACCCACCCCCTTCTTCCCGTTTTAAAATTTCTCCTTGCTCCCACTTGTACTTGCAAAGAAAAATTAATGGGGGTGTAATTCGAAACTCCCGAAAGTCTATCAGGAAATTACAATAACCACATTTTATTTATTAATTTATCATATCATTTTTAACACTATATTTGAAATAGATATGAGTGGTGAAACTTATTATACCAATTTAATATAGGCATATAAGATGATAAATAAAATATTATAAAAATATGTTACCATTAGATCAAATTAGTTGGACTTAATTCTCATTAAAGTCCTATTAAAAATAAACTTTAATAAAAGCATCGCTAAAAATAATTTTTTGTAATGTATTTTGCATTTGTCACTAAAAATTAACAATTAGTGAATTTTTTTTGTCACAATTTTTATAAATTGTCGCTTAAACCTTACAATTAATGACGTTTTTCTCTAATGAATTTTTCAAATTGTCACTGAAAGTTGAAACTTAGTGACGTTTTTTTGTTACGATTTTTTTAAATGATTGCTAAAATTTATAATTAATGACATTTTTTGTGACAAAATTTTCAAGCTGTCGCTAAAAATTAACAATTAGTAACTTTTTTTTAATAATATTTGATGAAAAACGTCATTAATTCTCACACGACGTATTGGACAATAAGTCTACTTATTAAGACCTACACGTAAGTCTTCCTTTATTTTAAGACTTAGACGAGAGAGATGAGACTGTCCAGAAAAGGCACCAAGAAAGTGTTTTGAAACCTTCAGAGGTAGAATAGAAGAGATTCATAGTGAGGGGATTGTTAGTAAGGGGATTAAGTAAAAGGGTCAATTACGAACACATCCCCTTAAGTTTACTTAAATTACAAATTACACCATATGGTTCTAGAAATTACATTATGCCCCCTAAAGTTTCTAATTTCATAACAAATAGGTCATTTTATTAATAAATCATCAAGTTAATTAACAGTTTTTAATAATTTTAAAATTTTATTTCAATTAATAATTCAGGTAATTTTATTATTGTATAGGTGAACAGTTAGAAATTTCACTTTTCCAATTAATTTTGTTAAATAAAAAAATTTGATAGAGAGGTATTTGTAATTTTCCAAACCACATGGGACAATTCGTATTTTAAGCAAATTTCAGGAGGTGTATTTGTAATTTACCCTAAGTATAAAATTGTATTTGTTTTGATGATAGTTGTTGGTATAGAGATTGTTAAATTTATTTTATATAAAATAATAAAATAAATAAAAAATACAAAAAATTAAACATTAATGTTCAAAAAAAATGCCCAACATGTAAAAAATAAAAAAATAAAAGAACAATAATTTTTACTTAACAAAAAATTAAAAAAATTAAACATTAATGTTCAGAACAAAATGCCCAACATGTAAAAAAATAAAAATAAATAAATAAACAAAAAATAGTCTGGCGGACAATTTTATAATACCAAATCTCACGGGCCTATCCTAATCCCCTCCCCAAGGGGATTCGTAGTCTGGAGGGAATTACGAATCCTCTCTCTACCTCTTAAAACAAACATGATATTAGTGGGTCCCACTTCACTATAAACCTCAATTCTCTCCCTATAATCCAAAACAAACGGGGCCTCAGGGTCATTAGGATATGTCTTAAAATTTTCACGCATTAAAATTCTTACTGGATATACTTAAGAGGTGTTTGAGAAGTGACTATTTTAATTACTTTTTTTTTGACTTTTTACCAAAAATATATATATATATATACAAAAAAATAGAAAGAGTGATGTGATTGGGTATTTTGGGTTTTTGACGTGTGTTGTGGTTTTTCATTTGTTAGATGTACTATGTAGACAATAACACATGATCACTTTGAGAGTATTCAAAGATTAAAATACCCATATAATTCATAAAGTATGTGTCACTTTGATCCCTAAAGTTTTTTTAATCTTTGTCAATTTGGTCCCAAAATATTGGTGAATAAGTTAAAACATAAACTTACAATATTAAGGAACATAATTGACAAATTTGAAACTTTAGGAAGAAAAATGACACAAATTGTATACTTTAGGGACTAAAGTTAAAATTTATAATTATTCTGTTAATGATTTAAACAACAGTCTGGAATTGGACCAATTTAACTCAAATTGAAAACTTCAATGATGAGATTGACAAATCTAAAACTTAAAGGACCAAGGTGATACTTTAATGGGGTGTAATTCGAAACTTCCAAAAGTCTGTCAAGAATATTATAATGACCACATTTTATTTATTAATTTATCATCTAATGTATAAACACTATATTTGAAATAAACATGAGTGGTGAAATATGTTGTAAAATTATTGTAAGATGATAAATAAAATATTGTAAATATGTGCTACTTAAGGCAACAAGAAAGTGCTACGAAATCTTCAGTCTGGTTTTGAGTAGATAGTGATGCTACAAAGTATGACTTCAATTGGGGGAGCCAATTTTCCTGAAAAAATCTTTACTAATTTTTTACATACTGTTTGCCTTATTTTTTCATAAATCAAATCAAATTAGTAAGTCTTCAATTCACATTAATTTTTTTTAAGTCTTGAGTCTTAATTAAGTGGGATAGACTGTATTTTTTTTTTTTTCCATCCTTCTATTCTAAGCATGCCCCTATTTGGTACAACTAATGATGTTGCATATAGTTTTATTTATTTATTTATTTATTCAGCTACTTATAGTTTATTTTTATTTTATTTTAATTTGGAATTTTGTGTCCGAGTATTTGGTGCGGCGTTTGCTTATAGTTAATGAGGAAAAAATAGTTTAAATAAATTGAAAAAACAAATTATCTTAAAGTTGAGAGATAAATGCCTTTTTAACATATGTTTTTTAATTAATAGCTTTTAACTTCAGTAAAACTTCACCAAACAAATCATAAGACCCAGAAAAAAATTATTAATGGCTGATGTTGCAAGGTCAACCTAATCGTGACTTGACTAATGACTAGAGAGGAGAAACTCAAACACAGAAGGGACAGGGAAAGTGCTATGCACATTCATCTTTGTCTGAGCTTTCATTTGGTTGAATGAGAAGAGGACTTCAATCAATCATCCGTGGAACCCCATTTCACAAGCAAATTTGACTAAGGACTGTGCATTTAAAACATGGGATACCCTGTCCCCCCATTTCTAATATTCAGGTCATTTGATATGTTTTAAAATTCTCGTACTTTAAAATTTTTACGGGGATATTTATGTTATATTTGGTTTAGAGATTTGAGAATGAATTTAAAAAGGAAAAGAGAAAAGTTAGATGAAATGTAAATAAAATATTCTTACATTTCACTTAGTTCTACACATCTTTTTTATTTCTATTTTCAAATCCTTTTTTAAATCTCCCAATCAAACACAACGTTAAGGAGTGTTTGAAAAGTGATTATTTTAGTTAATTTATTTAATTTTTTACAAAAAAACGTATAAAAAATAGAAAGAATAGTGATTGAGTGTCTTGATTTTTTGACGTGCATTGTGATTTTTCATTTATTAGCTATACTACGTAGACAATAACACATGATCCTTTGAAAGTATTCAATAATTTTCTCTTGAGTGCCTACCAACTCTTTGTCCATTTGTCTCTAGTCTAATTTAGAGCAAGGGATTGAATGGACAGAGAAAAAAATACTCCCCAACAACCTGAGTAGTGCTTTCCTTCTCTAGCCACTCTGTTTTTGTTTTCACTTAGCAGAAAAACATTTCATCCTATAAGCCATTAAGGTGTGCATATGTGCGTGTTTGTATGTGTGTGTGTGTGAGGAATGAGGATGAGAATTATAAAGAGTTTGTTTGTTTGGCTCACCTATGCAAGCATAATTAGGTTCAACTGGGGGTGCTTAGAAGAACAAAGGGCTGCTCTACTGCAAATAAAAGACTCCATCAACAGCCCAGTAGGATCTGCTTTCTCAAGCTGGCATGATGAAGACTGTTGTCAATGGGAAGCTGTCGAGTGCGATCCATCCAATTCCACTGTCATTAAATTGTTCTTCTACTACAAGAGGGATAAAAGCATACCTGAAAATTGGTATCCAAATGCTACCTCGTTTGCTCAGCTCAAGGACTTGCAAGAATTGCACCTGGACGGGAATCAGATTGGTGGTTTTGCTTCACCTTCCGGTATACCTCTTTTATCCTCTTTCCAATATAGATCTTCCAGTTCTTTGTTACCTTCTCATAAGGCACCCACTAGAAGTACAATTTTTTTTTTTTTTAAAAACACGAAACGCTCCGTTTACTTTAGCAAAAAATATTTTTTTAAAGAAAACATAAACATTTTCCAAAAAATGTTCTGTAAATTTAGGTGTAGTAAACGGAAGATCTATAATATAAGCCACCCAATATTCTTTCCACCCAATTTAGGTGTAGTAAATTTAGGTGTAGTAAAATGTTCTTTCCAATATAGATCTTCCAGTTCTTTGTTACCTTCTCATAAGGCACCCACTAGAAGTACAATTTTTTTTTTTTTTAAAAACACGAAACGCTCCGTTTACTTTAGCAAAAAATATTTTTTTAAAGAAAACATAAACATTTTCCAAAAAATGTCCTATAATATAAGCCATTATCACTTGCAGAAAAACAGTTCATCCTATAAGCCATTAAGGTGTGCATATGTGCGTGTTTGTATGTGTGTGTGTGTGAGGAATGAGGATGAGAATTATAAAGAGTTTGTTTGTTTGGCTCACCTATGCAAGCATAATTAGGTTCAACTGGGGGTGCTTAGAAGAACAAAGGGCTGCTCTACTGCAAATAAAAGAGTCCATCAACAGCCCAGTAGGATCTGCTTTCTCAAGCTGGTATGATGAAGATTGTTGCCAATGGGAAGCTGTCGTGTGCGATCCATCCAATTCCACTGTCATTAAACTGCTCTTCTACTACAAGAGGGATAAAAGCATACCTGAAAATTGGTATCCAAATGCTACCTCATTTGCTCAGCTCAAGGATTTGCAAGAATTGTACCTGGAAGGGAATCAGCTTGGTGGTTTTACTTCACCCTCCGGTATACCCCTTTTATCCTCTTTCCAATATAGATCTTCCAGTTCTTTGTTACCTTATCATAAGGCACCCACTAGAAGTACAATTTTCTTTTTTTTAAACACGAAAGTGAAAAATATTTTTTTAAAAAAAACATTAACATTTTTTTCCAAAAAATGTTATTTGTAAAAAAAAGTTTTCTATGTTTTGTTGCGACCTTAAAACTAATGTGCTAGTGGTTTGTATTTGAGGTGGCGTCAGTGGGGTTGGTGGAGTGGCGGCAGTAGTGGTGGTTGCGGCAACAGTGGAGGCAGTGTTGGTGGGATGGTAAAATGTTTTCCACCTGTGTCCAAATTTGTTTGTTTTCTGCTAATTTTTCGTTTTCCGTCTAACCGAACGCTAAAAAAAAGTTTTCCAAAAAACATTCTGTTCAAACAAACAGAGCGGAAGAAAAGGAAAAGGATTATGAAAAGAATGGCATTAGGAAGCAACAAATTCACCCAAGAACAAAATAGTCACAAAATCCAAAACAAGGGAAGGGATAGCAGAAGTGTGGTTGTTGGGGAAAATAGATGATTTTGATATCTCGTGTAAATCAATCGATGAAAATAAAAGTAATGCGAAAAATTAAATCAATAACGACACAAGTGGTTCCCTCAATGTGTGGTACGTCCATAGGACTTCACTATTAACCAATAGTTTTCAAACGATTACAAACGAGACACGAATAGTCTTACAAATCAATCTTAACAATTTTTACGTGGTTCCCTCAATGTGAGGTACGTCTACGGACTTCACTATCAACCAAAAGTTTTCAAACGATTACAAACGAGACACAAATGGTCTTACAAACCAGCCTTAGATGAATTTCAAATAATCACAAATAAATAGAGGAAAGACCTCGCCAAATAGATAAACGAATTGTCTTCGAAACAAATTGTAGAACACCCAAAATGATGGACCAAATCAGCACCCTCAAAGCACACAGCAGTAGCAGCAAACACCTTTGAAGTTGGAACAGAGGCAGCAGAGAGTGGACTGAAGCAGTCCTTCGAAGCTCACTGAAATTGAGCACTAAACAAATCAGATTTAACCAAGTTCTTTGCTCCCAGCCAAAATACACTCACAGTACTTGACAAATTGAACCACTGAATTAGCCTTTCACAGAAGCTTATACACCAGCACACACCCAACGAAATTGATATATATATATATAATATATCAATATTAGCAGCACACACAATGAACCTCTTGGATTTTTCCGAGACCCTAGCTGCCACTAAACAGATTTTAATACTCTATTGGGCTTCAATTAGTTATAATATACAGAAAATATATTATAACCAAAACCAAACTAAATTAAATGTTTTTTTAATAAATCAATCAGGTCTCATACTCCACTAAATAGGTATATCCAACACTGGCAAAGTTTTAGTTAAATTTTGACTAAAAATCTATTTTTCTATTTTAGCTAATCATGTTTTCAAATGTATTCTCCAACAAACTCTCTATCCTTTATTTCATTTCTTCCTCTTTCCCTAGCTACATGTAGCTAGTGATTTGATATTCAAGTAAAGTAGTTAGCCAATAACTGAGTTTGATGGAGTGTGTTTCTATGATTTTGAGCTATAAAATAGCCAAGAGAAGATTCTAATGAGCGAGATAATGATGCTCTTAAGCAAGCCCATGATCTTGTAAAACTGAATCTCTATTAACATTAAACTGCCTGCATTTCTAGCTCTAAAGCTGTATCTTTAATGTCAGGAGACATAACTTCCATGTAGCCATTTTTGGCCTTTCTTTAATTAAAAAAACAAAATCGCCTATAATATAGAAAGATAAGGGGAAGTCGATATGTTAGAGCCAAGAGTACTAAGGCATGACCCAAGTCCAAAATAAATTAATTTTTGAAGGGCACTCATGGTAGTCCAATATACCAACATTGATGTGGGAGTAGTAGGGGGACACTTCTGTTTTAGAAATATAAAGTTACCATTTTACCATTTAAATTCAGAATTTTCAACAAATCTATGAGAGAAAAACAATAACATGAGATTATGTTAGCAAATGAGGTTTGTTTCATTTCCGAAGGGCCAAGAAAAAATTTACCTACGGCAAGAACTTACAAAAGGAATGACATTCTGCAAATCTTGACTATATCCATCCTTAGTAGTTGTTTTTTTTCAATACCTTTTCAACAGATGCATTAATTGTTAGAAATGGTTTTTGAAAAAATCTGGAAAAACAGAATTTTTTCTAAACTTTGGTCTAATTTTAAGTGGGACCCATGCGCCGAATTTTGCGGGTCTAAATGGCAACGCGTTCTATGCCGCATTGTGATTCACGTGGTATATTTCGTTGCTCAAAACCATTATCGGGTGAATGGAAAATTGAAGCCAAAGTGAGCTCCATGGAAATGAAGTTTTTGGTAGAAATTCCTTAAGGTTTGAATAATGGCTTGTCCCACATTGGTTTGGTGGAAAAAATTTTATGGGTTTATAAGGCATGAGATTAGAATTGGGGATAGGCCCCAAGGGGTACCCAAGTTTTGTAGAGAGGGAGGTTATGGGCTAAACCCAAAAATTATCACACGCGCACATCGCCATCCGTCTGGGCAAGCACGTAGTGTGAGATTGGGTTAGGCTTGTCCGGCACAATACTTATCTTTTTAAGCTAAAAATATTTGAATTTATTTTATTTGTTTGGAAATAAAATCTGTCTGGTTTTTATTTCAAAATTCTGGTTGGAAATAAATTCAAAATTTGCTTTGCACCTTTTCCGAATTTCTATACAGGTTTTTATCTATTCAAATTCAAACCCAAAGCAGTCAAAAATTACCACACGCGCATGCCGCCGTCCCTCTGGGCGGGCGCGTGGTGTGAGGTTAGGTTAGACTTGTCCAGCCCAATACTTATTTTTTTGGGCCAAAAACATTTGAATTTATTTTATTTGTTTGGAAACAAAATCTGTCCGTTTTTTAATTTTAAAATTCTGGTTGGAAATAAATTCAAAATTTGCTTTGCACCTTTTCTGAATTTCTGTATAGGTTTTTATCTGTTCAAATTCAAACCCAAAACAGTTAATATCTGTTTAAATTCAAACCGAACAAGTGCTATACTTGTTGAATTCAAATTGAAAAGTCACCATTACACCTATAAATAGACAAGTCCTTCATTTGGATTGTTCACTCCAATTTCTGTTCTTAAATCTGCTACTGCTCTCTGCATCTTGCTGCATTTAATTTTCTATGAGAAAGAGTGCAAACACAAAGTCTGTTCGTTGTTGATCATTTTATCCTGGAAGATAGACATCCGCAAATCTAAAAGTATCGTGGGGAGGACGAATCTGTCTTAAGGACACAGTGTTAAATACTGGACTTGATCAAAAATTTGTTCAAGAAATTAATCAAGTAAGTTGTTAATTTATTTTCTGATTTATTATTTATTTATATCAGATTTTGATTTTGTTTTTGTAACAAAATAAATATCTGTTTTATTTATTTTATTTTATTTTATAGTTTGATTTTTGCAATCAAACAAACGCTCTCCTTTCCTTTATTTCTTATGTATTCCGTTTGTTGTTAAGTACATAAACAGAATTTATTTTTTCAAATATAGTGAAGATTGTCCAGATTTTCTGACATACCTGTTAGAAAATGAACCTCAAAGCTTTAAGGAAGCAATGATAGGCCCTGAAGCACCTTTATGGAAATAGGCTGTTAATAATAAAATTGAATCCATTATGCAAAATCATACTTGGGAATTAGTGGATCTTCCACCTTGTTCTAAACCTCTTGGATATAAATGGATATTCAAGAGAAAAACAAAAGCAGATGGTTCAATAGACAAGTATAAAGTAAGGCTTGTAGTAAAAAGTTACAGACAAAAGGAAGGTCTTGACTATTTTGACATATATTCCCCAGTGACAAGAATAACATCTATCCGCATTGTAAAACCCAAGTTTTGAATATTATTATTTTTGGATAGATTGGTAATTACATTAATTTATATGGGTCACTTAGTAATATCAAGGATTTATTTATGAGATGGCATTATTATTTCAATTAATTGTATGGGTAATTTAGTAATCTTAAGAATTAGGTTTTCAACCCTTTAAAAAAATGAGAATAAAACAAAGAAAAAAGAGAGGTGTTGGAGGCGGCTGTGCAAGCCGGGAGAGAGAGAGAGAGAGAAATCAAGAAAAAAGAGTGATTAATAAACAAAGAGTGCTCTGTGTGTTTGGCGTGAAAAGAGAGGAGAAAAAGGAAAAAAAGAAAAAGGAAGAAAAAGATTAGGGTTAGAGTTTTGTTGGTGGCTTCATTAATCCTCTAAATATTTCTTGGATCTTCAAAATAATATTGGCTATTTCAAGGTTTGTGAGATTAAGGTGGATCTTGGTAATTTGAGTTTAGCTTGGGAAATATTATTTTAGTTGTTTGAGGTAAGTAACCCTCTATCACTGTTGGTTTATTTTTATTCCTACCGAACCGTTTAAAATCATAAATATTTATTCATAGCTTTCCTGTTCTCTCAAAATAAAATATGGGTCAAGTATAAAACAACATCGAATATTATTATGAAAGTTATTTGAATATTTTGTGAAATTATTCTGAAAATTGTACCCAGTGTTTATTCCGAAAATATCGAATATTTTATTTAAAAGTTGTGTATTGTTTGAATTTTGAACATCACTCTAGTCTGACTATGATTTGGACCCTAGCCAATGGGGGTTATTTATTGGCACAGAAACTAGTTTCTTTTGGGGCTTTACCACCGGCCTATGTGTGGTTCTGGGCCTTGTCACGGGCTAAGTGACCGTAGTCACCAAGACTTGGGGTTTGTGAATCGATCATTGAACCATCTGAATATCGATTTATAAATTTTGGATAACGAAATTTCATCGAGTTACCCCATTGATTTTTAATTAAAATGTATTGCTACACTGTTTATTTTCAGCTATGAAACCATCTTACAAATAATCGTGTCATTTATTGATTTGTATCAAAAATTATATTTATTGGTTATCTACTATTTATTTACTGCTTTTTGATGTACTTGATCCAGCTGGCAGTGATGGTTGGTTATTTACTAGGCTGTCTAGCTTACCCTTATTTTTTTTCAGATTCTGAAGAGTAGAGCTGCGCAGGATTTTTACATATGGGAGTGCCGAGAGTAGGGCTATGGATTAAGTACTTGGATTATTATTTTGTTAATGGATTTTAATAGTGGACTTGGTGGAAAATTATCATAATGTGCCAAGAGTAGAACTATGATTTAAGTATTTTGATTATTGTTTTGTTAATTGATGTTGTTAGTGGACTTGGTGGATAATTTCATACGATAAGAATAATCAATTTTTTGTGGATTTTAGCATTATGACAATTTAAGGATTTATTTTGAGTATTTTACATTGTGGGTTATGTGATTGGATTCTTAGCCTTGCATGCTCACTTTTATGAGTGTGCGGCGTTGTCACGGAGCTTGGGGCGTGACACGCATGCTTATTGCTATAGCAGCGTTGTATAATTTGGAAATACATTAAATGGATGTTAAGACAACTTTCTTAAATGGTGATCTAAATGAAGAGATCTATATGGAGCAACTTGAAGGGGTTGTGGTGCCAGGGCAAGAAAAGAAAGTTTGTTGGCTTGTAAAATCATTTTATGGATTAAAACAAGCACCTAAGCAATGGCATGAAAAATTTGATCATACTATGCTTACTAATGGGTTTAAGATAAACGAATGTGACAAGTGCGTCTATGTTAAAAACACTGATGAAGGGTATGTCATAGTTTGTCTTTATGTGGATGACATGCTTATCATTGGAAGCAGTCAAAACATAATCAAATCAACTAAGCAAATGCTTAACAGAAGATTTGATATGAAAGATATAGGGGTCGCAGATGTTATATTAGGAATGAAAATTACTAAAACATTTGAAGGGTATGCATTATCTCAATCACATTATATTAAGAAAATTCTTGGTAAATTTATCAAGGATGATATGAATGTAGCTAAAACACTTGTAGATATCAGTCTTTATTTATCAAAAAATAAAGGTGATGTGACGTCTCAGTTAAAATACTCCCAAATTATTGGAAGCCTGATGTACCTAATGAATTGTACTCGTCCTGACATAGCTTATGCAATTAGTAAATTGAGTAAGTACACTAGTAATCCCGGAGAAAACCATTGGAAAGCGATCATTTGGGTTCTTAGATATCTAAGATTTACCTGTGATCATAGTTTGAATTTTACTCGATATCCTGTAGTACTAGAAGGTTATTGTGATGCCAATTGGATATCGGATACTAAAAATTCAAAATCCACTAGTGGATATGTTTTTACTCTGGGAGGCGCTACTATTTCTTGGAAAACCACAAAACAAACATGCATCGCACGATCCACAATGGAGTTTGAGTTCATTGCTTTAGACAAGCAGGAGAAGAAGCAGAATGGCTTTGCCACTTCTTAGAAGACATTCCAATGTGGCCAAAACCTGTGCTAGCTATTTGCATTCATTGTAAGAGTCAATCTGCAATAGGCAGGGTACAGAATCATATGTATAATGGTAAGTCATGACATATTCATCGTCGATATAATACCATAAGGCAATTGCTCTCAAAATGGAATAATCTCAATAGATTATATAAAATCTAAAGAGAATATTGTGGATCCGTTAACAAAAGGTTTGACTAAAGAGCAAGTGTATAGTTCATCGAAGGGGATGTGATTAAAGCCTATTACATAAGAGTCATCATAATAGTAACCCTACTTATATGACTGGAGATCCCAAGAACTAAGTTCAAAGGGACAACTAAGTTATGTGTGGCTCGCCAGAAAGCACCAAGGGATTAAAATTCCTTACCCATTCCTATGGTGAGAGTAATATCTGCAACATGTGTTGTATGCAGGGGTTTAATGATAAGCTTTGCTTTCAATGATTACTTATATCTTGATTTAGGCATAAAAATCAAAATGAGTATAAGAGATACTCACAATAAAAATCACCTATATGAGTGTCAAACTAGGGCCGGTTCTATGAGAATGAAGAGGCTAAATTCTCTAGAAGCACTCATGAACAACCAAGAGCGTTCAAAGCCAAAATGAACACAACTATGAGAACCACTATGTGTCATAAGATATTTTGTGTGAAATCTATTGTCTTGGCTTACATAAACGGCTGAGCAATTCAAGATATCGCGCCTATTGGTTAGCTAGTAAGTTCGATAGGTTATCATTAGGGAAGGTTCAATGCTGAAAGCTACCTATCCTGATGCAAGATATTTTCGATTTATACTTTTTCGACAAATTTTGCATATTGTTGCATTTCCGTTGTCATCAAATTCTATTCATGTGGGGGATTGTTAGAAATGGTTTTTGAAAAAATCTGAAAAAACATATTTTTTTCTAAACTTTGGTCTAATTTTAGGTGGGACCCATGTGCCGAATTTCGCGGGTCTAAGTGGTAACGTGTTCTATGTCGCGTTGTGATTCACGTGGTATATTTGGTTGCTTAAAACCATTATCAGGTGAATGAAAAATTGAAGCCAAAGTGAGCTTCATGGAAATGGAGTTTTTGGTAGAAATTCCTTAAAGTTTGAATAATGGCTTGTCCCACATTGGTTTGGTGGGAAAAATTTTATGGGTTTATAAGGCATGGGATTGAAACTTGGGGTAGGCCCTAAGGGACACCCAAGTTTGTAGAGAGGGAGGTTATGGGCAAAATGGGCTAGACCCATTGGACCCAAAAATTACCACATGTGCACACCGTCCGGTCGGTTGGGCAGGCGCGTGGTGTGCAGTTGGGTTGGGCTTGTCTGGCCCAATACTTATCTTTTTGGGCCAAAAACATTTGAATTTATTTTATTTGTTTGGAAATAAAATCTGTCCATTTTTTATTTCAAAATTCTTGTTGGAAATAAATTCAAATTTGCTTTGCACCTTTTTCGAATTTCTGTACAGGTTTTTATTTGTTCAAATTCAAACCCAAAACAGTTAATATCTGTTTAAATTCAAACCGAACAGGTACTATACCTGTTGAATTCAAATTGAAAAGCCACCATTACACCTATAAATAGACAAGTCCTTCATTTGGATTGTTCACTTCAATTTCCGTCCTTAAATCTGCTACTGCTCTCTGCATCTTGCTCAATTTAATTTTCTGTGAGAAAGAGTGCAAACACAAAGTGTGTTCGTTGTGCGAATAAATTGTAGTGCTGCATTTATTCGTTGTTGATCATTTTATCTTGGGAGATAGACGTCCGCAAATCTGAAAGCACCGTGGAGAGGACGAATATGTCTTAAGGACACAGTGTTAAACACTGGACTTGATCAAAAATTTGTTCAAGAAATTAATCAAGTAAGTTATTAATTTATTTTCTGATCTATTATTTATTTATATCAGATTTTGATTTTGTTTTTGTAACAAAATAAAAATCTGTTTTATTTATTTTATTTTATTTTCTAGTTTGATTTTTGTAATCAAACAAACTCTCTCATTTCCTTTATTTCTTATGTATTCCGTTTGTTGTTAAGTACACAAACAAAATTTAGTTTTTCAAATACAGTGAAGATTGTCCAACATTAATCAGTTCCTGTTAGTATCTTCATTGCTTAATGGAGAATTTGTAAGCGGTTACAATTGGAGAGTAATTTGTATGAGATATTTATTAGCACAAAACTTTCAGAGCATGAGAACTAGATGGTTATTTTCAGATTCTCATATTTCCACTTCCAAATGGTGAAATTAAATTTGATACCTACCTAGAACATAAAGAGGAAAACTAATTCAATAACTCTGGGGTGCACTTTGGGGAAATATATTATTTTAACTCTTTCACTGCAAACTTGTGTCATGGTCTAACCTTCTTATCGATCACTGCAATCTAAGAATTAAACTACAGGTTTTGAGAATACTACATAAACACAAGCAAACACTAACATGAAAATGCCAAAGCCACTATTATTATCACCGCAATACTATACTGGCTACTGAAACTGCCACCGTCACTATCATCACACCATTGCCACTTATACTCAACTTTAATGCCACCACCATGTTTGTTGATTGGCTCGTTCAAGTTGGACATTTCGCCAAGGTAGAGATTTGTTGGATTATTGGCTTAGTGTCCATTCCCAATATGATTTGAATTTGGTATTGTATTTCCTAATTTGGAATAGAATTTGTGGGTAGTCAAACATTGACTTTGTTTTGAATCCCATATTGGTTTGGATTTGTGATAGACCTATTTGACTTGGTTTGGACTTCCTAAAGTTTTGGATTTAGCATTTCCTAGTTGGTTTTGGATTGGATTGAAAGGAAACCTATTTTGTTCTAGGAAGGATTCTTAGACTACAAATAAGTGGAGAATCTCATTAATTCAATCGAGCTTTTTAGTTTTGTTGGCAGAACTTTTTAGTTCCTTGAAGCCCCCATGGGGGTTTTATTGGTAGACCTTCGGGTCTTTGGAGGAGTTAGTGTCTCCTAGTTAAAACTTGAGACTTGTGTAGAGACGATTTGGATTTGGTGAAAGAACTTGTATTTTGGGCTTGGTGAGCTTAGTTATTTGTGAGAGATGGTTTTGTCACCATTATAGATCTTTGGAGCATTGTTCTCTTTGCTAGTGGAATCCTTCTGTTTGTGATTGTCCATGGACGTCAACACACCATTCCCTTTTCTTTTGCCTAATTACATAAAACCATAACGATTTCATATCCAAATTTTGTGTAACAAAGGCAACCTAATTTAACTATTTAACATATTCAAAGATGTTTGACCTCCTTATTTTTTCTTTTTTCTTTTTTGTTTGTGTGGAAAAATCGCAGCACTTCAAGATCTTAAGCACCTACAGAAGTTGAATCTCCAAAGAAACTCCATTCAAGAAGGGTCTCATCTCTTTTTGGGAAAGATGCAGTCACTTTATATCTTAAATCTTTCAACCAATGAGTTACGAGGTGAGATACCAAGATGCCTGTGTGAGCTCCACTCTTTTACAAAGCTAGATCTATCTAACAATCTTCTGCAAGGAGACATTGGTGCCTGTTTCAGCAATATGAGTTCCATCAGGTATCTAGATATATCTGGTAACCAATTTAACGGGAGCTTTCCTTCATTGCTGCTCCACAACAGTTCCATCTGGTATTTAGATACATCTGTTAACCAATTTAACGGGAGCTTTCCTTCATTGCTGCTCCACAACAGTTCCATCTGGTATTTAGATATATCTGATAACCAATTTAACGGGAGCTTTCCTTTATTGCTGCCCCACAACAGTTCCATCAGGTATTTAGATATATCTGGTAACCAATTTAGCGGGAGCTTTCCTTCATTGCTGCTCCACAACATCACTAACATTGAAACCCTTATTGCTTCCGACAACCAGTTCACCGATGATATCTCGTTTTCAATGTTTGCCAATCTCTCAAAGCTTAGTTACCTCGACCTTTCATTCAATGATCATTTAGAGATTGAAACTGAATCCCCAGCTTGGTTTCCATCTTTCAACCTTAATGAACTATTTTTGCAGCGTTGCAACATCAACAAGTATAGTGGTCGTAAGTTCCCCAGCTTCATCTCCACACAATACAATTTGATATCCTTGGATTTGTCTTATAATTCACTTGTGGGAAGCATTCCTTCTTGGTTGTTGTACAACGTCACTTCAATATTGCAGCTGAGAGGCAACAACTTGAGTGGCTCATTCCCCCTGCCAAATGGAAACATGAGTTCACGCCTCACCGTGCTAGATATTTCAGAGAATTTGTTCGGTGGACCAATACCTTGGAGTCTCAACATAATTCTTCCCAAGTTGCACCATTTGAATGCCTCTTGGAATAATTTTGAGGGAGTCATCCCTTCTATAATTGACATGAAGCTATTGCACACTCTTGAGGACCTAGCAAGCAATCGATTTCATGGAGAGATCCCTATCAGTATGACAGAAAACATGACTTCATTGGAATACTTGGTGTTATCCAACAATTTTTTGCAAGGCAAAATACTCCCAAGGAATTCCAGCTTTCCCGAATTAAAGGTGCTTTCTGTCAGGGGCAATAACTTCGCTGAAATGAACTCCCGTAGCTTGTCGACATGCTCTTCTCTTCAATTCCTTGATGCAGCAGAAAATAGTTTGTCAGGTGACCTTTCTACCCAACTACCTCTTCTAACTAATTTGAAGTTAATCATTCTCAGACGAAACCATTTTGATGGCCGTATCCCAAAGCACCTATGTCAAATGCAAGGTCTGGAAGTGTTGGATATTGCAGAAAACAATTTATCAGATATAATTCCCTTATGCCTCAACAATGTTACTTCTTGGAAAGAAAATCGCAATTGGGAATATAGTTCTGATGCCGGGGGGATACAAGTACCAATTTCAATCAAGCTTGTCAGGAACGGCCATGATTTCCAATTTCAATATGTTGGATTCATGGCCATGCTCTTGACTCTCATAGATGTATCTTCAAATCAACTGACGGGTACAATTCCCTTCCAAACGGGTGACCTCAGAACTATCATAATGCTTAACGTCTCCAACAATCTTCTTACCGGTCATATTCCGTCATCTCTGGGAAACTTGAGTGAGTTAGAGAGCCTAGACCTTTCCAACAACAAGTTGTGTGGCCAAATCCCTCGTGAATTAGTTGATCTTCGGTTTCTAGAAGCGTTTTCGATTGCTTTCAATAACATATCAGGGCAAATACCACAAGGAAAACAGTTTGCTACATTTGATAACTCTAGCTACGAGGGCAATCCAGGTCTCTGTGGAAGTCCGCTAGAATGGGAATGCTCCCCTAATGTACCAGCAGCAACGTATACCGATGGCGCATCACGAGAAGCATATATTTTTATCTTTTGGTGTCTTGTCCTCCATATCATGTAGTTTAGTTGATCTACTACATCATCGTCAAACGTTTTATTTTGGATAAAATACATTTTTAATCCTTGAATTATACAGTTTTTTTTTTTTTTTTGTCAGTTTACGCTGTGTTTGGTTGGGGAATTTAGGGAGGGATTTGGAAAGGGAAAAGGAAAATGTGTGTGAAACTATGTGAAATGTAGGCATACTTTTTTCTTATTTCACCTACTTTTTCCATTTCTTTTTCCAAATCCCTCCTCAAATCCCTCAACCAAACACAGCATTAGTCTTTTAAATTTTAATTTAGACTTCATATGGTATACCAAGTTGGGATTAAATTAGCAAATAAAAACAAATCAGACTAATTTAGCCAATAAGGCAAAATGTCAAATCCAAATAATAATTATTTTATTTTTTCTCTCACAATTATCAAATCAATTATAAAAAAAAAGGGTCAAAATTTATCTCAAATACAACTTATTTAGTCAAGTTAAAAAAAAAAAAAAAAAAAAAAAAAAAAAAAAAAAAAAAAAAAAAAAAACTAAAAAGCCATACTAAAAAAGTTTTTCTCAAAATTTGGTTTTTAAAATTTTCAATTTGAATGAATTTGGTCCACTTTTAAACGGACCGTCTAAAAAGTCAACAAAATTATTATAAGTATTTTTAATCCTTTTATTTTTGTGGATGGTTGGGTTAGGACAATGGAAATAGAAAATAAAATAAAATAAAGGATAAATTATAAATACATCCCTTGAAATTTGTTTAAAATATAGATTGTCTCCAGTAGTTTGAAAAATTACAAATATCCATTTATTAGAATTTTTTATTTAACAGAATTAACTAAAAAAATGAAATTCATAATTGCTCTCCTATACAATAATAAAATTATTTAAATTATTAATTGAAACATATTTTTAATATCATTAAAAACTGTTAATTGACTTGATAATTTATTAATAAAATAGGCGATTTGTTATGAAATTAGAAACTCAGGGAGTGAAATGTAATTTTTAAAATCACAGAGAACGATTCGTATTTTAATCAAATTCAGGGGGTGTATTTATAATTTATCCTAAAATAAAATAAAAAATGTGTGCGATAGGTGGTGGTGTCTAAAAATGGATGGAGATGTACGACTATTAAAAATGTACAAAGCTCATTTGATATGAATGTATAAGACAATCTTCAATGTTGCACCTTTTGTTTCATTAAATTTAAATTTGATGAAAAATGACTTTTTGGGTGATATTTTTACCCAGCTACTTCTTCTAACTAAGTTGAAGGTATTCTCAAACAAAACCATTTTGAAGGCCAAATCTCAGAGCAACTGTAACGACCCTCGTACTGATTACCGCTAAACCACTGAATTATATACTGATTACCTTTGAACTGAACTGCTAATGACCGATAAGTGAACTGGATGAACTACTGAACAGACTGATTGAAATCGAAACTGAAACTGAATAAGTTTGTCTATTGTATTGTATTCCTATCTGTTTAAATTGATTGATTATCTGTTTGCATTTATATGTTTGAACTGCTAATTGAAGGCCTTATCGGCGGCCGATTTAGGAACCGTTTAATGTTTTGTGACCAGTAGAATATTTATGATTTAATGGCATATTTATCTGAAAATTGATTAGGAATGATTAAATTAGATTGAATTGAGTTAATTGAGAACTTGGGTTTAATTACCAATGAACCACCTAGTGGACCCTTTTGTTTATTAATTAATGGTGCCTTATTCTTGATCAAAACAATTCTTCATCAGCCTCATTCTTGTATCTAACCGACCAAGAGAGTGAGAGGCTTGGAGTGAAATCAACATACTCTTGAAGAACTTGTAGAAATTGATAGAGACTTGGCCTAGTCTAGCTTCCACACCTTGAATTGGCACTCTAGGTAAGGAAATCACCATCTTCTTGTTGTTCTTGAGCTTGGTATTGCATCTTTCATGCCCAAATAGAGAGCTAGGCCATGTTTTAGTGTAATCAAGATGAATTAGAGCTCCATTGTTACATGCATGTTGAGTTTAGTGAGCTTAGAGTTGATTTCATGGTAGATTGTACATGCATGTTCATGTTTGAGCTAAAATCCATGTTTTCATCTTGTTTTGAAAAGATTGAGCTCTTGGGAGCAAGAGTTGAAGCTTTGGAAAGGTTTTAACCCATGCATGCCATGTTTGAATGTTGTTCATGCATGTTCTTGGAATTGGTTTGAAATTGGGTTTGAATTAAACACCCTTGGGCCTTGATTTCTTAAATTGAGGTTTGAAACATGTTATATTATGTGTTTTTATGAGCTTTCCAGAAAATGGGCCCAAGAGGATCGATTTTGGAGGTTGAAACCTTGGTTTTGAATTCAGAACACAATTCTGGATTTTCCAGATTTCTGTTGTCCGCTCGAGCGGAGGTGTCTGCGCTCGAGCGTAGAAATCGCACTCCCAGTAATTGTTGCATACCTTGTACAGTGCGCTCGAGCGGATAAATTCACGCTCGAGCGGGTTTTTCGACCATCCAGTATATTTTGCAGACCGCTCGAGCGGAGGAAGTTACGCTCGAGCGGGTAACGTTTTTGCCTGTCCGCTCGAGCGGGGAATTGTGCGCTCGAGCGGGACTCTGTTTTCTGAAAAATACTGAAAATGTTTTCTGTATGCATTTTTGCATCCTCATTTCATCCTAGGCATTCTTAGGCCTAGGTTAAGACATCTTAATGAGGATATAGATATAGAACCACACCGAGGAAATTTAGGGATTTAATTATCATCCTTCAGACTGTAAACTTAGTGTGTGTTCTATCTGTTTACTGTTTAGGGTTGGCTCACGGGGACGCGCTCTAGCTATTGATAGCCCAATCACTGTGAGTAACAGATGTGTAAAGATATGTTCAAAGTGGTTATCTTTTGAATACTGTTTACTGAACTGTTTACTGAACTGATACTATTTATCGAATGAATGTATGTCCTATTTCTGAACTATATTGTGGCATCCTTAGCACCTACTGTTATTGACTGTTACAGAGCTCTGTCGGTTCCCTTGTGGAACCATACTGATTGATGGCCATCACTATTGTTGGGTCTGTTAAGACTCGGTCCTTTGGACCATACTGTTTATAGGCTAATGGATGTACCACATATGACTGTTTGACTGAAATACTGCAAGACTGAACGACTGTTTAAATGAATTGATTTCATTACCGTAGGGACATTCATTCATAACCTCTTTACACCTTATGTTATTCACTGGGCTTTAGCTCACTGTTTATATATATATGTAGGTTCTCAGCAGTCGAACCAGAGCTAGGAGCGTGGGTCAGTCCCCAGTTTTGTCAGCCAGCCTGTGTGCCTCACAGCGAGGTTCCGATTTTGCCATGCTATGGCTTGGGGTCTTTTGTACTTCCCCTGTCTGTCTCACTGTTTTGTACTGTTGTGGGACCATTGTATAGACTGTTTACTGTAATACTGTACTGTACGGTTCTCAAGGGATTAAGTCCCTGCACTGAATGTTGTGAATGATTGTACAGACTGTACCGTTTTGGGACTGTATAAATGCATGTATGAATGAAAAATGTTTTTAGCATACAGATTTTCACAGCTCAATGGACACTAGTTATATACTGTATTGGCTTCCGCCAGGCCCTGAACTCTGTTCTACTGTATTACTGTACTGTAGGCCTTCGGTAATCTCGGATTACTGGCCAGTTACGGTGCTAAACCCATAGGGCCGGGTTTGGGTCGTGACAGCTACTATGTCAAATGCAAGGTCTGCGAGTGTTGGATATTGCAAAAAACAATTTGTCCGATATATGCCTCAACAACATTACTTCTTGGAAAGAATATTCCGATGATCACAATTGGCAATACAATTATGATTCTGGGGGGTACTACTTCAAGTAAGTGTTGTCATAAAACATAAGGCAACCAAATTTGATGGAGAGTTAGCCATGCTCATCACTCACATTGATGTATTTTCAAATCAACAAGTTGTTTGGACAAATCCCTTGTGAATTAGCTGCTCTTCTATTTCTAGAAGTGTTTTCGGTTGCTTTCAACAACATATCAGGGCAAACACTACAAGAAAATCAGTTTGCTACATGTGATAATTCTAGCTACCCCTAATGTACCAGCAGCGAAGCATACTGATGGCACAGCATGAGAAGCATTTATTTTTATCTTTTGGTGTCTTGTCCTCCATATCATGTAGTTTAAGAATTCTCCCAACTACAAAGATTCTACTAAAATATGTTTTTTTCTATCTCAACTTATATTTTTTCTCTCTCTAATAGTTTACTCTTCAATATTTTTATAAAATTCAATCTCAAATTCTTTGATTTCTAATCAAAATGTGCAAGTCAAGTATCTTAGCAGCAAGCTAATGATACCTTATATATCTAAGAACACCCTGATCCTCTCTTGCTTTATTTTTATCACAATAAAGTACATTATCAGGGTATAGAATTCAACTTGAGTTTGAAATTAACATACTCTGTATATTTGTTAATTCCACATAATACAAAACCATATCGTTTTGTGTCTACTTTAAACATAGACCATTAAATTACCATAGTAAATCCATTATAAAGAGATTCATGGCACAGGATCTTGATCTAGTTTTGTGTACCTCACAATGTGACTAATCAAAACCGACCACATTAATTTTAAGATAACTTTTAATTCATAGTCCTTGCAATTCAAGAACCCCTTTTCCCCGCCTCCAAATTTGCATTCAAGAACTAATTGAAGATAGTATTCTTCCTTGGAACTAAAACATTTCATGAACCCATTGGAGATTTAGGACATCAAATCAAAACATAGGTCTTTCTATGCTAAAATGCATTTTGTGTCTCTGCTGAAATGCATTTTGTCCTACATTTTAAAGAGGCCCTCCAAAATAGGATCATCACAAAATTCAAGAAAAATTTGTAAGATCAAAACTAAGAAACTTGAAATTTGAGTCTTGATTGATTACCCAAAGTTGAAATGCCATAAAAATGCCACCAAAACAACACTATGGAAAAGGAAGTTTCTCCTTGTTTAGAATCGGATGATGGCAAAAACTAAAAGCGTACAGGAAGTCGTCAACTTCTGAAACTGGTGGTGATCCCATCTGCTTAATCAAGTCTCTGCAAAAAGAACAAGATAACATAACGAAAATTGATGAAAGGTTCAAAAAGATTAAGAGCCTGAGATTTTGAAGGTGGTAAAACGGGAAAACATACTTCGTTTGGTTGAGTTTCCCAAACATGTTTTCTGAATTTTTTTTCTGAAAAGTTAGAAACTAGTTTGACAAAAATAAACACTAAAAAAGATATTTTTAGATTTTTAGATTTTCAAAAATTATGCCCATCCCAAAAAAGTGAAAACCGTATCAAAATATGAGTGTTTTTTTTTTTTATTTTTATTTTTTCCCCCCAAACTAGTCTATGAAAAAATTTCAGAAAACAAATTCTAAAACTCAACAGATTTATTGCATATGACGCAATTAGTACATTTTGTAAGATTGTACCGCCTCTTTCTCTTCAGTCCTGGTTTCTGCCTGAACTAGGGCTTTTCCATCGTTCGCTATCGTGCTGCCTTGGTGACTCCCTGCAGCATAAAAAAATATCAGCAATTACATTGACAGCATTTGATAAACACATGGACTAATGTAATTATAACGCTTCAAAAACCACCACAATTGAACAAGCATTTTAACCATGCAGAATAGAATCATCTAATGAATCAAACCTTCCACGAAACAGATGCAATATAGCAAGTTTTGGGTCACAATTGTGATAAATCAAACACATTATGATAGAAAGTCCAGTATGCATTACAAAGTTAGTGACAAAACATGATAAGTAGAAATGAGGTTATTATCTGGTTGTGCAAAGAAAAATAGGTCTCATGAACAAGTGCCACTAGGGCACAAGAAAAAGACTAAAGTGAGAACAGACACATTTATTGAATTCAAAACACTTTTAACTGAATTCAATACACTTTTCATTGAAATCAAAACACTACTTAACTTTTTCACCTATTTTCAAGACACTTTTCACCCCAATTGCAATACTAAACAATGACCCAGGGGCGCTCGTTGGCCAATAAAAACTAACAGGATTTATTCATAGGGAAACTCCTCCGTCGTTCTTTGCCTGTGGACGTAATGTAAATCCTTGTGTGTTTTTTCTATTTTTATTTTTTTCTCATCTTGGCCTTTTCCATAACAAAACATCCTTTGCACAACAAAGCCACACTCAACAATATGAGATCTTAGGAAGCTAAAACAATAGCATATAAATTTTGCCAAATCATTGCCCTGGTCATTCCTCGTTTGGGAGCCTCATTACAGAGCCAATGCTTTTAATTCTATCTGGACATGCTAATCTAAAGCAAGAATGTAGATGACAAGAATAAAGGAAGAAAACTTGAAAATGATGGTATTGAATAAAAAACGTTAGTCTTGTTACTAATTTAACTGAAAAGCTACATAAATTTTTTTTATAATAAACAAACACTCCTGATTTCCTTTTCCTATCCTCTTATAATCTCTCTTTTCCAGCTGGCAAAGCAAAAACAGGAGGGGGTTAACAAACTTGGAAGTCCTTTTCAATTGATTTTTCTATTAGATCACAAACCATATATTCAACAACAAATTTTATTCACTCTTGTTTTAAGATGACAATGGAATCCATCCAAGAAAATATTTAAAATTTTGCCCGTAAAAAGACAATTGAGTGACATGCATAGATATTAGAATCATACACCAAGCAAATTACTTAGCACAACAGTGTCCAATATGAGGGTCCACTTAGTGAGCTCAATAGCTTACTCCCTTCGCTAAGCTTCTCAAGGATCCTTTGAGATGAATTGATAGTATGGGATACATATTTCCAACTTCGTTCAGCCTTCTTAATTTTCTTTGTTGGATAAGCAAATATTTATTAAAAGGCATCCAAGGAGATGGTACCCAAAAACATCCACTAGTACATCTAAGCAAAACAGAAGTGGCTATACACTCTTTGAGTCCTCAAGATTATCTATCAAATCCAAAATATCCTCAATTATCAGGTTAATAACCCCCAAATGCACATAACCAAAATGGTCAACAAAAAAGATTTCAACTTATAAAGGGGTTTCTCTAGCCCACAAAAGATTGCTGATTCCTTTCCCCCCAAATTATCCACATCAAACATAAGGGAGCCAATCTCCACGCCCTATACTTTTGCCAACACTCACCACACTGCACAATATATGGCATGTCAGAAAGGCTCGAATGCTTTTAATATCAATTTGTCTGGCTCTAATAAATTCCATTCCAAGAGCAAATGAAAAGCCAATTGAGTAACACTCCCAGGATCTTGAAAATTGAGAACACAAAAGCCTACAAAACCTGGGGCATCCAACAGTGAGGAATTAGTTGTTAACTAACTCCAAGCCTCTGTACAAATTATTCACTCCTTAAAAAAATAAATTATGCATTCATCGGTAGCATTCCATTTTTGCTAACCATTTGGTCCAGAATAATTTTTTCATTCTCACTGTCCAACTAGAGAGAACACACCTTCAGAGGAAAGAATAGAAGCGCACATCCTCTTTTTCTGCAAGGAAGAAGTCCCGCAACATTGGCCAACATCTTGTGAAGAACATTTAATCAATAATTTTTTCCATTTTCATAACCCTCCAAACAAGAATATCAGCCAAACCTGACGTTATTTTCTGCTGTTAATCAAGGATTCTCTTTTTATAGAATCCATGGAAGTTTTAATAAAAGTAACATAAATAAGGGGGACACACAGCTCTCACCTTCCCCTCTACCACCAAGTATGGAAAATGGAGTATAAAAGTGTACACAAGAAGTGTAGAAATGGAATCACACTACTGATTATATTTTAGCTAGAGGTCTTGCCCACAGACAAGAGAAAATATTGAATTTTTGAAAATTTCCTAGCATGTGGGAATCCTTGCACTTATCAGCATATCCTTCCATAACAGGGGAATGTCTTCACCTAAATAATTGGGTTGTCCCAACGAGACATGCTTGATTTGGTGACATTCCACATCATAGAGTTTCAGCTCTTTTAATTGAACAAACAAACAACGTATCATATAATTCAAGCACACTTGTAACACAAATTTATAGCCGCGTTAATTGCAACAGAAGTTTGGTTACACAGTCAGCATGATTCCATAAAGGGTCATTGAGCACGTATCTCAGTGAATTTCTAATAATTTATTCAAGGATTTATAAGAAATGCACCTTACACAAAAAGAAAAGAAAAATATTCAAAGGAAAAGCAGCCGTGGAGGGGGCAGCCACTTTGTGCACATGAAGCCATCCAATCCACCCCCAACACTAGGCAATATCCTTTAGACTAAAAGCAAAGCAGCAACTATGTCTTGGTTGGACAATGCATATCCACTTTGGAAGAAATGAGATGGTTGGAGCGAGGCCTTTTGGGAAGATAGTCGGCACTGAGATAGCAGGAGAACACCTAAGGTAGAGGGCCTAAGGTAAGGGGAAAGTCAAAACAGTAGAGTTAGAAGTTATTAGGCACAAACCAAACAACACTTCCACAAGGGCCTAACTTTTGAAGAGGGGATGGCACCTTATATATTCATGGAAATAATATGCGAGTGTCAATGTGGGACAAGCCGACATATAATATGATGTTTCGTAAGGATACAATTTTCCTCTAGCCTCACCTGCCATCCACAGGTCCATATTCTGAGGCTTTTCCCAAAATAAGCCTTTTTTGTATTGGATTTCCCAAACTAGGCCAACTTCTGACGGAATTCCAAAACTAAGTTAAAGCGCTATTACTATTCGCGCTTTTACTGTTAGGAGCTTAAAATTGGATGAACAGTAAAATCGCTATTACGAATAGCGATTTTGATTAAGAATTCGCTATTACAAATGGCGCTTATAGTGTGAAATTTTTCCCAGAATAAAACGCTGTTGAGAACAGCGATTTTAGCACAAAACTTTGTTGGCATAAAAACGCTATTGCTAATAGCGATTTTAACGGGAAAAAATTTTGGCAGGACAACGCTATTCCTAATAGCGAGTTCATTTAAATGAAAACGCTTTTTGAATCAGCGTTTTTAACAGTGTTATATACCAAGCCCCCTCCCCCCCTTCTCATTTGCATACGTTGCAGACTTAGGTTTTAAAGCTCTCGCCTCACAGTCTCCATCTCTCAGCCTCTCTCCATCATCACTCACTCTCCATCTCTCACTCTCCTCCATCTCAGACTCAGTCGATCTGCTCGGTCTGTGCTCTCTCTGCTCTCTGCTCTCTGCTCTCGGCTCTCGGTCTCTGCTTCACTCTCTGTCTGTGCTCTCTCTCTCCGTGGTAAACCCTAATTTTATGTATTGAGTTTTTGTGTTTGTGAAAATGTGATATTAACCCTAATTTTTGTGTTTTTATGTATTTAGTACTTAGGGTTTTACATGTGAATTATTAAATGGGTGGAATTTTGAAATTAGGGTTTATGAAATTAGGGTTTATGAAATGTGTGGAATTGTGGTTATGAAATTAGGGTTTGGAATTTTTTGAAATCAGAAATTTGAATTTGTGGAATTTTTTTTTTCTTTTGAATTTTTGGGTTATGAAATTAGGGTTCGATATCAGATTGTTCACATTATTAGGATTGTTCAAATTAGGATGAATTTTTAGGGTTTGATTGTTCACGTATATAAATTAGGATCACATTATCAGATTGTTCACTCTGTTAAATTAGGATATGGTTGTTGAATATGGTTTGATTGTTCACTCTGTTAAATTAGGATCACATTATCAGATTGTTCAAGTTATTAACGGTTCTAATGCTTTTGAATGTTTATGCTTTTGAATCATAAATCAGGTTTGGAATTTTTGTAATTTTTAAAATTTTTCAAATAAATCATAAATATGAGAATTGAGAATTGAGAATTGAAATTTGGAATGATGAAATTCGTAATTCATATAATGTCATATTATGAAATGCATATAATTGAGAATTGAGAATTGAGAATTTAGAATTGAGAATTGAGAATTGAAATAACGAAATGTTTATATTTTGAAATTTGAAATGAGAAATTGGGATTTTGAAATTATGCTTGTGAATCAAAATGTCTATATTTTGAATATTGAATAAACCAACGTACATTTGTTGAATTGGAAATTGTTTTTTTTTTTTTTTTGCTTGTTAAGAGGAATTATAAGGAAATTAGGGTTTGAAATTAGGATTTTAAAAGTAATTTTTTTTAATTAAGAATTGCGATTAAAAAATCCGAAATTCATATAATTGATAATTGTTAATGTCATATTATGAAATTCATGTAATTGAGAATTGTTGAATTCAAATTATGAAATATCTATAGTTTGAAATTTGAAATCAGAAAATGGAATTTTGAAATTATGCTTGTGAGTTTTTTTTTTTTTTGGTTGTTAAGAGGAATTAAAAGGAAATTAGGGTTTTAAAAGTAATTTTTTTTAATTAAGAATTGCGATTAAAAAATCCGAAATTCATATAATTGATAATTTTTAATGTGATATTTTGAAATTTGAAATCAGAAAATGGAATTTTGAAATGATGCTTGTGAGTTTTTTTTTTTTTTTTGCTTAAGAGGAATGAAAAGGAAATTAGGGTTTCAAATTATGGTTTTAAAAGTACTCTTGTTTAATTAAGAATAAAATTAGAAAAAATTGAAATTCATATAATTCGTAATTGTTAATGTCATATTACTAAATTCATGTAATTGAGAATTGTTGATTTGAAATTATGAAATGTGTATATTTTGAAATTTGAAATTAGAAAATGGAATTTTGAAATAATGCTTGTGAGTTTTTTTTTTTGGCTTCTTAAGAGGAATGAAAAGGAAATTAGGGTTTCAAATTATGATTTTAAAAGTAATCTTGTTTAATTAAGAATAAAATTAGAAAAAATTGAAATTCATATAATTCGTAATTGTTAATGTCATATTACGAAATTCATGTGATTGAGAATTGTTGAATTCAAATTATGAAATGTCTATATTTTGAAATTTGAAATCAGAAAATGGAATTTTGAAATGATGCTTGTGAGTTTTTTTTTTTTTTTTTTTTTGCTTGTTAAGAGGAATGAAAAGGAAATTAGGGTTTCGAATTATGGTTTCAAAAGTGATCTTGTTTAATTAAGAATAAAATTAGAAAAAATTGAAATTCATATAATTCGTAACTGTTAATGTCATATTACGAAATTCATGTAATTGAGAATTGTTGAATTCGAATTATGAAATGTTTATATTTTGAAATTTGAAATCAGAAAATGGAATTTTGAAATGATGCTTGTGAGTTTTTTTTTTTTTTTTTTTGGCTTGTTAAGAGGAATGAAAAGGAAATTAGGGTTTCGAATTATGGTTTCAAAAGTGATCTTGTTTAATTAAGAATAAAATTAGAAAAAATTGAAATTCATATAATTCGTAATTGTTAATGTCATATTACGAAATTCATGTAATTGAGAATTGTTGATTTGAAATTATGAAATGTTTATATTTTGAAATTTGAAATCAGAAAATGGAATTTTGAAATGATGCTTGTGAGTTTTTTTTTTTTTTTTGGCTTGTTAAGAGGAATGAAAAGGAAATTAGGGTTTCGAATTATGGTTTCAAAAGTGATCTTGTTTAATTAAGAATAAAATTAGAAAAAATTGAAATTCATATAATTCGTAATTGTTAATGTCATATTACGAAATTCATGTAATTGAGAATTGTTGATTTGAAATTATGAAATGTCTATATTTTGAAATTTGAAATCAGAAAATGGAATTTTGAAATGATGCTTGTGAGTTTTTTTTTTTTTTTTTGGCTTGTTAAGAGGAATGAAAAGGAAATTAGGGTTTGAAATTATGATTTTAAAAGTAATCTTGTTTAATTAAGAATAAAATTAGAAAAAATTGAAATTCATATAATTCGTAATTGTTAATGTCATATTACGAAATTCATGTGATTGAGAATTGTTGAATTCGAATTATGAAATGTCTATATTTTAAAATTTGAAATCAGAAATTGAAATTTGAAAATTATGCTTGTGAATGAAAATGTCTATATTTTTTGAATCAAAATATGGTTCAGAAATTGTTAATGTCTAATTTCTACAAAATATAATAATGAAACAAAAAAATATTTAATTTTGAATGTATTTGATTAAAAAAATATTTAATTTTCTCTCCATGAAAAGATCATGTTCTCTCAAGTAAAAGATCATGTTCTCTGAAATATTTAATTTTGACTCTATTTTATTCAAAAGAAAAAATTTTATTGGTTTCTTAAAATATTTAATTTTGACTCTATTTTATTCAAAATAAATGTTTTTATTGGTTTCTCAAAATATTTAAATTTGACTCTATTTGATTTAAATAAAAAAATTTGGGTTTAATTTCGTTTGGTTTATTTCACTATATTTGGGGTCAGGCACTGAAAATATGATTAAAAAATTTAATGAGCTGAATTTGTAATACATATAATAGCATTGTAGTACAAATTAAAATTTCCTCAAAAAACTGAACTAAATTTGAAAAAGTTTTTGAAATGGGTATTGAATGAACTGACTTATCGCCTTTTCTACTTTGTAATTGTCCACTACCATTGAAAAGGAAAATGTAAAAATTATGTTTTAATAATTTTTATTTATATTTGTATAATTAGAAGTCATTATTAGACCAGTTACAATATATGCATGAAAAGAGTCTTAAATTATTTTAATTAATAGTCCATCGCAATTTCGTACGTACGAAGGCGAAAAAAAAAAATTTGGCACTTTGATGGGTAAGCCTGTGTTTTGTAATACCAAATAATTGGTACGGATGGCCCGATAGATTCACATGGATAACTATCCAAAATGTAGTCCATATGTATATTGTGAAATTTTTTTTTCAGAAGTCACTCATCAAGAACCTGTCGAGTCTAAAGTTAATGAGACTAAAGCGACAGTCAAATTCCAACTGAAGAAGGTTGATGATGAGGCCCATATTGAGCCCCCCCCAGAGCGCGAGTGAGAGGACGAGGTTATGGTCGTGGGGGACGTCGCGGCCGAGGTCGGGGTGCGGGCAGAGGCAGAGGTCGGGGTCCAACTGCAGATCGTGATACAGTTGCAGCAGATGAGGGAGTGGGAGTTTCACAGCTCACAGCAGTATCTGATCTGCAGGCACAGGCAGGATCGGGGGCATCAGATGCAGGAGAGGGGGGGTCACACTCACAGGCTCCACAGGCAGTCAGTGGAGGGCCGCATACAGGGGAGGGAGTGCCAGATATTCACAGAGTCTACCGTAGGAGACCGAGGAGGGAGATCCACGGTCGGGGTTGTGGGACTGGGGGCAGGTTAGGGCATTAGCGGTTGCGAGATGGACAATATAGGTTTTTTTTTTTCTATATTTTTGTTTTTATGTGTCAAACATTTACAGCTGATGTAAGTGTCATACTTATTTATTCGCAATTATAATTTCACAATTTTTTTATTCTTATTTATATTGGTGAATCACACAAATCTCTTTCACATCTCTACCCCTCTCTCATTATTCGTAGTCTGTGCATTATTTATAGTAATTTACGATTTTTCTGAAAATTTACAAATTGAGACAACCATTTATAAAATTGAAGTTTAAATAAATTTGATACAACCATTTATGTTTATTTTTTGGAAAACATAAATTATAAACGCGTTTGGTTTGAACAAAACGTGTAAAAAAGCTATGAAAAATATGTTTGTTCAAGGCTAAAAATAATTGAAATATCTCGCTTCATTGATAAGTCATGGATAAGCATTACAAATTGCATGCATTACAGAAATGCCCTGGGCGTTCATCCAAACAATTTCATTCATTATCATCATCATCTGACATCTCAATATCAGATTCATACATAACATCCATGCTCCAGGCGTAGTACTGGTGTGCATCATCCATTAACCCATCTTCGGCACGCTCATTTGCGGTCTTCATTAGTTCGGACCTTTATAAACGTTGGGTCATGCGATTAACCTCGTCGCGGATACGATGCAATGCCCTTTGCAACAACTGTGGAGTGTCAGTTGGCATACACATGGCTAACCGGCGAGGAAATTTCAGATTAACTTCACGGCATAGCTCAACGAGAACGTTTGCTCGAGTTTTGCGAAATTCCAACTCAGCTCTCATGGTATTGACGATGGCACGTGAGTAACGCAAATTTGGATTTAATGGGTATTGAAATTCATCTCCATCTGCAACCCAATAGCGACCCATTGCTGAATATAGATCAACCACCGTATATGTCATGATGATATCGATAGAAATAGCTGTAAAACTTTTGTTGTGGTAGGCTACGATATTTATACCATATATACACATGGTAGATGTATGTATGCATGCAATTATTGTAAACAACTATGACAACTATGCATTAGAGTTGTCATGTCAACTTTGATGACCTGAACAACGATCACATGCATGCCACTGACCTTATCCATTGCATTCGGCTGTCAGGACTCAACTTTTGTCAAGTCATGAACGAATCAAAGGCCTGTAGCATCGGCTATTGTGCCGCAGAAGCAGTGACTTTGTACATTGATGCAATGATGCATGTCACTTTATGCAGTGGTGCAGTAATGCATGTGACTTTCTGACTTTGCCATGCTTGTATACGTTGTGACTGTTTCCCTCACATTACGTGATGCATGTGACTTCTGCATTGCAACTTAGATGCTTTGTTTTTTCGTTACAGTTTAGAATTCATGTGAGTCACATTATTACGACTGTGAAAATAAGCAGAAAATGCTATTATGTTGATAAAAAAACATGATGGACGGTTGTGTAATGACATTGAAAATTAAAAGACTGTGAAGTTAATTAAATGAAAATCAGAAAAAATATAGGCACCAATGTTCCAATCGTGTTTACGTAGCAAGTGACCATTTTATTATGTTGGTGAGAAAAACAGTGATAATTTATTTGACAATGCATTTTGTTTTATTTGACATTGTCATTTTGTGGCGTGCATTGTCATTGCATTGTCATTCTGTGGCGTGCAATTTTCTGCTTATATCTGACAACCACGTCCGTGACTATAACACAGGTACACAAAGTCACGGGTAATCAAAATTACATGAAATGAATAACAACAAATAATATCACGTGTATCACTTATTCCATACTGCCCTAGCACCACTATGATGTCTATAAATACCCCAGTATGATGTTTGTTGAAGTCATAACAAAAGTAATATATATACAATTACTATTATTATTATTTTTTTTGTGTTATTAACAATGTCTTCAAGAGGTGCAGGAAGTTCATGCCAGCAAAGAAATCCGAAAGTGTGGCTGCTACCTCCATTTACGTATGACTACAAGAGCGAAAAGTACTCGAGTCCGAAGGATTATTATGCTGGTATCCGAGCAGAATGGGCGTTCAGGGTAACGGAGCAAGAAGGATTGTATAATGATCTACGTAACCTTGGGGCACCGGTACCTCATCGTCATTCATTGACCATGCCTAGACGAAATGTGAGTGACTATGAAAAAGCAGTTAGCAGAATTAAGAAGGAGAACAACAGAATGTTAATGCGGAGATGTCGACATTTTATGCTTCAGCTAGCCACTGAAATGGCAGAAGCAAGCAACAGAGATTTGAGAATGGTTGAGCGAAATAATGTCTTAAACAATGAAAAATATCTCTCTGACTACTACATGTCAGATGAGGAATAAGAAATCAAACACCGTTATCTTTCATATGTTCGTTACTGGAGTGTAAGACAATGTTGTTGTTGGTCTAACGTACGGATGTATTTCAAGTATTTATTTTATGAACCTGAAGTTTATGAAATAACTACATTTCTTTCTACACATTTATGAGTTCATGACTTTCTTTATTGAATTGCAATTAGTTAATGAATGTTCTGGATCAATGAATGGATTAATGTATGTTCAATTATGTCAATACTTAAAACACATAAAATAGATCAGGCAACTCGGAGAAAAGGTTTCCTTAACTACGGCTGCTGAAATAGGGATGAATTTACAACGAATTTCAATCTCCATCGGGGAAGAAGAAAGAGTCACCTTCTAATTCTTGAAAGTTCAGTAAAAATGATGACTCTGGTAATGAATGAGGGGTTGACAGAAAGTAAACTCGGTGAAACGAACTACCGGCTTCAATAGCACAAAAAACATAACAGGTAGGTCGGTGAATAGCTTCTCAAATGACAACAACAATTCAAATAGTCATACTTTTCAATGAAATACAAATAGTAGGTCGTAACATTACTGGCAGCATAGGTGGGATTCCCAACTCAGGAAGTCACATAGTCTTGCAGTGAATTCACTGATTTACCTTACAGTCAGCATTGTTTTATTTTGTCCGTATACGCAGATGGATTGTCAAGCCATGTAACTTGGTGCAGAGGCTTTGGTTTTCTCAATTTTTTGCTCGTATTTTTTATTGTAGTGACAACTCATCTGTTATTGATAGATGTGGGATTCTCAACTCAGAAAGTCACATGGCAACAGTGAATTCACTGATTTACCTTACAGTCAGCATGCATTTATTTTGTCCGTATACGCAGATGGATTGTCAAGCCATGTGACTTGGTGCAGAGGCTTTGGTTTTCTCAATTTTTTGCTCGTATTTTTTATTGTAGTGACAACTCATCTGTTATTGATAGATGTGGGATTCTCAACTCAGAAAGTCACATGGCAACAGTGAATTCACTGATTTACCTTACAGTCAGCATGCATTTATTTTGTCCGTATACGCAGATGGATTGTCAAGCCATGTGACTTGGTGCAGAGGCTTTGGTTTTCTCAATTTTTTGCTCGTATTTTTTATTGTAGTGACAACTCATCTGTTATTGATAGATGTGGGATTCTCAACTCAGAAAGTCACATGGCAACAGTGAATTCACTGATTTACCTTACAGTCAGCATGCATTTATTTTGTCCGTATACGCAGATGGATTGTCAAGCCATGTGACTTGGTGCAGAGGCTTTGGTTTTCTCAATTTTTTGCTCGTATTTTTTATTGTAGTGACAACTCATCTGTTATTGATAGATGTGGGATTCTCAACTCAGAAAGTCACATGGCAACAGTGAATTCACTGATTTACCTTACAGTCAGCATGCATTTACTTTGTCCGTATACGCAGATGGATTGTCAAGCCATGTGACTTGGTGCAGCGGCTTTGGTTTTCTCAATTTTTTGCTCGTATTTTTTATTGTAGTGACAACTCATCTGTTATTGATAGATGTGGGATTCTCAACTCAGAAAGTCACATGGCAACAGTGAATTCACTGATTTACCTTACAGTCAGCATGCATTTATTTTGTCCGTATATACAGATGGATTGTCAAGCCATGTGACTTGGTGCAGAGGCTTTGGTTTTCTCAATTTTTTGCTCGTATTTTTTATTGTAGTGACAACTCATCTGTTATTGATAGATGTGGGATTCTCAACTCAGAAAGTCACATGGCAACAGTGAATTCACTGATTTACCTTACAGTCAGCATGCATTTATTTTGTCCGTATATACAGATGGATTGTCAAGTCACGTGACTTCGACCACAGTATTTGCTTTTCTCTGTTTTTTCAATCTATTGACAACTCATACCTTGTTCATAAATGTGGGATTGTCATGCAGAGGCATCTTTCTAAAGTCGTTCATAAGCAACTATATAAACGAGTAAAGGTGAAGACACAACCTTACAACTCATTTTGCCCTACGAAATTATCATTCATTTGCTTAAAAAAATTAGCATGGCTACATGGTTCATGGGAGGGACTGGGAATCGCAGAGGTGGTAGGAACTTGCAAAGGGGTGAAAGTTCACGACGAGGAGGAGGAAGGGGAAGTGGCGATGCTGAAGATGAAACACCATTTCCTTTGTTAGATGCCTCTTGTGCTTATCATGATAGGTTTGGGAAGCGACATTTTGTCATGCCCAAGTACTATCGAGATCCATGTGGTTTGGTGGAGGATCCATCAGAGAATCAAACAGGATATGGTTATGCAAATGCTAGACTTCTGAAGTGGCCCGCACTATTTATAGAGCGAGTGCAAAATGAAAGATTATGTCGGGAAAGACGACTGAAGGTGCCAAAAGCACGTTCTGTTGAGATTCAAAAGGAAGATCCTGAAAATGTTGATCGACTATGTCAAAGACTACAACGTGAGATTTCTCAAATGGGCCGTAGGTTGGCCCGCGATATGCAGCTACTCATAGTTAAGAAGGATGCCCAGAAGAACAGAACAGAACCAGATGTTGCGGCTATCAAGGGTATTATGGAGGATCCTGAACTTGTCTCTGACACTGAGCTTTCGGATTGTTCAGACTCGGAGCCACCTGCTGATTTAAGCGCGAATTAGGTGTTATGTTATGTTTATGCTTAAGTCTATGTTTATGTTTATGTTTATGTTTATGTTTATGTTTATGTATTGTGTCTGTCAAATGTTACAGCTATTAACATTGAGCTATGTTTATGTATTATGTTTATGTATTGTGTCTGTCACCCTTCGTCGTTGCTCGTTTATGTATTGTTTATGTATTCTTATGTATTATGTATTATGTTTATGTACAACACGTTTTTACTAAACTGGTTTACTAAACTGATTTTTTCAATTACATTCTCACCTTCTAACCCAAAACAAAGACAAAAGAATAAATATATATGTATGTTTAAATGAAAACGGCTTTCGTAAAGCAAAAATAATTTTCTAAATAAAACCTTCTAACTCAAAACAAAGACAAAAGAATAAATATATATGTATGTTTAAATGAAAATGGCTTTCGTAAAGCCAAAATAATTTTATAAATAACACATTCTAACCCAAAATAAAGACAAAAGAAAAAAAAAATTACATGAAAACGATTTTAGTAAAGCCAAAAAAAAATTATTAATTACATTATCACCTTTTAAACAAAACAAACACAAAACAATAAACAAAAAAAAATTTACATTAAAACAACTTCAGTAAAGATGAAAAAAAAAATTGAATTACATTTTCTAAATCAAAACAAAGATTTTGGGAAAAAATAAAAAATTTAACATGACAACGGCTTCAGTAAAGCAAAATAAATGAACATGATTGGCTTAATAATATCTAAATTAATATGATTTTAAAATTATATATATGAAAAATAGTATGTAAAATTAATATATGAAAAGAGGTTTTTTTTCATATTATGTAAAATTTATGAATTACACATTTTAAATCAAAACAAAAACAAAAGAAAAAAATATATATTTTAACATGACAATGGCTTTAGTAAAGCCAATTTCAATTTTATATAGTGTAAACATGTGGCCCATTTTTGTTTTTTCCTTTTGTTTTATATTATTGCGTCTATTTCAAAAAAAAAATTGTTAAAATACATAGCGTTTTCTTCCAAAAAATTATCTGTTAAAAGCGCTATTAGGGATAGCGTTTTATTCCAAAAAATGTTTCTGTGAAAAGCGCTATTACAAATAGCGTTTTCTTCCAAAAAAATTTTCTGTGAAAAGCGCTATTAGAAATAGCGTTTTCATGCGAAAATTTGTTCTAGTTAAAATCGCTATTAGCAATAGCGTTTTTATGCCCACAAAGTTTTGTGCTAAAATCGCTGTTCTCAACAGCGTTTTATTCTGGGAAAAATTTCACACTATAAGTGCCATTTGTAATAGCGAATTCTTAATCAAAATCGCTATTCGTAATAGCGATTTTACTGTTCATCCAATTTTAAGCTCCTAACAGTAAAAGCACGAATAGTAATAGCGCTTTAACTTAGTTTTGGAATTCCGTCAGAAGTTGGCCTAGTTTGGGAAATCCAATACAAAATAGGCTTATTTTGGGAAAAGCCTCCAATATTCTTTGAGTAGCATCTACCAAAGTCCCATATGGTTTGTAACTTAATATTTCCTTACACAAATCTCAATAGGTTCACAAAGAAACAACGACTCACTTCTTCCTAAAAATTAAATATTAGGCAATTTTCAAGCACCAACTTCAAACCAAAAATCAAAATGGTAAAGCATCAGCTACAGCCAGGAAACATCTTCATACAACCAAAACCATGTTTCTCCCAAAGCTAAAGGCCAATGCCAAAGTGTTGTAATTTCGGAACTAACCAAACCCATTGGTCAATTCACTTGCATAACTTATAAGCAAGCAACATAGCATAACATTATCTTACTAATCAATTGCATTAAGCAGAAATTCCTTCATTACTCAGAATTTAGAAACATGTAGAAAGCAAACCTTGTTCGGGTGAACATCATCAAAAACATGGGCTTGACCACCATAAAATATAGTCATCTGGCAACCGGAAGATGTTGATCCATGCTGACTGTCAACAAATAGATAAAAATTCAACCATATAAATACTATTCATATTCCAAAGCATAAAAGTCGAGCGTAAGAAACAGCAAGAGCAATAAATTGTATCCAGTTATAACCTAGGTCTCGGAGTCAAAGATTCTGACTCGGAATTATGAGTTCCGGACTTCTGCTTACTACCAGTCAGCAGCACCTCAGATGGGTTTCTATCGGAGATTCCACTGCTAGCATTAACGGAGCTCAAAATTCCAGACCCCTTAATTCCAGTGTGAAACCCTTCATCAGCAGCTGCTTGAGATATAGCCGAAGGACCCGCATTAGCATCGTTGAATCTGTTTGAAGGTACTTGACCCCCAAAAGTAGTAACTTGGCCCACCCGTGGAGGATACTGCATCGAAGGGCCCACATTCAAGGGAATAACTTGCTCCTGTTTGGACCCACTGGCATCAGTCCTACTGCGAGTAGGTGGCTGTAATATACAAGACATTGGAGTTGGCCTCATTGGATGCATACCAAATAACATTGCCTCATCATGGGAATGCCTAGGCCTCTCTCCCGCTGCATTTCGAAGTATCTGAATTTAACAAAGATTAGCAATGTCCAAGGATTTTAACTACATTGATTGATCCAAATACAAAAAGAAAGTCCATGAATACCTTCATCAAATGCAAGCCATCAAGGGATTCTGGTCTTGCTTGTAGAAACCCGTCTCTGGATGACCCCATGAAAGCAGAATCTGAAGTACTTCACTTATTTCCAGCGAATTGGTTACTCATCTCAGTCCCGGTGAGATCACTCCTGGGGCCATAGAATGGAACCCTCTCAAAATGATTTGCAACCTTTCTTTCTATCATAGTCTGATGAGAACAAGAATCAAACTTTAATTTCAATCAATGGAAGCCCCACTTGATCATAAACACTCTTCAATATGTGGCAATTTCAAACAATTACAACTACGATTACAATCCCCACTTGATCATAAACACTATTCCAAATGTGGCAATTTCAACAAACAATTACAACTACAATTAGTCATGTTCACCTATTGAAGTCACTAATAACATCCACAAGAGAACAATACCTTTCAACCCATAGGCACACTAAAATCAAAGAGTTCAAACTTGTTTAGTTCCAAAAGAAGTAACAACATACAATGAAGAAAAACATCAATCACAATTGCAAAATACCCATACAAATACTAATATGGGATTCAAATAAAGAAATGAGGGAGCCTGAAAAGAGTAGCATGATTGCCCCCATTGATGAGAGAGAAGAGAGAGAATCCACAAAGGCTACTAACCCCATTGATGACTTCATCTAAACTACTCCATAACAAAGATACCCACCTGTTGGGGATCGGGGGGCACACCAGGAACACAAACAAGCAATAACACAAGAGTTTTAACGTGGTTCGGTAATCCAGCCTACGTCCACGGGAGCGATAACACTATATATTAACAGGAGGAGGATTACACACTCAACTCACATTCTCTCTCTATATATATAGCTTACTCTCTCTCACTCTGATAACACAAACAGAGTATACATTGCTCTTCACACACTCACTGCTTGCCTCTTTTCTCTTCTCTTCCTCTCAGCACCCATATATACACGTGAAGAGGAAACAAAATCAAGGAAAAGAAGTAATTGGGCTACCAACTGCCCTCTTCCCTCTTCCTACCTTCCTCCTACTTCTTGACTTGGAGCTTGCCTGCAGTTTTCACATGGATGAAATGAGAATCGCCGATTTCACATAGGGTGACCTCCAACAATCACCCCTTCAGCCTATATGAGGTGATCCGCAACAAAACCTTCTACCAAGGTATCCGGTACCCCTTGATTGGATGCCCTGCACTCCCTGCTCGGGATACCCTACATTGTTGTGGAACTCCTTGCACGATGAACACGGGAGCAACTAGAAAACTTCAGAGTTTGACACATCAACATCCTCAATTTTCCTTGCTCGGAGCTTATTTCTGAACAACCAGCCTTTGCCTTCTGTACTTCAGAACAACTTCCTAGCGATCTCATATGCCCGTTGTCTATGCTGCAATCCCTGATGTTCAGTTCTATCTCACTTGTACGTCCATACTGATGTTTGACAGTTAGCCCTTCTGCCAAGTCAGCTTCCACCGGTTTGTACAAGCTACCACTATGTAACTCTGTGCATAGTGCTCGCACCCCCTTACTAGGGTGCCGTGCAAAGCTCACTTTGTGACTCGAGATTGCATCCCTCCCTCCCATGCATCTTTGGAGAGGTTGCAAAATGTCTCTAACACGGGAGCAAAAGAAACTCTTTTCTTCACTAGCACAGTCTCTATCGACTTGGTTTCTTTGCTTTGAACTTTCTTCAAGATTGGCTTCACTGGCTCAGATCTATGTACCTTCGAACTGCCTCCTTGCGTTCCTGTGCACCTTTTTTGCCATTCCTGATGAAAGCCTTGCTCAGTCATGCGCTTTGGTTGTGTATGTTCTCCCTTTGTACCCTTCAACTGGCGTTTGACAACACTTATCTTTGTCAAAACTTCTCCTTCCAGTCTGTACAGTTTGTTGCACAACTTGCCTTGCAACATTTCTCTATCGCCTTTATGTACATGAAGAACCCCGCCACTAGATGAGAAACAATTTCCTTTTAGATCTAGTATACTCAGGGAGATTAGATTCCTCTGTACGCCTGGCACATGTCAGACCTCAGATAAAACCACTTTTCTTCCATTCTTAGTAAGGAACCGCACTGTCCCTATGCCAACAACTTTGTTCACTGTGTTGTTGGCCATCCAGATAATGCTACCGCTGACTCTGCGGTAAGTGGAGAAAAGTTTCCTATCCGCACATATGTGGAACGTACACCCTGAATCCAAAATCCAGCCAGGTGTCTCCAACTCTGACGAGATTGTAAGCATCACATCTTCATCGTTAGAGGAATTCACTACAACTGCTGTAGTTGAGGGACCTCCATGTCCCTTGGCTTTCTCTTTGGCTTGTCTGTCCGCCTTTTTCTCTAGGCAATCTCTTATCACGTAATCCTCTTGATCACAGTAAAAGCACCTCCTCGTGTTGCCCTGTCTGGACTGTGAATGCCCTCTACTTTTACTTCTTCCTCTACCTTTGCCCCTTTCTCTATCTCTGCCTCTACTTTCTATGACAAGGGCTTGGGACTGCTCTCCTCCCATCTCTCTCTTCCTTGCCTCCTCGTTGAATAAGGCGTCTGTGACCATTTCCATGGTTAACTTCCCTTCGGGTATAGAATTACTGAGAGAAACCACCAACGTCTCCTAGCTGTCTGGTAAGGAACTGAGTAATAATAATGCTTGCATCTCATCCTCTAACTCCATTTTGACTGATGCAAGCTGGTTCACAAGGCTGTGGAATTCACTGGTGTGTTCAGCAATAGACACACCACTCTTCAGTTTCAGGTTTATAAGCCTTCTCATTATCAAGGCTTTGTTCCGTGCAGTCTTGGACTGGTACATGCCCTCCAATTTCATCCATAGGGCATAGACATTTGTCTCTTGGGCGACATAGTGGAACACACTATGGTCAATCCACTGTCTGATTTGACCGACAGTGTTCCGGTTGGTTTCTATCCATTCTCATCCTTGTCTTCATTAGGGTTAACCCCCTTTAGCGCTATAGGGTCAAACAAGTCTCTACAATACAAGATGTCCTCCATCCACGGCTTCTATATCGCATAATTGGAAGCGTTCAAAAGAATCATCGGCCCTGAAATTGATGTAGATTCCTCCATCGACATATCTCCCTTTTACAGAGGCTTTAAAACACAAATATTACAGTACAGATGTGTTTGGAACACTCCAAATAGTTGGAAAGCACTATTGGATTGTCAAAAATAGACTCAGAATGGCTAAGATCAAGCCAAAACAGGTTTAACGGTTTAGATTGGCAGAATTTGGTGCGGCTGAGAAGCACCATATAATTCCTCCGGATTAGCTGACGTCAGCGGCAGCGTGGCTTGGTTGGCGAGCAACTTGGTTAGCAGCTCGGTCAACGGCTCAGTCAACGAGCCTTGGTCTGCGGCGTAGCTCCGGTCAGCGGCTCAGTCAACGGCGGCTCGGCTCGGCTCAGCTCGGGCTTTGTAACAACCCCTATACTGTTTACCGATAAATTACTGAATTACCTACTGATTACTGCTAAACTGGACTGCTTATGACTGATAATTGAACCAACTGAAGTACTGAACGGACTGATTGGAAACTGGAACTGAATTGACTGAGCATATCTATTGTATTGCATTTTTATCTTTTCGATTATTTGATTATCTGTTCGTGTTTTTATGTTTAAATTGCAAATTGAAGGCCTTATCGGTGGCCGAACTGAAAATTGTTTAGTGTTTCATGATCAGTAGAATTTTTGTGATTTAATGGTATACTTATCTAAAATGTGATTAGGTATGATTAAATTAGATTAAAATAAGCTAAACATATAAGTTGTCTTATTTACGGAATTGGCATTGAGTGGGCCTTAGTTTATTCTTCTTGTTGAGCTTCATCACACTTGAATTAAAACATTTACTCACCTCTATTCCTTGCCTCAACCGACCTTAGAGAGAGAGTGAGCTAGGAGAGTGTTTCATCTTGAATTTTGCTTGTCAATTGGTGGAATTGAAGACTAAATTGCAAACTTGAGCTTGTATTCTCCTAATTGAAGACTTAGGTATGAATTTCAACCCCTCATTGATGTCCTTAAGGTTGATTCTTGTAGGGTTCATGCCAATTAGGGAGCTAAGCCATGAATTAGTTCTAGCATATTGAATTAGAACTCATTTCATGCATGCATGTGTGTATTGATGAATTTTGAGTTGATTTCATGGCAAATTGTCACATGCATGTTCATAATTAAGCTTAAGTCCATGTTTCCTACTTGTTTTGAAAAGAATGAGCTCATTAGAGCATGTTTTGAAGAGGTAAAATGATTTAAATTCATGCATGTTTGCATGTTCTTCATGTTCATGAAAATTGACTTGAAATTGGGTTTGAATTAGACACCCTTGGGCTTTGATTTACCAAATTGATCTTTGAAATACATAATGTTACGTGTTTACAAGTGTTTTTCCAGGTTTTTAGCCCAAGAGGATAAAAAATTTGGCTTTTAAACTTGATTTTGAGCTTGGGACTCAAATCTGGAATTTCCAGATTTTGAGCCTACGCTCGAGCGAGGAAGTCTACGCTTGAGCGTACACTCTGTGATTCTGCTTTCCGCTCGAGCGAGAAAAGTTACGCTCGAGTGTGAAATGCGTGCATCCAGTACTTTTCATGAGTTCACAGTCCGCTCGAGCGAGGAAACCTACGCTCGAGCGAGGACCTGTGTCTTACGCTCGAGCGAAGATCGAGCGTCCATCGAGCGTAAAATTGGAGCATCCAGCATTTTTACTGTAGCACACAGTCCGCTCGAGCGACGGAATTGACGCTCGAGCGGAGCTCCTTTGTTTGCATGTCTGCTCGAGCGTAGAAAGCCACGCTCGAGCGAGACCCTTGTTTTTTGAAAATTTTGTAAAGTTTTCAAAAGTGCATCTTTGCATCCTCTTTCCATCCTAGACATTCCTAGGGCATATTTAAGGCATTATAAAGAGGATATAAATGTAGAACCACACCGAGGCAAATTAGGGATTAAGTTGATATTTTTCCCAACTGTGAAACTTAGTGTGTGTTCAATCTGTTAACTGTATAGGGTTGGCATCTCGAGGAGACGCTCTAGCCTACTGTAGCCCAGAACTCTGTGAGTAACAATTGTGTAAAGATATGTTCAACTGATTATCTTTTGAATACTGAACTGAAATGTTTACTGAAATGGTATTATTTACTGAATGAATGTATGTCCTTTATTTCCGAACTGTACTGTAGCACCTACTGTTTACTGTTACTGTTACAGAGATCTTTGTCGGTTCCCTTGTCGGAACCACTACTGTTTACTAATTGATGGCCATCATTACTGTTTGGTCTTTAAGACCTACTGTTTACTGTACTGTTAAGCTAATGGATGTACCACATATGACTGATTGTACTGAATCACTGAAATACTGTTTAATGAACTGTTTTCATTACTGTAAGGACATTCATTCTAAACCCCTTTACGCATTATGTTATTCACTGGGCTTTAGCTCACTGCTCATATATATATGTAGGTGTACAGGCACCAGACCGCAGCTAGGAGCGTCGGGGTAAACTCCGGTTTTGTCAAGCCAACCACCGTGCCTCACTATGAGGTTCCGAGCCTGTCAAGCTTAGGCTTAGGGGTGTTTTTATTTCCCTGTCTGTCTTGGACTGTTTTTATAATACTGTATAGACTGTTACTGTACCGTTTAATAGGGGTTAAGTCCCTGCACTGTATGTTGTAAATGATGTATGTACTGTTCTGCACCGTGTATGCATGTATGTATGAAAAATCTTTTGGCATACAGACCGTCACAGCTCATTGGACATAGTTTATTTACTGTATCGGCTTCCGCCATGCCCCTGTACTCTGTTTTACTGTACTACTGTTCAGTAGGCCTTCGGTAATCTCGGATTACTGGCCGGTTACGGTACTAAACCCATAGGGGCGGGTTTGGGTCGTGACAGGCTTACGGCTCGGCTCGGGGTGACGTCAGGCTGACGTTAGAAACATGCACGCCTTCACTCGTCTTCTTCCTCTCGCTGGCGCGTGGGGCGTATGGGCTTCAAGCGTGTTCTTCTGGTGGCGCATGAGGGCGCATGTGGGGTCCTCTGGGACTGTGGTTTGTAATTCAGACTTCTCTCCTCTAGAGCTTCCTCCTTGAATGCTCAAAAGTGGATTTCAGTCCCTTCGAAATCTTGGCACTTTCAGAAAAAACTCAATTTTTTCACCACTCGGGCTCTGATACCACTTGTTGGGGATTGGGAGGCACACCAGGAACACAAACAAGCAATAACACAAGAGTTTTAACGTGATTCGGCAATCCAGCCTACGTCCACGGGAGCGATAACAATATATATTAATAGGAGGAGGATTACACACTCAACTCACACTCTCTCTCTGTATATATATAGCTTACTCTCTCTCACTCTGATAAGACAAACAAAGTATACATTGCTCGTCACACACTCACTGCTTGCCTCTCTTCTCTTCTCTTCCTCTCAGCACCTATATATACACGTGGAGAGGAAACAAAGTCAAGGAAATGAAGTAACTGGGCTGCCAACTGCCGTCTTCCCTCTTCCCATCTTCCTCCTACTTCTTAACTTGGAGCTTGCCCGCAGCTTTCACATGGACGAAATGAGGATCACCCATTTCACATGGGGTGACCTCCAACACCACCCCACTAGGAGACATATACAGGAGAATAGAAACAGAGAGAAATATATATACACATATAAGTCCATATTTGGAGAGAATGCATACAAGCATTAGATAATAATCAATAAAGGCCCATTAAACTAGAGAGAGAGAGAGAGAGAGAGAGAGAGAGAGACTTTTGTGCAACATCAGAAGAAAAATTGAAACAACCCACTAAAGTACAGGCAGTAAATAACAAATTGCAATCAAGGAATGTACTACATACCATAACCCAGAGCAGTAGTGGCGGAGATAGGCCTCTGACAAAGTCGGATTTGAGTGAGACTATCCAGGTTGCTATACCAGATAATTAAAGCTACCATCACAGGCTCCAATTCTCTTTGTGAATCAGCTAGTTATCTCAGTCCATGATCTGTCTCTTTTCACCATTACCAGACTTGAAAAACTCCAGAAGCTTTGCAGTCCTAGGGTAACCCTTCATCCAACCTTTTGTAATTGCTCGGTTTAGAATCTCAAAAGAAACTGCATTAGGTTCACACCCCTCCATCACCATCTCTTTCAATAATAAGATAATGTCCCAAAACTTGCCTCTCTTTGACATTGCCTCCAGTATTGTATTGTAAATGGAAATACTTGGAGTAATCCCATTCTCAATCATTTGGTTCCGCAGCTGGAAGGCCACTGATATCTTGCCTTCCTTGCAAAGCCCATAAATTAAGGACCTGAACGTAACAACATCTGGTTTTAAATTTTGGCTATACATCTCCCTTAACAACTGACCCATCAGCTCATCATTGCCTTCTCTTATGGAAGCATGTATAAGAATATTATAGGCTATCATATCGGGTAATACTCCAGTGCTTTTCAAGTATTTGGAAAATCCGGAGCGCAGTTCCAAGTAACTGATTCTTGCAAAGGCTGCTCATAAGTGTATTAAAAGTCACTATTGCAGGACTGGGATCATTTGATATCATAGCTTCCAGTAACTTTAAGCACTCCGGAATCTTTCCAACCATGCAAAAATATTGAATCAAAGAAGTTGAACTAACTACATTAAGCTTAATACCTTCATACTCCATCCAATATAAGATCCTTCGAACCATTGGAGAATCTCCTTGTTTGCAGGCTGCAAACAAAATTGTATTGAATGAAACTATGTCAGGTCCATTTGCACCCCACTCTATATGGTCAAAAAGTTCTAGAGCTTCATCAATGTTGTCCTTGCAAAAGCCTTTCAAAATTGTGTTATATCATACATTATTTGGTCTAAAACCTATTTCCATCATACTCCTCAATAGAGATAATGATTCACTTGATCTATTCTCATGACATAGAATATTAAAGTATATATTGTACATTACAACATCCACAGTACATAAGCAAGAATTTAGTGGCAACCCCTATTTTTCCCCCTTTTAACAAGCCACCAACCAAAGCAGCATGAGTGAATGGATCAGGATATAATTCCTTTAGATCAATAACCCCAACAAGCTCACCAATTTCAGCAACTCTACTTTGGTGATAAAGTTTGTAGAGAATTATGTTGTATGTGACTAAATCCAGATCACATTCTTCCTTCTCCATCTTATCCAAAAGGTCTAATGCCTCTTCAATCTTCCCATCATCACAAAGAAACTTAACAATTGCAGTGTATGTTATCACATTGGGCCTTGCATTTCAGCCAAACAACGAGAAGTGTCTTCCCATAATCTTTCCCTACTAAACCCATAAACCAGAGCAGTATATGAACACACATTGTGTGCAAGGCCCTTCTTCTTTAAAGAATAAAACAATGCCAAGGCAGTATGGGTTTGACCAGACTTGCACAGAGCTCGTAATATTGGATTTTAACTATATGCACCTCAAAAAGAATCCTGTTGGAGAAGAACTGAGAACACAAAATACGCCTCGGTAATCATCCCAGCTTTGCTAAGACAAACAATCAACAAATTCAAATTAGGTTCAGGAGGACAATAGTCAAGTCTCAACATTAACTTCAACACATAAGGTATGTTCAACAATTTTGACAAGAAGCTAAATGAAGGTATAAATCCACTTGTGTACATTTCCTCTGCAATAATAAAGGTATGTTCAATGTTGTTTGCGTGAGAAAGCGAAAGCGAAAGCAAAAGCATAGCATTCAAAAGGGTATTGAAAGTTGATGCATTTGGGTAAGGCCCAAACCTTTCATGGAAACATAAACACCAAACAACTCATCCAACAAGACATGTTTTTTTGATTTGGAATAACAATGTATTAAAGCATTAAAATCATAGACAGTGGGTTTGCCAGGGACATTATTCCTCATGAAAGTGTGGAGAGCTTCCTTAATGCAACCTGAGGTGGCATAACCCTGCATCCTCTTCTGTAACTCAACGTAACAACAAGAGGACTCATCATAGGTTTCACCTTCTTCTTCATGAAAATAATCTAAGGAGGTTTGAATAGCACAAGCAGAGCATGAAAAAAGATTGACAAATTGATGATTCAAAACCCCAAACCTGTTGCAAATCATCCCATGTGAATGTGAAGAAGGCTTTCCTAAAGCAACAAGTGTAGAAAGTAGTTGGGCCAGACGGGGTGGGCCATCGTGTTGCTGGTTATAGAAATATTAGGCCTAATAATATGGAGCAGTTATTGGTTCGTCTGGGGAACTATCTGTGGTTGGTGTAGGGGTGGAGCACATAAATTTGTATTTGGTGATTGGCAACTTGATGTGGTATGGTCAATTATAATTGGTGAAGAATATAATTATGTGATACTTTTGAACTAACCAACAATTCTCTTGAACCAACTAATAACTTTTCAATAATATGGATATGGGACAATAACTAAGGGCTTGTTTGGTTGGGCGGACTATAACATATGATCGAGATTATTAATTCATAACACTTACATTCCATTATTTGAGTTGTAAGTTTTATTATTCGAATTAGATTTCAATTGTCAAGTTTTTTAATCTTATAACTAATAATGCAAAATATGAATATAATTGAAATTATATATTTTCATATCTATTACAAAACAAACGTGAATAAGAGAAAATTATATATCTCACTAATTCCACTAAATAATCAATTATATACTAATCTCGTAAATTGTTAATTCCACACAACCGGAGGCCAAACCCAGCTCCCGGGCCTTTGTTGACAAAGGCCCAAAAAGTTAAGGCTTCTAAGCATGGATTCAACCCATCTATCCAACGGTTTTTGGATCCTTGAGAAGTCATTTGGGTTGGGACCACCGCGAGTAGATCACGGTGGGTCGGATCTCGAGGAGGTTGGGTCGAATTGGTGGGGAGGCTGGGAAGGGGGATTTATTTATTTTTAATGTCGATAGTGAAATATTATATTTAAATATTTTTATATTTTAATTTTTTTTAATATTCAATAATAAGTGATTAATAATACATGTTTTATAATAGAACTTTTGAAGAGTTGTTTACCGAACAAAATTCGCTATTTTTTTTGGCCATTTATTTTTAATGCTGAGATTCTACAAGTTTTTCAAAAATCATTTAAAATCTCGTGTAAATTTCTTTTTTACACAACCAACAGAGACCAAATCATAGGATGTAGTTTATTTCAGCTCCTCATGCGCTCTTGTTGGGAAATAAATGGACTCAATAAAATAGTTTCAGGTTGACAGACATTGGCGAATACAAATAATGCTCATTTTTCATCTAAATTATTTTATACTTTCACTTTGGAAGCTCTTATTTAAAAAAACAAAAAATCTTAATACTCTTTATTTTTTATATTTTTTATTATGATTTTATCTCTATCTAAAATTACCAAGTACACTAATCACCCTAAAAAAATAATAATAATAAATTAAAATTCTTAACTTCCTTACACCCACTCCTTCACCACCACTTTCACACACCAGCGCCACGTCTAGCATCACTCCGCTCCACTCTCTCATCTACACCTCCTTTCCAAATCTCTCATTCATGTCACCACCTTCTTCATTCTACTTTTTTAGATCTAAAAATCCTCTCTCTCTCTCTCTCTCTCTCTCTCTCTCTCTTTCTCGCTCCATAGAGGTGCTTCGAGGGATGGAGGGAGACTGGGAAGGCAGTCGTGAGGATGGACAATTGTAGGATTGAATCCAGGAACCAAACCAATCCAAACAGTTCTAGTAATTTGAGGGCCAAATGGAAACAAAATCGAACCAAAACCAAACTTAAAAAAAATGAAAAAAGAATGGAGATTTACGTGTATATCTTAATAAGTGGATTTATTATCCAATAACTCATATGATGATTAATAACTTTTTTCATCAAACACTATTAAAAAAATCACTAATTATTAATTTTTAATAATAATTTAAAATTTTTGTCACAAGAAATATTACTAATGATAAATTTTAGCAACAGTTTAAAAAAAATCATCACAGAAAATACTACATTCCAACTTGCAACGATACTTTTAAAAAAATTTCACAAAAAAGTTACTAATTGTAAATTTTAATAAGAATTTATAAAAATCACGACACAAAAAGTTACTAATTGTCAATTTTTAACGACATATATGAAAAATCGTCATAAAAAAATATTTTTAGCAACAATTTTATTAAGATTTATTTTCAATAAAACTTGATAAGAATTAAATTCAACTATTAAGATGTATTGATAATTTACCCAAACCACAAACTTTAAATAAACCAGTCCACTTTGACTCAAACCACAAACTTTTACAAGAAAACAAAACCAAACCAAACTGTATGGACCAGTTTACTGCTTCAGCCGGGGTTCTTGAACAGCCTTAAACCACTCATAAGCAGTAATGAGAACACCGGACGATGAAAATATATATATACAAATGCAGACTAACATGCTTCAGTGAGTTGCTAGATAAAGTGCTGATATGTTTTAGATAGCAATACATCGTCGGTCCATGCCCAGACATCCAATGAAAAGGCAACAGCCTAACAGACAGTACTTCTACATATGATATCCTCCACATATTCAACCCAATTAGAATTCCAAGCTCAATGCAAACATGTTTTTGATTTATAAAAACAGTTTCCAATGGAACAAGAAGTAGCTCGAGGGCTTAATAGCGGTACTTAGTGGAGTAGTCTTTGGGTGCAATGACCAGACCACGTCCCTTCCTGGCCCCACGATACACTGTTTCAACAATGTCGATTAACTCCTGCCCCAGTTGATCTTATTGTTGTTTCCCGTGCCAAGATCAATCATTATGTGTTTGTTCCTGAAAAAGAACATCACCGTTGATGGGTCATACAGCTCATACATTGTATTGAAGTCGGGCACCTCTGTGATGTCCACCAGGTATATAACCGCAAAGTTCTTTATTGTCTCAGCAACCGAAGCCAGTACCTCATCCATCTACAAAACCCAATACACACACAAAAGTCATACAACAGATACTAGTCAATGCCAAATACAAAACAAAAGGAAAAGTATTATATAAAGGACAATTCTATTCTTACATAAAATTCATACAAAAAACTTGACAAGAATGACGTGACAATGCCATTATTGTAAATAAATTCATTTTTAATGGTGTTTTGTTTTGTAAGTGAAAGGTCCATACATGTATAAAAATTATGTATGAATTTTTATTTGTATAGCGTTACTCTTATATAAATACAAAACAAAAACAAAATAGAACAAAAACAAATACCAGAAAAACAGAAGGGAAAAATGAAAAAGAGAGAGTAACACAAATCAATTATTCCACAGCAGGTGAGTTAGACAAGAAAGAAAAAAAATTCGGAAGCAGATGGTAAAACATACAAAAACCTAATACTTATTTCAAAAGCCTACTCACATATCATCTTATCAACAAGCATTACAAAATTTTGAAAAGAAAAAAGAACAGAGGCACTCCTTGAAAACAAATGATCCACTGAAATATTAAAAGGGGATCATCCACGTGCAAAATTACAAGGATCAAAGAGCACAATCTGCGTGTGCACTGTTATCTTCATGTTTTCATTTTGTTAACATTCTGATACGTAAAAAATTTAATGGCCAAAAGCCTAAAACTAAAGATTCAGTCTAGGTGAGAGTTTGAGACCTGAACTATCCAAACAAATGCATGAACATCTAACTTTATGTGAATATAATCTCTATCAGGTTGCCAGATTAACTTCGTAACAACCTTGCGCTGGAGGCAAATGGTAGCTACTACATGCTAACTGGCCTACGTTCTAAGCTATCACAAAGTTGAGTGCCTTTTCCTAGATGGATAAAGAATGCTCTGTTAACAAAACAAGCTACAAGCACAGTACTTTTTTTCACAAAACAGCAGCTCAAAACCCACACTTTTGTAAAACAAACTGAACAACAACATAAACAATGGAATAGCATTAGCATTTTAATTAATTTGATTCCCTTGTGAAGTAAAGTCCCACATCACCTGAGTACTAAAGTAATGTTAAACATATAAGCATGAGGGCACCCTCACCTTAATAGCTAACTTTTGAGATGAGTTCTACCCAAGACTGTGCAACATGATATGAGAGCCAGAGAAATAAGAGATGGGTAGGGTGCGTCTCCCTGGCCTACATGCCACAAGTGCTGCCCAAGTGAGGACACTGGGCGTGAGGGAAGGTGTGAAATGAAGTCCTACATTGTCTGAGTACTAAAGTAATATTAAGCATATAAACGTGAGGACACCCTCACTTTAATAGCTAGCTTTTGGGGTGCATTCCACTAAACCTGATAAATGCCACCAATGAAGCACAAACACCTCTCTAGAGGTCACGTACATGAGTTGGACATAGAAATCATAAACATGATCTAAACACATGTCAGACATGTCGAAGGAGTCGAATACGTTGGGCACACACTAAGGACATAGAATAAATATATAATATTAAAAAATATAACATATAATAAATATATAAATTATATGTTTTGTATGTGTCCTTGGTGTGTCATGTACTGCATTTTTTTTGAAAATTTGCATATCCACATGTTCATGTCATGTCACATGTCCACATATCCGTGCTTCTTAGAATGACACGCATGACAATAGCTGAGGTCGTGACACATCCAGATGGCAAAAACTCGAAGGTGGAGTATGCATATTGCTGGAACTAATTGAGGCCTGACTAGAGTTATTGTAACAATTAATCCCTAGGATAGCCAAATAATCCTATTTTCCATAATTATTATCAGATATTTGACCAAGAATTTATTCAATTTGATCATCCCAATTATACGCACCTACAAATTTAGACAAGAGACACTAATTTGGGGGCTGAAGGCAAGCCTGGATTGTAAGATTGAGCTTATTCCAAATTGGTTCAAGTCAAGGTTCTGAAAAGCGGTTGCGGTCGCCGGTTGTGGTTGTGGTTGTGGGGTGTAAAGGCCGCAGTGTAACGGTTGCGGTAAACGAAACTGCAAATTTTTTTATTTTTCGCACAATTTGCAAAAAACTTACCGATACACATTTTTTTTTTTAGAATCATATTTATTGGGTTTTAAAATAAATTTTGATAATTTTTAAGTACAATCCAATATATTTCATATTTTTTAATCACTAAAAAATGAATTTTTTTACATTTTATTTCAATAATTAATAACTTTATATTTCATAATCCATATTACAATTGTGGCAAAAATTTCTTTTATTGGACTTAGATGTATATAATTATTTTTAATTGTTATACTTGTGGAAGCATATGTACATTTTAACTCAAGCAGTTTTAAAAAAGTATACATCCTTAATGGAAGAACTTGACAAAATACATAACATCATAGCACTATTCACAAATAACAGAGATTACATTTTACATAATGTTACTACTAAAATTACATAATGTCACCACCAAAATGAGTGACGTGGTGCATCTTGGGATTCAGATTGTTGAGCTTGATTGTTGCTGCTACCTTCACGTCACCAAAATGAGTGACGTGGTGCATCTTGGGATTCAAATTGTTGAGCTTGATTGCTACTGCTACCTTCACCCCATCTAATAGGAAATATATAAGTGAATGTGCTCATCATGTCATCCCTGTCTGTTTGGCGCGCTAGGGAAGAAAATGGATACCTTGGCAGAAAAGGATCAACATACTCTTTTTGGGCTTGTAGATAATTTGGCAAACCGTATCCTAGAGGCCCATGTTGTTGAGGGGCCAAAGGTAATTTTCTTGAGGTGGGTAAGGATAGCTCTGGCTATCACTGCTATAGGATGGGTAAGGGTAATATGGATAATTCTGACTACTATCAGATGAATCAAGCTGTTGTTCTCTGCTTCTTATTCTTCTTTAATCTCTACGTGTATCACTACTACAAAACCTCCTAGGTAGTTGGGGTAAAGGTGCAACAGGTTCTCCAATATCATAATGTTCTCCAGCATCACATAATCCAAATCCTCTAATAAAATCTTTACTTCTTGCACCACAACTAGTACCATCACCACCATTGTCGCCGCCACCTCCACCATCACCGTGAGAAGTGCCTCCACCGTCACCATCATCACCTCCTCCATCAGATGGTGTTAAACCACCACTATTATCACTTTGAGTTGGAGTAGGAGTTGAGGTTTGAGAAGTGCGTCGAGCTTGATATCTATGGGTGCCACCACCATCGTTTCCATTGCTGCCACCACCATCATCATCATCTGAGACCAAATCTAGCCATTCATAATTATCCACACCATCTAGTAAAGGATTTTTCTTTTCTTCTATCCATGGACTTATTGGATCATCTTCTTCAAATATGTAATCCAAGTTAATAGGATTAAAACTCCTATCAATCTCCTCTTGGCTGCTTCTTTTAATGTGTCTCAATTTTAATCTCACATTGTAGGTGATGAAGACTAATCTTCGGATTTTCTTATATTTCAATCTATTCCTCGTCTTCGTATGAATGAGACTAAAAGTACTCCAATTACGTTCACAGTGAGATGATGTGGTAGTTTGACTTAACACTTTCATAGCTATTTTTTGAAGTTCAAGAGCATAACCACCATGAATAATCCACCACTCAGCTGCACAAAATTACATTACATTAGACATAAGTCAAAATATGATAGAAAATTATTTTAGTATTCATATATTGTAAATTTGTAATTTTGAAAATAAAACATGAATTTGATTGTTTCCATGCTTTTTGTGTTAAAGGAGTGTCAAAGGTTTCCTGTTTATCTCGAAACAGCAACAACTACAATTTGGACAATCATTACAAGTAACATTTGCAAAAGTAGATTATTATTATTAAAATTAAAATAATTGGTATGTACTTGAGTTGTTGCTTTCACTTGAGCATCCATATTAGGCTCCAATCTGGTAATTACTCTTTTAGGTCCATCCATCACTTCCCTTATTATTTTATTGGATGAGGTAACACCATATTGGAATTGAGAATTAAAAAAATATCCTTCAAAAATAAAAAGAAAATTAATAATTATAAGTAAATATACATTTTATAATTGAAATCGTAACACTTGCCAGCTGCATGCAAATCTTGATGTAATTGAAAAGACCATCAAGTATCAATAATTTTCCAATACTCCGTGTAGTAGCGACAGTCTCTTTTAATTGCCAACTTTGCTCTATCTATAGCTTCATATATGAAATCCATTGTTAGCTTCTCATCCCCATCAACCAACCTCAATACTCTGACTAGTGACTCATGAACTTTACAAAGTTCTGTTACTTTCTGCCAAAACTCCTTTCCCAAGATAATTTTTTTCACCTTGTAAGGCTGCCCAGTCTTTACCTTCCCCATCTAGAATTCTTCCACTCATCACTATTAAACATAGCTCTCAATTGTTGTTTATATCTAACAATACTCTCAATGACAATAAAATTTGTAGCAAATCGAGTGATGGCTAATCAAATCAATTCTTTATCTCTAGTGAATTTTCTCATTAAATCCAACACCCAACCACTATTATAAATGAAATTGGTGATGGTTTTACCATCTTCAATTACCTGTGCCACACTTTTCTTATTGGCTATGTCTTTTAGCACGAGATCGATACAATGTGCTGAATAAGCTATCCAATATAAATGTTTCCTTTTTCTCATTAACATTTTGCCGGCAACTTTCAGTGCAAGTTCATTATCAGTCACCACTTGAACAACGTATTGCTCTCCAATTTCATCAACAACTTTATCTAATAACCCAAAATAATATTCAGCTATCCTACTAATAATATTAGAGGTATCAATTGGTTTGTGAAATATAGTACCTCTATTGCAGTACACTAAAGAAGTTGATGATGTGTTGCCGAGTTAGATTGCTCAAAACATCACACATGATGGATACACCTCTCTCTACCCAAATGCCCTTGAATGATCCTATCCATTCTGTCATTTTATCATGCTCCATGCCCAAATATACTTAAGAAACTTCATAACCACTAGGACCCTTTATTCCTGGCCCTGCTTTAGCAGCAATATCAAGCATGCGTTGTGTATATTCTGAATCAATTGCATTGAATGGAATACGATTATAGAGTATAAAGTTAGACACTGCCCGTCCTAATCTCTCCCTTAACTTCTGTAAATTCATTGTAGAGATTTTTCGCTGCTTTGTACTCTTGCTTTTTTGGAGTTCTACATCCATTACTCTCAACCTTGCTTCAGGAGCATTGGGCTTAATCCAATTACGTCCACTCCCACCAGTTTCACGGGCAGATTGTGATCAACAAAAAACATTAGCAATACCTGACCTTTTTGAAAATTGTATGTAATTGTTTATTTCTTTTAATTTTGGACTATTTCTTGTGTCAATTATTGGGATTTGTGTGTTATTGGATTATAATTGCCTAATTTAATAAATTTATTTCATATTTGTAATTAATCTTTTATGGAATGGCCAAATCGCAAATCACAATGTAAGATGTCGTCTCCTATGAAAGATGGACGATTCTATTTACACATCACTAATATTCTCAGTACACAGTATTACTTAGTACACACAAAAAATAATTTTTAAGGTTTAAAAATTTCTTATTTCACACATTAGCTTTCCATTACTAACCTTATATTGACACAATACTAACTACTTGAATATACACCATTACACATACCAAAACTCTTTATTTTTAACACTACACACAACAAAAATCTCCACAATCTTCAGAATAGGTACCATCTTCGTTGGTCTTGATTTCCATCACTGGCAGAGGTTCATTCGGCTTCCATCTTCGCCAGTGTTGATCACTATAGTTGGTGTTGAACTCTTATCGTGTCTCATCTTGTCGTCTCATCAAAGAATGCCAAAAGTGTCAAGTATTGCTAATGTTTTTCGTCGATCACAATCCGCGCATAAAACTGGTAGGAGTGGACATAATTGGATTAAGCCCAATGCTTCTGAAGCAAGGTTGAGAGCAATGGATGTAGAACTCCAAAAAAGCAAGAGTACAAAGCAGCGAAAAATCTCTACAATGAATTCACAGTAGTTAAGGGAGAGATTGGGACGTGCAGTGTCTAAGTTTATACTCTATAATCGTATTCCATTCAATGCAGTTGATTCAGAGTACACACAACTCATGCTTGATGGTTATGAAGTTTCTGAAGTATACTTGGGTATGGAGCAAATGAAATGACAAAATGGATAGGATCATTCAAGGGCATTTGGGCAGAGAGAGGTGTATCCATCATGTGTGATGGTTGGAGCAATCTAACTCGGCAACACATCATCAACTTCTTAGTGTACTGCAATAGAGGTACTATATTTCACAAATCAATTGATGCCTTTAATATTATTAGTAGGACAACTGAATATTATTTTGGGTTATTAGATAAAGTTGTTGATGAAATTGGAGAGCAATACGTTGTTCAAGTGGTGACTAATAATGAACTTGCATTGAAAGTTGCCGGCAAAATGTTAATGAAAAAAAGGAAACATTTATATTGGACAGCTTATTCGGCACATTGTATCGATCTCGTGCTAAAAGACATAGCTAATAAGAAAAGTGTAGCAAAGATGATTGAAGATGGTAAAACCATCACCAATTTCATTTATAATAGTGGATGGGTGTTGGATTTAATGAGAAAATTCACTATAGATAGAGAATTGATTTGACCTGTCATCACTCGATTTGCTACAAATTTTATTGTCATTAAAAGTATTGTTAGATATAAACAACAATTGAGAGCTATGTTTAATAGTGATGAGTGGAAGAATTCTAGATGGGGGAAGGCAAAGACTGGGTAGCCTTACAAGGTGAAAAAAATTATTTTGGGAAAGGAGTTTTGGCAAAAAGTAATAGAACTTTGTAAAGTTCATGAGCCACTAGTCAGAGTATTGAGTTTGGTTGATGGGGATGAGAAGCCAACAATGGGTTTCATATATGAAGCTATAGATAGAGCAAAGTTGGCAATTAAAAGAGACTGTTGCTACTACACGGAGTATTGGAAAATTATTGATACTCGATGGTCTTTTCAATTACATCAAGATTTGCATGCGGCTGGTAAGTGTTACGATTTCAATTATAAAATGTATATTTACTGACAATTATTAATTTTCTTTTTATTTTTGAAGGATATTTTTTAAATTCTCAATTCCAATATGGTGTTACCTCATCCAATGAAATAATAAGAGAAGTGATGGATGGACTTAAAAAAGTAATTACCAAATTTGAGCCTAATATGGATGCTCAAGTGAAAGCAACAAAAAGTACGTACCAATTATTTTAATTTTAATAGTAATAATCTACTCTTGCAAATGTTACTTGTAATGATTGTCCAAATTGTAGTTGTTGTTTCGAGATAAACAGGAAGCTTTTGGCACTCCTTTAGTACAAAGAGCATAGAAACAATCAAATCCAAGTTTTATTTTCAAAATTACAAATTTACAATATATGAATACTTAAATAATTTTCTATCATATTTTGACTTATGTTTAATGTAATGTAATTTTGTGGAGTTAAGTGGTGGATTATTCATGGTAGTTGTGCTCCTGAACTTCCAAAAATAGCTGTGAAAGTGTTAAGTCAAACCACCACATCATCTCACTGTGAACGTAACTGGAGTACTTTTAGTCTCATCCATACGAAGACGAGGAATAGATTGAAATATAAGAAAATCCAAAGATTAGTCTTCATCACCTACAACATGAGATTAAAATTGAGACACGTTAAAAGAAGCAGCCAAGAGGAGATTGATAGGAGTTTTAATCCTATTAACTTGGATTACATATTTGAAGAAGATGATCCAATAAGTCCATGGATAGAAGAAAGGGAAAATCCTTTACTAGATGGTGTGAATAATTCTGAATGGCTAGATTGGTCTCAGATGATGATGGTGGCAGCGGTGGCGGTGGCGGAGATGGCGATTGCAATGGCGATGGCAGCGATGATGGTGGTGGCACCCATAGATATCAAGCTCGACGCACTTCTCAAACCTCAACTCCTACTCCTACTCTAACTCGAAGTGATAATAGTGGTGGTTTAACACCATCTGATGGAGGAGATGCTGACGGTGACGGTAGAGGCACTTCTCACGGTGATGGTGGATGTGGCGATGACAATGGTGGTGATGGTACTAGTTTTGGTGCAGGAAGTGAAGATTTTATTAGAGGATTTGGATTATGTGATGTTGGAGAACATTATGATATTGGAGAACCTGTTGCACCTTTACCCCAACTACCTAGGAGGTTTCGTGGTAGTGATACACGTAGGAATTAAAGAAGAATAAAAAGCAGAGAACAATAGCTTGATTCATCTGATGGTAGTCAGAGTTATCCATATCACCCTTACCCATTCCATAGCAGTGATAGCCAAAGCTATCCTTACCCACCTCAACAAAATTACCCTTGGTCCCCTCAACAACATGGTCCTCCAGGATACGGTTTGCCAAATTATCTACAAGCCCAAGAAGAGTATGCTGGTCCTTTTCTGCCAAGGTATCCATTTTCTCCCCCAGTGCACCAAACAGACAGGGATGACATGATGAGCACATTCACTTATATATTGAAGCGTGAATAATCAGCTTAGGGTATGATATAAAATCAACCCTCATTTATAGAGGAAATTAGGGTTACAACAGATAGACAAGAAGGGCCCTGAGGGCATAAAATAATACACCCACTATTGTAATGCTACTTTCGGTGATTAAAGAAAATGAACTTTCAGCTGCTAATCTATTACATGCTAACACTCCCCCTCAAGCTGGTGTGAAGATATCTCTCATGCCCAGCTTGCCTAATATGTCATGAAATGATTTATTCCCAACCCCCTTGGTGAGAATGTCAGCAAGTTGTTCACCAGACTGGACAAAAGGAGTACAAATGGTACCACTAGTGAGTTTCTCCTTAATGAAGTGGCGATCAATCTCAACATGTTTTGTCCTGTCATGTTGAACTGGATTGTGAGCGATGTTGATGGTGGCCTTATTATCATAGTATAACCGCATGGAGTCCTTCTGATCGATACCTAGATCACTCAACAATAACTTGATCCATAAAAGTTCACACACACCTTGTGCCATAGCTCTAAACTCAGCTTCTGCGCTTGACCTGGCAACCACATTCTGTTTCTTACTCCTCCAAGTAACTAGGTTGCCTCCAACAAATGTGCAATACCCTGAAGTCGATCTCCTATCAGTTACTGATCCAGCCCAGTCAGCATCTGTATAGGCTTCCACACGAAGATGATCATACTTTGAAAAATAAAGACCCTTACCAGGGGCAGACTTCAAGTACCTCAAGATTCTCATGACAGCCTCAAGGTGAATCTGATGAGGAGCATGCATAAACTGACTGACCACACTGACAGCAACAGCAATATCAGGACGAGAGTGAGATAGGTAAATGAGTTTTCCCACTAATCGCTGATAGCTCCCCCTATCAACAACTTCTCCTCCTTCATCATCCCCCAATTTCTGATTAGGTTCCAGTGGAGTGGCACATGCCTTGCAGCCAAGCATCCCAGTTTCCTTCAACAGGTCAAGCACATATTTTCTCTGTGAGATAAATATCCCATCTTTAGAGCGAGCAACTTCAATTCCCAGAAAATACTTCAAGCTTCCCAAGTCTTTGATTTCAAACTCATTTGCTAAATATTTCTTCAATAGAGGTATTTCCTCACTATCATTGCCTGTAAGAACTATGTCATCTACATAAACAATAAGTGTTGTAGTCTTACCACGTGAGGAATGTTTCACAAACAATGTGTGATCTGCCTGACTTTGTTTGAAGCCATATTTAAACATAGCCTGAGTGAATCTCTCAAACCAAGCCCTTGGAGACTGTTTGAGACCATATAATGACTTCCGAAGCTTGCATACTTTGCCTTCTGTCTGATGATTCTCAAAACCAGGAGGAATGTCCATATATACTTCTTCTTCGAGGTCACCATGGAGAAAAGCATTCTTGACATCAAACTGATAAAGCGGCCAATCAAGATTAGCTGCTAGAGAGAGAAGTACTCTGACTGAATTCATCTTAGCCACGGGTGCGAAGGTCTCCTGATAATCAATGCCATATGTCTGAGTAAACCCTTTTGCCACAAGTCTTGCCTTGTAACGCTCAATAGACCCATCTGCTTTGTGTTTCACAGTGTATACCCATTTACATCCCACAGGTCGTTTGCCCGTAGGTAACTCAGTCAATTCCGAGGTGCCATTCTTCCTAAGTGCTTTCATTTCCTCAATCATGGCTAGTTTCCACTCAGAGGTAGCAAGAGCATCCTGAAAATGGTTAGGAATGCTAACAGAGGAAATATTAGACACAAACGCTCTATATGAGGATGACAAATGAGAGTATGACACAAACTGTGAGATAGGATGTTGAGTACAAGATCTCACACCCTTTCTCTTGGCAATAGGAACATCAAGATCAATGGATTCAAGAGATTCAAAGTTACCTGGACTCTTATCAAAAGCAGGAGATGGCAGTGGAGTAGCAGAAGTGGTCCCTTGTATCCAGTGTTGTCTGTCTACGTCCCGGACATAAACATGCTCAACCTTATCCTTGGTGGTAGCAGGTTGAGTAGAAGAGGGTGGTGCAAGAATAACTGGTTCCACCATAGGTAGCACAGGAAGCACAGGACTCACTTCACAACAAGGCTCCCCCGGAAATGAGGACGGTGATACCGGAGAGGACAAAAAATAGGACTGGGACTCAAAGAAAGTAACATCCATGGATACAAACCACTTGCGAGAAGAAGAGTGGTAACATTTATACCCCTTTTGAGTAGGAGAGTAACCAAGGAAAACACACTTGAGGGAGCGAGGGTCCAGCTTACCACGAGAGGGAGAGTGATTATGAACAAAACAGACACAACCAAAAATTTTGGGGGGAATAGAAAACAAGGACTGAGAACCAAGGAGGACGTGAAGAGGAGCCTGTTTGTGCAAGACCTGGGTAGGGAGACGATTAATAAGATGGGCAGCGGTGAGAACAGCGTCGCCCCAATAGGGCCGAGGCACATTCATAGAAAAACACATACACCGGGCCATGTCAAGAAGATGCCGATTCTTGCGTTCCGCCATCCCATTTTGTTGAGGGGTATTGGTGCAAGAGGTCTGATGGATAATGCCATGAGTAGAGAAATATTGTCCTAACCCAGAATCTATGTATTCCCCGCCATTATCAGAACGAAAGAGTTTGACAGTGGCCCCAAACTGAGTACAAATCATCTTATGAAAAGTGCGAAACACAGAGAAAACTTCACTCTTATCTTTCATGAGATACACCCAAGTAGTACGAGAAAAATCATCAATAAATGTAACAAACCATCGATGACCTTTCACAGACATGACACGAGAGGGACCCCAAACATCAGAATGTATTAAGGAAAAAGGAACTAAACTTTTATTCAAACTGGGAGCAAAAAAGCTCTGTGCTGTTTTCCGAGTTGACAAGACTCACAAAGAAAGTTAGACACATGATAATTGGCAAAACCAGAAGGAAATAAATGCTTAAGTAAATGGAAAGAAGGATGCCCAAGACGCCGATGCCACAGCCATAAATCAGCGGGGGTAGTAGAAGATGTGGTGGAAGAACAAGCAAGTTGGTCCGGTTGATCTAGGAAGTAGAGACCATTTTCTGCACTACCACTGCCAATCGTCCTCCTCGTGACAAGGTCCTGAAAAAGACAATGATCAGGAAAAAACGTCACACTACAATTCAAATCCTGGGTGAGACGACTCAAGGATAACAGATTAACAGAAAAATTGGGAACATGGAGAACAGAAGACAGATGTATGGTAGGAGTGACATGAACTAAACCTTTTCCAGAAATGGAAGAAACAGTACCATCAGCAATCCTAACTTTGTCTTGACCTGAAGAGGGCTTATAGACAGAGAAAAGATCAGAGGAACCAGACATATGATCTGAAGCACCAGAATCAATGATCCAAGGCAAAGACTTATGACACAAGAAAGCACAAGGAGAAGAGGCTAAGTTACCTAAGCGGGCAAAGGACGAGGAAGCTGTACTGGGAGCAGAAGAAGACCGGCGGTCCAACAATTGGCGCAAAGCATCCTCCAGCTCAGTATCAGAAGTTGGGCCAACAGCAGCAGAATTAGAATCAAGTGGATCAACAGCACTAGTCTGATGAGCCCGGGAATAGGAACCACGTCCTCTAGATTGCCCTGACCGACCGCCTCGAGAACCAGACCGATCACCTCGACCCCCGGATGGAGTCCCATGAAGCTTCCAACACGTCTCACGAGTGTGCCGCGGCTTCTTGCAGTAATCACAGAATACAGACTCCTTAGCAGCAGACGGAGGGATGGGAGTCAGGCTGAGGCCATCTCGAGGAGTAGACAGTAATGCTGAGCGGTCAGTAGAGACAGGGGACATCATAGCAGACCGGCAACTCTCCTCATTCTGTACATAGGCAAATGCCTCCTGAAGTGAAGGAAGAGTGTCCATACCCAGAATTCGACCCCTAACTGGATCATACTCCACATTTAGGCTGGCCAGAAATTTAAAGACCCATTCCCGTCCGAGGAACTTCTTGTACCTGACAGAATCCGCAGGGCACACAGGCTTATAGTCTTCCAGGTGGTCAAGGCGTTTCCAGCCGTTAGTGAGGAAGGTGAAATATTGCAGGACAGTCTGCTCCCCCTGAAGTGAGCTCTCAATAGAGCGGCGCAACTCAAAGGCCTGTGAGAAATTCCCTTTGCGGGAATAGGTGGCAGTCACATCATCCCAAACATCCTGGGCAGTGTCCATAGACAAGTAGCCCTCACCAAGTTCAGGAACCATCGAATGAATAAGCCAACCCATAATCAAAGAGTTGGTAATCTCCCATTGGGCATAACCCGAGTCAGTGGTACTAGGTGCCTGTATCCTGCCATCAACATACCCCATCTTCCCTCTGCTCTTCAAAAATAGGGTCAAACTTTAAGACCATGCGAGGTAGTTCTGACCATTAAATAGAGAGGTGGTGATTTTTAAACTAGGGTTGAGGTTCTCAGTCATGGTAGTAAGTATAATAAGATTCTCGCTCCTCGGTGTTTGAGAAGTAGGGGACACACTGGTGGAATCTTCCATGGATACGATACTACAGAACCCTGAACAAAACTAGTGACGATCACAAACCCGGAAGATGGTGGCACAATGACCACTATGAAGGCATAACAAATTTAAGAAACCATAAAGTTTTTTTTTTCTTTTTTTTTTTCTTTTTCCTTTTTTTTTTTTTGTGTTTTTTTTTTTGTGTTTTTTTTTTTTATTTTTAAATAAAGATATTTAATGTTTTAGGTATTCATTTATATATATATATATATGTATTATACAGAATCTGTTGAGGTCAATTATATATATATATGTATTAGGGCTGTGTATAGAGGACAGAGGTACCAACCGAGATGAGAGAGTGCGACGAGGGCTGACGAAGGCGCGACCGAGGCTGGAGGAGCTCCGACGAAGACTGACGAGGTAGATGAAGGCTCGACGGAGGCTGAAGTAGCTCCGACGAAGACTGTCGAGGCAGACGAAGGCTCGACGGAGGCTCGACGGGGCTGGAGGAAGATGAAGGAGCTGCGACGAAGGCTGGAGGAGGCAGACGAAGGTGGCGGAAGATCGATTCAGAGATGATGGCGACTGAGGAAGGGCAACAAAGGCTAAGGAAGATGAATCAGAGGTAATTTCGAACCCTAGAGGCTCTGATACCATGAAGAGTGAATAATCAGCTTAGGGTATGATATAAAATCAACCCTCATTTATAGAGGAAATTAGGGTTACAACAGATAGACAAGAAGGGCCCTGAGGGCATAAAATAATACACCCACTATTGTAATGCTACTTTCGGTGATTAAAGAAAATGAACTTTCGGCTGCTAATCTATTACATGCTAACATATATTTCCTACTGGATGGGGTGAAGGTAGCAGCAATCAAGCTCAACAATTTGAATCCCAAGATGCACCACGTCACTCATTTTGGTGGGAGTGAAGGTAGCAGCAACAATTAAGCTCAACAATCTGAATCCTAAGATGCACCACGTCACTCATTTTGGTGGTGACATTATGTAATTTTAGTAGTAACATTATGTAAAATGTAATCTCTGTTATTTGTGAATTGTGCTATGATGTTATGTATTTTGTCAAGTTCTTTCATTAAGGATGTATACTTTTTTAAAACTATTTGAGTTAAAATGTACATATGCTTCCATAAATATAATAATTAAAAATAATTTTATACATCTAAGTCCAATAAAAGAAATTTTTGCCACAAGTGTAATATGGATTTATGACATATAAAGTCATTAATTTTTGAAGTAAAATGTAAAAAAATTCATTTTCTAGTGATTTAAAAATATGAAATATATTGGATCATACTTAAAAATTATCAAAAATTTATTTTAAAACCCAATAAATATGATTTTGAAAAAAAAATATGCGTATCAGTAATTTTTTTTTGCAAATTGTGCGAAAATTAAAAAAATTCACAGTTCCGGTTACAACAACTACGCCACCGCCACTGTTACGGCAACTGTAACCGCTTTTCAGAACCTTGAACAAGCATAAGGTAAACAAGAAACTCTAAAGAACAACACCAACTCTATAGGAAATAAGTTCCAACCCCTTGAATATTGACAAGAAAAAGAATAGAAAAAAGCACAGCAATAAGAAAGTACCCACAAATCCAACAAGCTAACAAATTCTCAAACCGCACTAAGTTTCTATTACAGCATTTAAACAAAATTCATCGAGTCAAAACCAAAAGCTACAGCATCAAAGCTTGATTAAACTACAGATTTATAATCTATTAATTTTAAATTCTTAGGAAAGATTTGGACATGAAACCAACCCAAACCCAAACCCAAACCCGCACAGACCATCCAGCACCTGAGGCTAAGTGCAACAATGCCTCAAAGTTATTTAACCAACTAAACAGCACAATAAACACAAACCTGCTCACCACAAACTTTGGAAAGAAATGATAAACGTATCTACTTCAACACATTCAAACCGAACATGTAGCATACAGTTAGACCAAGGTGTTCATATGTCCAAACTATATAAAGCAATAATACATATGAACAATTTAGGAAACCCCAACCATCTACAAATTATCTTCCAAGTTATATAATGAGATGAGAGAGTATAGCTATTAAAAGGAAAAAGTTGGTTAGTTGAACAAACCACGCTATATTGCACTGTTCTATAACCAACTATAAATTAGGCCATTTAACATCTAACAAATATTCTGGGCATGATTAAGATAAGAAACATCTTCCTCTCTAGCCATAAACATCTGATACCCACAGCAATAGTATAATCCCAAGGGCAGAAAAGTTTATGACCAAGGAAGCTCTATCCAAAAGAACAAGTACTCTTACTAGTAAGTTTAGATGGGACTCTAATGGTCATGATCTCCTTCACACTGCTATAGTTTCAATGACTCCAATGATCATGATCTCCTTCACACACTACCATAGCCTCAATGATTCAAATTCAATCATCTTTTTGCAGTTTAGACAATTCACTCAGTGCAATCATCTAGAAATTCCACCACATTCAAGATAAGTTGGGATGCCACCAATAGTCTAACCAAGTTACAAGCTGCCTTAGCTTTATCAAAACTTTCAATGGTACCACCAATTAACTAGGACCAATATATGATAACTAGATATATTAGTTGTCAAAGAATTAATCAAAAAATTAGGTAGATGAATGCATACATTATGATAGTTATGACCCAAAAAAATAAAATAAAATTAAAAATTGTTCCAAGAACCGACGAGAGTGGAAGTACAAATATCATTTGAAAGTATGACATAAGCATGGTTGTTAGAATCTTACGACTCACAATTCAATTCATACAATTCAATACGAATTTCGACCAGAACGATTTGATTCGCGATGTTCAAGGAAGCACGGGTGCGGGTACGAGTATGATACGGGTACGAGTGCAGGTACGCCGATTCAGCAAAACTCAAAAAAAGTATGATACGGGTACGGCTGCGGTACGCCGATATATATATATATATATATTATAATTATAGTTAAAGGATCCAACCTACAAATTAAAATTAAATATCAAAACTAAAAAGAGAACTACTCATTTTCTTATAATTTAAAACCATTAAGTGTTAAAAATAATATTTGTGAAATCTCTCACTTTGACATGTTATACACTGTGAATTTGTGATCATAATTTATTTTTAAAATCTTTCTTTTTACTCATCAATTTGCTATTTTTATAGGGCTCAAAGAAATAACATGAGACCAATACATAAATTGTATCATTCCCAACCACTACTAATCAACTAATACCGTATCAATTTTTAATGTTTTATGTATAAACTTTAAAAGTTTGTTATGATTAAAAATTTTTTAAAGAAATTCTAAGAGGATCTGAAGCAAAAGCATAATGCATAGTCATACAGAGAACTGCCCTTTATAGGCCTTGCTATTTTTTTTGTTCAAATTGCTTTTAAAACATTAAAATCATTTGCTGATATGTTTATACAATTCATAAAGACAGACAAGACAGCAGAGAAACATCAAAATTGCTGATCTGCAAGGGCACAAAAAAAACAAAAAATAAATAAAAATAAAAAAATTGTTGAACTACAAGGGCAAAAAAAAAAAAAAAAAAAAAAAAAAAAGCCTCGACATACCCATGACGTACCCACGCCGTACCAGAATGAACCAAACGTACCGGACCCCTTTTGCCATACCCGGTACGCGTACTCATGGCGTACCCACGCCGTACTTGAATGAGCCAAACATACCAGACCCCCTTTTGCCGTATCTGGTACGCATACCGCCGTACCGGTACACGTACCTGCACCCGGTAAGTACCCGGTACTCGTACGGCACTATTTTTGGAGTTCCCGTGCTTCATAGGCGATGTTGGATCTTCAATTGAGTGAATCTAATGATTCAATTGCAATTCACTACAAGTCGTTACAATTCAATTTTGCTTCCATAATGCATGAACCGGCTTTGCTTTTGCATAATAAAAAAGAGATCAATTAATTAAATTGATATACATATATACAATTTAGTTATATTAATATTTATTTAATTTTAAACACTGTGTGTATACTTTTATATGTATATACATATATAAAATTATAGATTATGCTGAATAAAGTGAATCTTACAATTCACGATTCCATATGATTCATGATTTACTATTTTAACAAAACGATTCACAATTCGATTCATGATTTGATAACAATGTCACAAAAGTCACAAAATATAAGATCTTCCATGATGAAAAAAACAATATGAGAATAATATGAGAATTCAGACCCATTTCAGAGCTTCGGTCCTCATTTAGTCAAACATGCAGCGTTTAGTTTTTTCTTTCTTTTGCCCCCCTTTTTTCTTTTTTTGAAATTGCAGCATTTACCCAACAAGGTTGTCAGCAACTAGCTTCTCAAAAAGCAATGATGATGAAGACATACTTATGACAATGGTAATAAGAACACTATCTTGGACTCTTTGTGAACTATATGTGGTTTCTCAATGTAGAGCAACACAACCCCCACACAATAACCATGAGACCAATTCATTCTTATTCGATGACTTGCACCCTTCGCTAGACAAAGTAAGAAAGAATGCAAACGTGCATAAGTGTTCTCTCTATCTATTTTCCTCAAATTACCTAAAACAGACTCAATTTAGTTTTCTCATTTTTGGCCTGTCAAACTTGAAGATTATTAACAAAGACTTGATGCCAAAAAAGCATATCATTTGATACAAAATAAATTCATAGCATCCCGCATGGCATGATATAGCTCAATTACAACAAAGTTAAAACAGCCCCAATAACAAGAACAGTTTTGGCATCCTTTCTCATATACTTTGCACCTAAAATCACACCAATGAACAAAATGACGTCCACTTAAATCGAAACAGCCCCATTTTTTCCCGGGCTACTCTAATGAAGATGAGGTCACGCAAGTAACACAATTAACAGAGATTGGGGCAAGGGAATGGGCAGGTGTATTAGGTATACTCTAGTGCAGGTGACACATTCTCTAGTAGCAAATATCAGGGATAGAACAGAGCAAAAGATTTGGTAAACAACCTAAAGGATAGATAAAAATTCCAATCTTGAAAATGGGAGAAAGGGGTAAAAAAATGAAGGGTGTATTACTTATCAGTTGGACATACAAAAAATAAATAATAAAAAAAATTACCCAAACATGGAGGGTTGCACCGCACAGTTTTTCATTTCCATCCTATTACAAAATAACTTGCATTTTTATATATATAGTGTATTTTTTCTGTTCCACTATTAAGTAATTCGCCAAAAACAAAAAGGTTGGTTCAGCTAAGTACATTTCCACTAGTACCAAATAAGATTATCGCCGTAAGATTGCTCAACAATTGAAGACGCCACTATAACCAATTTGATAATTAAGTAACACTGGCCAATTAATGGTTCATTCTGAGAGAAGAATTTCTTAGAAAAAGATAAACATAAATGGATAAATAAAGTTAAAAATAATTGCGAATGATAATTAGACATTATAAAGAAAGAATTTTTAAAGTCCGTAAGTAGTGGGTAGTTATATAAACTAAGCAAAACAATAAATGGAATCTTCAATACGTCAGGAAAATCAGAATCAAGATACAACCTGCATGCAAGTTTCGTCCCAATCATGGCCGAATCGGATGATGACGAGGCGTTCTTCTTCGGCCAGTATCGCCTGATCCACCGCCCATCCCGAGTGCAAGTGCGGCAGCAAGTACGACATTCTCTCTCTCTCTCTCTCTCTCTCTCTCTCTCTCTCTCACAAATTTCTCTCTCTTAAATTTGTTTCTCAATTCAATTCCTCTTTGATGCGAATAGACCCTGGTTGGTGATTTTGTTTGCTAGTATTTATTTTCTTAGGCGAAGCAATTGTTTACGATATGAACCCATCTCTCTCTAGAAGGTTCCTCAATCCTGACTTCTATTAACGCTAAATTACTTTCTACTTTGTGAGGTAAGTTAAAAATTAATTTTTTTTTAAATTTTAAATATATATATATATATATAAAATAAAGAATTGCTTGTTTCTATTTTTTAAAAAATATTTTTAAAAAAATTCTACTTTCTTATTTTTGCGTATTTTTTTGTTTTTATTGAATTTTTTTAATATTTTAAGCAATTTTTTTTTACTTTTTAGACACATCTAACATAAATACACCTAAAAAGTAAAAAAATTATAAACAAGATATTTAAAAAATTCACTAAATACCAAAAATATAAAAAAAATACAACAATTCAGTACATATTTTGTATTTTTATGTATTTATTAATTTTTTAAAATATTTTTTCACAAATTTTTTATTTTTTAGATACATCTAAGTAAGGTGCATCTAAAAAAGTAAAAAAAATGTTTAAAATTTAAAAAATATTCATTAAAAACAAAAAAAATACGAAAATAAAAAAACTCAATTTTCAAAAAATTTAAACCAGAAAACTCAAACCAACACACTGAATACGATTTCAAAAAATTAAAAAATTAATTTTTAATCTGGTTATCAAAAGAGACTTAAGCCTAATATCCGTATTATGCATGGATAAAGTTCTATGTATCTATAAATTTTTATGATTGTGTTCAAGATCTAATGAAAGAAACCTTTTGCAATGGGATTTTTTTTAAAAATCAATATTATATAATAAAAAAATTATAAGTTATTATTATTTAGATTATGTTTGAAAATAAAATTTAAATAAAAATTTGTCGTGAAAAAAAAAAAGTGAGAAAAATATAAAGAAAGAAATATATAGAGTTTCATTCATATTTTCTCACTTGAGAAAAATGTAAAGAAAGGAAAATAGAGTTTCATTCATATTTTCTCATTATTTCATTTTTTTTTTCGTAAATTTCTTCACAAATTTTATATTCAAACATAACTTTGAGTATAAACAATCTCAATTGACATATTATATATTAAGAAATTATATTTATACATTGAAAATTTTAAGTCTCATAATTTATTTACAATGACATGGTAAAAAAATCTAGTCTTACATAATTAAATTCGTGACAAACCAAAATTTGACACAAAATTTACTGTGTCATTGTAGATATTATTGTAAAACTTATTTTGTACGTTTCAATCTTTTCCCCTTATGTATTATATTAATAATTAACAAATATATTTGAAAACTTAAACCAATCAGTATTGGACACTAACATCACCTATATTAATATTTTTTTGTTACATTTCAAAAGTTATAATTTTTTTTAGACTAACTAATGTTGAGTGCAAATATCAAAATGGAAGAACAATCTAACTTTTGTGAATTTATTTGTATAGGTAGATTGTGTGAACAATATTGAAAAGAAATACATATGTTCTCCTATGAGAAAGTTTGTATTTAAAAATAAGGACAAATTATATTGATGGTTCCTTCAATTTGCCTCATGTATTGATTTGGTTCCTATAGTTTTATTTGTATCGATTTTGATCTTGAATTTTTCATGGTATGTTAATTTAGTCTAATTAGTAACGAACCTTTAGAAATTGGACCGAAATTAAAAACCAAAATAGTTTATTCACTATTCCTAAAACTAATTGAGAGATCAGTGTTTAATTTAAAAGATATTAGCTTAGATGATTAATTTTGTATACTCATATTCGGAAGTGTAGGTTGATTATTTCATGTCAAAGATGAAGATTGATTGTTTCTTCTCCACTATGAAAATTATATGTAATTGGTTATTTCTTTTATTTTTGGACTATTTCTTGTGTCAATTATTGGGATTTGTGTGTTATTGGATTATAATTGTCTAATTTAATACATTTATTTCATATTTGTAATTAATTATGGAATGGCCAAATCACAAATCACAATGTAAGATGTCATCTCTTATGAAAGATGGGTGATTCTATTTACATATCACTAATACTCTCAGGACACAGTATTACTTAGGGGTGTTTTGGGAAGATGGTTATAATCTGATTTTTGGTGAAAAGCTGATTATAAGCAGATTATAATCAGCTTTTCTGTGAGAGAAGAGGTTGGTAATAATCTGAAAATCAGATTATTACCATGTTGCCAAAAGAGGCCTTAGTACACACACAAAATAATTTTTAAGGTTTAAAAATATTTTATTTCACACCTTTGCTTTCCATTACTAACCTTATATTGACACAATACTAACTATTTGAATATACACCATTACACATACCAAAAACTCTTTATTTTCACCACTAAACACAACAAAAACCCCTACAATCTTCAGAACAAGGACCATCTTCGTTGGTCTTGATTCCATCACTAGTGGAGGTTCATTCGGCTTCCATCTTCGCCGGTGTTGATCTCTATAATTGGTATTGAGCTCTCGTTGTGCCTCATCTTGTCGTCTTGTCATTTCAGATCATCGGCAAAGTGTTTCATTCGTCTTCCATCTTCGTCGGTGTTAATCTTCATTATCGGTATTGAACTCTTGTCTGTCGTCATTTCAGATTGTCATTCTCACTCTTGATCACACGTTCCATTCTCACAATCAATTTCAACATTGCTACATTAGGTGGGTATAGAATTTTGTAAATTTTTTAACAAATTCATCAAATTAATCATGTTCAAAATACAGAGTTGAGCAAACTTAATATATTCAAATATTTATATTTGAACAATGAATAAAAATTTAATTTATTTTAACCAAACCTACTTAAAATGTTCAATTTTTTTATGTATGAACATTTAGGTTGTGTTTGGTTGTGATTTCAAAACGTGATTCTACACCATAGTTTGAGTATGATGTTTGTTTAGTGTTTTGGAATCACGTTTCAAACACTCTGCAGAGAGTTCTGTCTCTGCTCTGTCTCAGCCACGCATTTCTGCATTTTTTTTTTTGAAAATTTTGCCTGACGGGACGTCCGGCCGGTTGACCGGAATAGTGATTTTTTTTTTTGCAATTGATTTATATAATCGAAAAAAACATTTTCTGAAATTTTTAAAATTTTTTATGTGCTTTAAAATAATTTTGAGTTGTATGTTTGGTAAAGAGTGTAGAAAATTTTTGTATCACATATCAAATGTCACATCAAAAATTTCCCACTCAAATCAAAACCCTTTTCAAAACTATTTTCAAAACTCTTTACCAAATAAATTTTCTACACTCAAATCATAATTCTATAACACATAAACTCAAAATACAACACATACTCTCAAATCAAATTTACAAAACTTTACCAAACGCTACCTTAATATTTGGTCAATCTTAATAATTTGAACAAAATTGTGTTGTTCAAATATAATAATCGAACATTGCGTAAAAGTTCAATTCTGATTATCTGAACACGACGGACAAACTCATCTTTCCAACATAAGAATGAGATAAATAAAAAACCAAAAAGCTAGTAAAAACTAACATTTTCAATGTTTAAATTAACGTTTTCAATGTTTATATCGGAACTAACCATCTTAGTGTCATCCATGATGTATAAATCATCAAAACTAATTGATTTCAATGTTCTTAAAACCTAAATCTTCAAAGGCATTTTGAGTTAGAAAAATAAGCATAATGGAGAAGATAATGAAGTGAGCAAATTGATAATGGAATGATATCATGAGTGTATGTTAATGGTGAATATGATGAAGAAATAAAATGTTTATATGTTAAAACCTTAAACCCTATAGGGATGATGGTGTGTAAAGAGTATTTTGCGTTTTTAAGTATGAAATTTTTAAATGGATAGAACACACCACATGTTGTCTTTAATGGTCATTTCATTTAAAGATATTATTGGAATATAAATTTAATCTATTAATGATGTGTACTGAGAGTATTAGTGGTGTGTAAGTAGAATCACCCATGAAAGACTTGTAATTGCATTATCAATTTATACATCTATTCATACTATATATTAAGAAAAATAGAGTTTCTAATGATAACAAATGTAAGAGTTCCACATGCTCAATCTCAATTTCATATTTTTTTCAATTTAGAAAGATAATAAACTATTCATATTTCTCACTTAGTTTTTGAATTAAAAAATAAATAAAAAATTCAAGTCCATCTCCTAAGATCATTGCCTAAAAGATGATCATTTCCTAAAATCAAATATAGAAACACGGTTTGTTGTCCTCCCAATTTATTTGTCCATCTTCTAAAATCTCTGCCTAAAATCCTTCATTTCTTAAAATAAATTAAAAAAAATCAATTTAAATATGTTTAAATCGTTTTATTTAATTGATTTCGTTTCCTTATAATTAATTTGGAAAAATGATTTGATTGTTTTTCATACTAAATTTGAGAATTTTTAAATTAAAATAATAATTTAAAAATAAAAAATTTTCATGATTTATGATTCATAAAAAGAAAGATGAAGAAAATCTTTTTTGTGCACACTTTCTCTAACCAATTATTTCTCCTACCTGAAAACCCTGGCCGTTATACATTATATCTTCTCCAAGTCATTCACGCCCTCCTCATTCTATAAATATTATATTCATGCAATAATGCAACTTATTATTTGTTCTCTATCTGTATGAGACAATTGAATGTTAGTTTGAATTCTTTAAACACAATCTTTCATCCTTCAAGTACCCTTTTCTTTTCTTTTTTTTTATTATATACTTCTGACCATTTTTTGTTTTTACATTTCATATATTATGTATCATTTGTCCTCCACTCTGACCATTATTTGTTTTTTGACTTGCAACCATTTTTTTGTTAGAAAATATTATTTCACTAAAATTTTTATGTAAAATTTTATCCTAAAATGATGTGATAGTATCATTTGTATAACAAAAAACATGTCAATGGACTCTTTATTATAAAATGATAGATCAAAATTCAACCAAATCATTATTAATAATTTTTTTGTATTGATTTCAAGTTTGTATATCACTACTTTTTTTTTTTTTTTTTTTACTTTTAATTTTTTGTGATATCATGATATGTGTTAATTGACAATTGATGTAGAGCATTACTTCAAAAGCATCTAATAATTTTTTCTTTAATATTTTTATAACTTCATTTTAATATTTTTATTTGCAGTTGATTTTGTCTAAAAATATCGATTCAAAAAATATTTGCATAAACAAATATTTATTTAATTTTGTTTGAATTAAAGTGATATTTTGTTTGAATTGATTTTTGTTTAAAATATTATAAAAATATCTATAGTTGTCTAGCTTAAAGTGAAGGTATGGCCATAATTACAACATTATAAAAAGATGTTTTATTTAATCTATTTTTTCAAAACTATTAAATATGCGTAAATATGTATATTTTATTAGGAAAAAAAAATTACTAATATTTTATGTTTACCAATTTAAGAAATATTTATATAAACAAATTGGTCAAGTGACTTTACAATTTGTGTTGATTGATATCAATCTAATATTTCTTAGATACTCAATCATCTCACAAAATTTAAAAACATCTTTACATGTTACGGTCAACTTAAATTTATCATACTCTATCAATTGACAAATCAAATTTTACTAATATGATAATATTTTTCTTAATGTACTTACTAAAATAAATATAAACATTTAAATATTTCATTATTTAAATTTTTTTGCCACATCGCCTTGAAAATAAAGAGAGATAGAAGATGAGTGGGAGAGAGGAAGAGAAACAAAAAAAAGATAAAATTGTTATATCACGTGACAAACTGTGATAGGATGAATTATATAAAATTGTTATATCACGTGACAAACTGTGATAGGATGAATTATAATTACGAATTTTGTTGATAATGTAATTATACTTGACCGAAAGTATAATTTTTGTAATTTTAAAAAATTTAATTGTTTTAATTTTACCAATTGAATTATTATATATTTATCTATTATAGAATACTTAGGACAAAACATTAATAGCAATAAAAAAAAAGTAAAATAAAATAAAAATTGTGTAACTTAATTTCAAACTCTCTTTTTGTTATAAAAAAGTCAAAACTTACTTAATATTATTTTTTTTGTTTTTTAAAATTATTTTTAATTAATTTAAAAATAAATGTATCAATCATTGTTTAATCCCGTATATAGCACGAGTGACATGCTGGGGCATTTCCCTAAATAAGCCAAAATAATAAAAGAATTCCCAAACTAAGCCTAGTTTTGAAAGAATTCCCAAAATAAGCTAACTCGCGGTTCACAATCGCGAGTTCAACACTTTTTCACCCCTCTCGCGTGAAATTTGGTAAATGTTAAACTCGCTGTTACAAAAAGCGAGTTTGATTAAGAACTCGTGGTTACGAAATGCGAGTTTAATTAGTTTTTTTTTTTTTTTCTTTTGAACTCGCTGTTACAAACCGCGATTTCATAAAAAAAAAATTTCTTTTGAACTCGCTGTTACAAATCGCGATTTTATCCAAAAAAAAAAAAAAAAGACTTGTGTACTCAAAACATATATATTAAAATGTGAGTAAAACATCACTTATGATGTTGGTAGCTTAAATGGTAGCTCAGTGATTATGCCAACCCATAGACGTGGGTTCGAACCACCACGCCAACTTCTTCCTCTTTTTTTTTTTTTTTTTTTTTCCACTCACTATATACTTTATATATTTATTATGTAATTTTTTTATCAAAAAAAAAGTAAAACATTTGTTTGGTTAACTAAAAAGTAAAATGTATTTTTTCTGTACATTTTTTATATTTTTATGTACATTTTTTGTATTTTTATGTATTTATTAATTTTGAAAAATATTTTTTCACAAATTTTTTACCTTTTAGATATATCTAAGTAAGGTGTATCTAAAAAAGTAAAAAAAAATGTTTAAAATTTAAAAAATATTCAATAAAAACAAAATAATACGAAAATCAAAAAACTCAATTTTCAAACAACTAAATCCAACAAACTGAAACCAAATATACTGAATATTTTTTAAACAATTATGTTGACATTTTGAAAAAAATTGTGTTTGATAGAAAAAAATTTTAGTTAACCAAACAAATATTTTATGTAAAAAATGTTTTTTTATGTATTTTTCAGCAAAATATTTTTGTAAAAAATGTAAAAATATTTTTGTATTTTCAGCAAAATGTAAAAAATGTAAAAATATTTTTGTATTTTTTACATTTTGCTGAAAATAAATACATTTTTTGTATTTTTTACAAAAATATTTTTACATTTTTTACATTTTGCTGAAAATACAAAAATATTTTTACATTTTTTACAAAAATATTTTGCTGAAAAATACATAAAAAAACATTTTTTACATAAAATATTTGTTTGGTTAACTAAAATTTTTTTCTATCAAACACAATTTTTTTCAAAATGTCAACATAATTGTTTAAAAAATATTCAGTGTATTTGGTTTCAGTTTGTTGGATTTAGTTGTTTGAAAATTGAGTTTTTTGATTTTCGTATTATTTTGTTTTTATTGAATATTTTTTAAATTTTAAACATTTTTTTTTACTTTTTTAGATACACCTTACTTAGATATATCTAAAAGGTAAAAAATTTGTGAAAAAATATTTTTCAAAATTAATAAATACATAAAAATACAAAAAATGTACATAAAAATATAAAAAATGTACAGAAAAAATACATTTTACTTTTTAGTTAACCAAACAAATGTTTTACTTTTTTTTTGATAAAAAAATTACATAATAAATATATAAAGTATATAGTGAGTGGAAAAAAAAAAAAAAAAAGGAAGAAGTTGGCGTGGTGGTGCGAACCCACGTCTGTGGGTTGGCATAATCATTGAGCTACCATTTGAGCTACCAACATCATAAGTGATGTTTTACTCACATTTTAATATATATGTTTTGAGTACACAAGTCTTTTTTTTTTTTTTTTTTTGATAAAATCGCGATTTGTAACAGCGAGTTCAAAAGAATTTTTTTTTTCTGAAATCGCGGTTTGTAACAGCGAGTTCAAAAGAAAAAAAAAAAACTAATTAAACTCGCGTTTCGTAACCGCGAGTTCTTAATCAAACTCGCTTTTTGTAACAACGAGTTTAACATTTACCAAATTTCACGCGAGAGGGGTGAAAAAGTGTTGAACTCGCGATTGTGAACCGCGAGTTAACTTATTCTGGGAATTCTTTCAAAACTAGGCTTAATTTGAGAATTCTTTTATTATTTTGACTTATTTAGGGAAATGCGCCTGATATGCTAGTATAAAAAAATAAAATCAACAATATGAATAATAAAAAAAAGTCCTACCTACATAGAAAACTAAACAAACATCTATAAAAAAATAAATAAATAAATAAAATTTTTTTAATCAACTCTCAAAACAAAGATAGCTAAACACTTATATCTTTATTATAAATTTAGTATAAAAAAAAAAAGTACACAGTTAAAAAAAAAAAAAGCCCACGAAAACAAAAATCTAAAAAAAAAAAACTTAAAATAAATTTGGACTATTGGCTAAGAAAACAAGAGTAACATTTACATCATTACATTTGGAGAAAGTTGGGCCCAAAAAAATCAAATAGATAAAAAAAAATGAATCACATAGAAACATAAATTTACACAGAAAAAAAAAAAATACAAAAGAAAAAAGTTTGAACTATTAGCAAAGAGAGGATAGAAAGACTAACCTTTGAACCATTACATGAGAGAGTTGCCGATTTGGGAAAAATATTGAGTATGTGGTACATCTTAGGATTTTCAAAATTTTAAATTTTATATTGTTTTTATTGTTTTGATCAGTATTATTTTTAAAAAGGGTGAGGGTGAGTTATTATATTATTTTAAATTTTGAAATTCAACATTATTAGTTGAATTGTTTTGACCAACATTATTTTTAGAAATGGTGAGAGTGATTTACCATATTAGTTTGAATTTTAAAATTTGAAATCATAGATAATTAGGTGTCGTTTGGTAATACTTACGTTTTCAGTTTTCTGTTTATATTTACAAAAATTTTAAAAACTCAAATAAAAACTTGTTTTGTAAAATTTTTGATTTATAAATTAGTGGTCTCAGTTTATAAATTTGGCCAAAAAATGAAAACACAAAAAATGTGTTTTCATTTCGAGTTTTCAGTTTTTTTTTTTTTACCATCCTACACTAATCACCACCCGCCACCATTTTCCACCACCGTCTTCCGCCACCACCACCCACCCGCCGCCACCACCTGCCACCATCACTCACCACCCACCTGCCACCACCACCCGCCACCACCACCCACCAACCACCCACCAGCCACCACCACTCACCTGCCACCCATTCGCCACCACCACCCACCCCTCGCTACCACCACTACCCACCTGCCATCCACCCACCACCACTCACCACCCACCACCCGCCACCACCACTCGCCACCTACTTGCCACCACCACTCACCACCCACTTGCCATCACTATCCACCACCTGCCATCCGCCATCACCACCAGCCACTTACCACCCACCCGCCACCACCACCACCACCCACTCACTACCACCCGCCACCCGCCACTGTCACCCATCCACCACCACCACTACCCGCCACCACCCACCACCCCCCGCCACCACCCGCCACCCACCCGCCACCACTCGCCATCCGCCACCCGCCACTGCCAGCACCACCAGCACCACCACCCACTCGCTACCATCCACCACCCGTCACCGTCACCCACCCACCCACCCATCCACCACCGCCGCCGCCGCCACCACCACCCACCCGCCACCATCTACCACCGCTACCACCCACCACCACCAGCTACCTACCACCCACCGTCACCACTTCCCACCACCGTCTTTCCCTGCCACTTGCCATTTCTCACTCTTTTTTATATTTTTAAAATTTTCTAAACATTTTGTCAATTATCAAACGCGTTTGTAGTTTATATTTTTCTAAAAATAAACAAAAAATAAACAAAAACCAGTTTATAAAATTTTTGTAAATATAAACTGAAAACATAAACGTTACCAAACACACCCTTAGAGTTTTTATTTATTTTTAGTTTTAATTAACCAACCAATAGATTTTTCTTTTTACATTTTAAATTATAAAAATCAATAAATTTAGTTTGAAAACTCAGAACTCTTTCATCTCTTTTCATTAGAAACTCTATTTCCCTTATAGATTAGTTAAAGATAAAATAGATATTGCGCCCATGCAGTTTTTACGAAATTGAGGAAAATAGATAGAGAGAACGGGAAACACCATGGTAAATATCCATATACACCTTATATTACAAAAGAAAATTATATAATTTTATATTTTTTGGGTCATAATTAAAAAAAAATCATAATCAAATACAAAAAAGTCAAAACCAAATATCTTAAAAATAATGTTATAACTAAAAAAAAAAATTAATCATAACTACAAAAAATGACATAACTAAACGTACATATGATATAGAGTGTGCATAAAAGAATTCTCAGAGAGAACACTTATGCATGGTTGATGCCATTCATGGGGGCATTTCCCTAAATAAGCTAAAATAGTAAAAGAATTCTCAAACTAAGCCTAGTTTTGAAAGAATTCCTAAAATAAGTTAACTCGCGGTTCACAATCGCGAGTTCAACAAATTTCTCCCCGTTTCGCGTGAATGAGGGTAAATCTTAAATTCGTGGTTACGAAAAGCGAATTTTATTAAGAACTCGCGGTTACAAAACGCGATTTTATCCAAAAAAAAATTTCTTCTGAACTCGCTGTTCTAAATCACGATTTTATGAAAAAAAAATTTTTTCCTGAACTCGCTATTTCGAATCACCATTTTTGTTCAAAATTTTTTTTTTGAACTCGTGGTTGTGAACCACGAGTTTAATCAAAACCCAATTTTGTAACACACTTACGCACGCTCCTCACTCACAGCCACACCACACACTCTCTCTCCCCCTCTCTCTCTGGCACATCACTCACACACACATCACACTTACATCAAAGTAAAAATAAATAAATTTTAAGAATTAGATAAGTATAAATAAATAAATAATGTTTAAAAATAAATAAATTTTAAGAATTAAACCCTAAACTCTAAAATACAAAAAAATAAATTTTATATCTAAACACTAAAGTAGCGTTTAATAACGTTTACGTTTTTTATTTATGTTTACAAAAAATTTATAAACTGATTTTTGTTTATTTTTACAAAACCATAAATTACAAATGCATTTGGTTTGAACAAAATATTTAAAAAAATTTAAAAACATAAACTAAAAAATATATTTGTTCAAGCTTAAAATATTTATATTTATATTTATTATTTATGACAATGGGATCACACATATTATAATTGAAAAAAAATTAATTAAAAAAACAATTGAAAAAAATTTAATTGGAAAAATATATTAAATATATTAATTGGAAAAAAAATTAAATATATTAAAATTGGAAAAATATATTGAATATATTAATTGGAAAAAAATTTAAATATATTATAATTGGAAAAATATATTAAATATATTAATTAGAAAAATATATTAAATTTAATTGGAAAAAAATTTAAATATATTAAAATTGGAAAAATATATTAAATATATTAATTGGAAAAAAAATTTAAATATATTATAATTGGAAAAATATATTAAATATATTAATTGGAAAAATATATTATAATTGGAAAAATATATTAAATATATTATAATTGCAAAAATATATTAAAAAAATTTAATTGGAAAAAAATAATATATTTTTCCAATTAAATTTTTTTCCAATTAAATTTTTTTCAATTGTTTTTTCAATTAATTTTTTTTCAATTATAATATATGTGATCCCATTGTCATAAATAATAAACATAAATATAAATATTTTAAGCTTGAACAAACATATTTTTTAGTTTATGTTTTTAAATTTTTTTAAATATTTTGTTCAAACCAAACGCATTTGTAATTTATGTTTTTGTAAAAATAAACAAAAATCAGTTTATAAAATTTTTGTAAAGATAAATCGAAAACGTAAACGTTATCAAACGCTAATTTAGTGTTTAGAGATAAAATTTATTTTTTGGTATTTTAGAGTTTAGGGTTTAATTCTTAAAATTTATTTATTTTTTAACATTATTTATTTATTTTTATTTATTTAATTCTTAAAATTTATTTATTTTTACTTTGATGTAAGTGTGATGTGTGTGTGAGTGATGTGTCAGAGAGAGAGAGGGAGAGAGAGTGTGTGGTGTGGCTGTGTTTGGGAAGTGGCTAAAATAGCCAAAAAGCCAAAAAGCCAACTAAAACACATCACATCACCTCTCTACTTTTCTGCACACCTTTTCGTAAAAAGTCAAAAAGTTACTAAAATAGCCTATTCCCAAACCAAGCCTGAGAGTGTGCGTGAGTGTGTTATAAAATTGAGTTTTGATTAAACTCGTGGTTCACAACCACGAGTTCAAAAAAAAAAAATTTGGTCAAAAAGTGTGGCTCGAAATAGCGAGTTTAGGAAATTTTTTTTTTTTTTTATAAAATTGTGGTTTAGAACAGCGAGTTCAGAAGAAATTTTTTTTTGGATAAAATCGCGTTTTGTAACCGCGAGTTCTTAATCAAACTCGCTTTTCGTAACCACGAATTTAAGATTTACCATCATTCACGCGAAACGGAGAAAAATTTGTTGAACTCGCGATTGTGAACCGCGAGTTAGCTTATTTTGAGAATTCTTTCAAAATTAAGCTTAATTTGAAAATTCTTTTACTATTTTAACTTATTTAGGGAAATGCCCCCATTCATGCTGTCTCTTCATCCCTTCCCTTTTACGAAACAATTTCAAAATCAGGAGGTCTCACTTTTAGAAGATGGCTGTACTAAGCAACCAAAAAAAGTCACATATTTTTTCAATTTTTTTGTTTTAATGATTTTTTTTAAAAAAATATGTCAAAATTTTTTACTTTTTTAATCTGGCTTGTCAAGACGAATCTAAATTTTTTTTTTTTTTTGAAAAATTTCATAAAAAAAATCACTAAAGACGAATAAGCAAAAAAGAAAAAACTTATTTTGGCTTATTTTTGTCTTTTTTGGATTTTTTTTTAAAAAAATTATAAATTTTGGGTTAGTTTTGTCCAGCTGAATTTAGAAACTTAAAACTTTTTGAAAAAATTTAAAAAAAGTTTATTAAAGATGAAAATAAACTAAAAGAAAAAAGCCAAAAAAAAACTCTTCCCAAAACACCAAGTCAAATATTTTAGTTGAATTTGGTTTTTGTTCTTTGTTAGAAATCAAAATGAAAATTTGCTATATATATTTAGAAGAAAAAAGTAATCATGTACGTATATATATGTATCAAATTAAATAGATTTAAAAATTAATTAAATTGACATAGTTTGTTTGGATTTATTGAATCTAAATTAATATGTATCAAATTAAATAGATTTAAAAATTAATTAAATTGACATAGTTTGTTTGGATTTATTGAATCTAAATTAATATGTTTCATTATTATGTATGATTGTTTGTGAATCGAAATATATCTACTCTTTGATAAATTTTCTTAGTTTTAAGGATGGTTGGGCGTGAAATTAATTAGACGAGTACAATTTGGGGATGAATGAAATTTCTTCATATATTGCATACTAAATTAAAAAGGATACTTATCAATAAGTCTTATTAATTAGATTTATTTATTTACAAGTTCTGACTGATAAATTTATTATTATAACTTTATTCATAAAAACAAAAGAGATTAATAAATTTATCAATAGATTTTAATAGGTAATAAATCTTAAAAGTAAACCTACAATATTGTTAATTTACCCAAATTAAAAATGGGGTACTTGCCAATTAGTCCTATTAATTAGACTTATTTACCTACAGGTCCTAACTAATAAATTCAACACTATACAAATAAGAAATTAATAAATTTATCACTATAAATTTATTCATAAAAACAAAGAGACTGATAAATTTATCACTATAAATTTATTTAGAAAAATAAAAGACTGATAAATTTATCTTTATCACTTAATAAATTTATCAATAGAACTTAATGGATAATAAGTTTTCAAAATAGAACCTATTGGTAATTTACCTATTAAAAATAGCATGCTTTGGTGGTTAAAAAGATAATTAACCATTTTTTTAAAGACATGCTATGAGATTCCATTACCCAACATGAAACGCCACTTGAGATGAACAACTTCAATGAAATAATTCGGTCAGTCCTTATTTTATAAATGAAAATAATTTATAAATAATAATTTAATACAAAAATTCCTACTAGGATGATAAAATCAGAGATGGAATTAGGAGAAAACTAGGAATTAGGGATGCTGCTGTGTGGGCTGCGCAGCAACAACTGCTGTAGAATGAAATGGGCCTATTTCAGAGCCAATTTCGATAATCTGAACCGTTCATATTTTATAATATATCAAGTAGAGCATGCCTATAAAAAATCAATTTAATCGGATATCGTTTACCTATTTATCCCCTCACATTTGTATTCATGTTAATACTTTAAATCAAAATTATTTTTTATTTTTGTAGATACAAATGTGAGTGGATGAATGGGTAAACGATATCTGATTAACTTGATTTTTTGCAGACATGTTCTACTTGATATATTCTAAAATATGAACGGTTCGAATTATCAAAATGGGTCCCGAAATGGGCCCATTTCGCTGCATAGCAGTTACTGCTGCACAACTAGTGCAGCAGAATCCCCTCTTCTAGAAAACTATGAGAGGCTATGACCTTTTTATTTCTGTGAAAAATATAATTTGTCATGACATTTTAAAAAAATATATATCATTTTATACAAAAAATGACCCTCCAATATAAAAAAATCTTATTCTTATCCCATTTTGCATTTTCTTTTTATTTTACACCAAAAAAACTTTTTCATTCTATTAGAAATTACTTCTATGGTATTTGAATTTTTTTTTATATGTATAGATATTATTTATATATCATATTGTACATACATGAGTATTTATATAAATTGTGAAAATTTTATTTATCTTTTAACCCCTCCGATGATAAAATTCTGATTTCATCCCTAGATATAATAATGGGTAAACTACACAATAACACTATGCCTCTCTCTTACGTTTGATAATTTTTTTACTGAGTGTTACTAGGAATGGCAATGGGTCGGGGTGAGGCTGGGGATCACACTCCTCGTCCTCGATCCCCGATGGTGAAAATTCCCCCGTCCCTGGTCTCGATCCCCGACGGGAAACCTATCACCATCCTCGTCCCAGCCCCCTAACGGGGATCGGGAAACCCGATCCTGAAAATTTCCAAGCCCAAATCTGTTTCAACAACATCATCAACAACAACAACATCATCCCCAATCTGTTTCATTTTCAACATCAACATCAACATCATCAACAATATCATCAACAAAATCATAAACAACAACAAATCAAGTACCTAAAAAGAAAAATGGATAGATAGAGACACACACACATATATGTATACATATACACATACATGAGATCTGAGTGTGCATCATCAACGTAAATATGTTTGAGATCTCTGTGTGCCATCAAACAAATCTAAGATTTGTGTATCTATCACAGAGAGAGAGAGAGAGAGAGAGAGAGAGAGAGAGAGAGTGTGTGTGTGTGTGTGTGTGTGTGTCACGACCCAACTCCAAGGGCTTAGGGTTGGAATTGCGACTTACTAATTAATTTTAATCTTAATAAATTAAATGGTGCAGGCGGAGGCAAAATGGAAGTAAAAAAAATAATTAAACAAAAAAATTAATTCCATTTTACTATTTTGATAAAAAAAAAAATACATTTATAGGGATTTTATTATTTTATTACGCAGTGACCGACTATCAGTAAAAAAAAAAAACAAAACAAAACAAAACAAAAGGAAGAAAAGAAAACAAAACAAAACAAAACAAAACAACGAATCAGCCTCAATTTCTTGTGCGGGTTCCACTACACGAGGTTACGGGTCTTCCTTATATCTCATCACCTAAAAGAGTAACAGCCATAAGCACAAAACATAGTGAGAAATATTATACCAAGAGTATAGGGAACACAAAATAACTATGGATAGTTAGTTAAACTAAAACATTTACATAACTTAATTTGAATAAATAAATTATTTAAGTAGCAAAAACTGAAATGCAAAAATTATGTAAATAATTAACCATAACCATGGTACAGAACAGAGGTCACAGGAGTGATAGTCGGAACAGAGGTCAATGGATCCATGACAAACAGAGGACCACAAAGTGACCAAACAGAAGCCAATGGTTATTTAAGTCCCCCAAGGTATGGGACTCCCGTGGTGGTATTTATAGAAAATAATTGTTTACAAAATTATTGTCAAATAATTTTTAAAATTTAAACAAACATATCCATGGGTTTCAGTTTAAGCAAATGGAGTTCAGAAAATAATTAACGTAGTTGAAATATAAATATAAATCATAAAGTATAACTTGTATAAAATAAATTATGATAGTTCAAAACATACGTAAAATATATTATGGTAACTCAAAGTATAATATAACTCACCTTAATATTAATCCTTAACCTTTACTTTTTCTATTACTGCCTCGTTGTTACCCGTAGGTAAAAAACTCGTAATGGCATGACAAAAAACTCGTAATGCCCGTAACGGGTTTTGAAGGTAGTCTTTTCAATGTTTTCTATTTCGAATTTTAGTTGGTGGTAGCTAGAACGCAGGTCAATTTTTTAGAATATTTGGTCGCCTTGGAGTTGATTGAACAAGTCATCGATTCGTGGCAGAGGGTACCGATTCTTGATAGTGACCTTGTTTAGCTCCCGATAATCGATGCATAACCTCATCGTGCCATTCTTTTACTTTATGAACAATACTGGAGCTTCCCAAGGTAAGGTACTAGATGAAATGTAACCTTTGTCTAGGAGTTCCTAGAGTTGAGTCTTCAGTTCTTTTAATTCTATCGTAGACATGTAGTAAAGGGCCTTTGATATTGGTTAGGTACCAGGTTGAGTTTCAATGGTGAATTTGATTTCCCGGTCAACTGGGGTAGCAGGTAGATCTTTAGGAAAGACATCCGGGAACTCTCAAACCACGAAATTGCATCAACGATGGGGGCCTATTTTTGTGTTTCAATCACATAACATATATAACTACAACAACACTTTCTTAGAAGTCGTTGGGCTATCATGAAGGATATGGCACATGGAGGGATGGAAACTCCAGTCCCATCAAATACAATCTCAAGTTGGTTTAGTAACCGGAGGGAAACCTTTTTGATTTTGCAATCAATAGAAGCGTGATTGGCAGCTAGTCAATCCATCCCTAAGATCACATCAAAGTTTCCAATGCGGAAGGGAATCAATTCTACGTATAAGGTTTTGCCTTTTAAGGATATAGTACATGATCTGAACACATCAGTACTACAAGCAGAATTACTAGAAGGAAAAGACACGAACAATATATATCCTAAGGGTTCAGGTGTTGATGTCAATTTGAAAGCAAAGTGTGATGCAACAAAAGAATGGGTTGAACCAGGACATAAGCTAAATGACCACAGACAGAAAGTGTATCTGACACAACGTTTTTAGTACCTTCCGATTTTCCAAGTACCAAGGCAAAAGCCCTTCTTTGGCGTTTTTGGTCATTCCTTCCTCCTTCAAGTCTTGTGGGTTTTCTAACTGGTTCAGAGCGGCCGCGGTAGGATTGATAAGCTTTGGACAATCTCTTAGCAAGTAGCTAACTTGACCGCATTTAAAACATGCTCCCGTGTTCTGATAATATTGTCCCCAATGAACATTCCACACGTAGGGCAAGTTGGAATGGTGCCACCTTTGGGGTTAGTGGAACCTTGATTGCCTGAGGTGGTTATGCCTGTATTTACCCTCTTGGGAGGCGCAACACCGGGTCTTTTGTTGTCTTTTTTCCAAAATCACTTCTTTTGACTTGGTTCCTTGGAGCGTGAGGCTTTAATTCATTTTTCTGCAATGTATGTTCGATCTACTACTTCTGCATAGGTTAGTAGTTTTAAAACCTCAAGCCTATCTTTGATTTCCGCATCCAATCCTGCTTCAAATTTTCTTCCTTTCCGAGCTTCGGTGGGGATGACATAGGTCGCAAATCGAGTGAGTTGTGTGAACTTGCTCTTGTATTCGGCTACCGTCATGGTTCCTTGCTTTAAATGTATGAATTCTGACATTTTTTGTTCCCGCAGCGAATCTAGAAAGTATTTTTCATAAAATACTTCCAGGAATCTTGCCCACATCACGATTTCTTCTTTCTCCAGGGTGATAAACCACCATTCCTGCGCATTATCTTTGAAAGTGAAAGTGGCAAACTTTACCTTCTGTCTTTTGGTGTAGGGTAAGGTGCGAAAAATATTTTCCATGTCTTTAACCCAAGCATCTGCTACCATTGGGTCTGGACCGCCAGTAAATGTAGTGGGTTTCCGTTCCTGGAATTGTTTTATGATAACCGGCTCTTCTCGCCGTTCTGGTATCCCATTGTTTATGTTAGTCTGTAAAGCTTACAAAAAGCTAGTAACCATTTTTTCCATGATTCTTTCCATCAATTCAGTGCCACTGATTGATGACTTGCTTCCGTTACCATTATTGGCCATTCTACAAAGTAATAAATGAGGCATTACATTCATAACACAACATATATATATATATTGCATATCTAAATACCGACTTTACTATTTTTTTGTACATATAATATTACATCCTTGTTCCAAAAAAAAAAAAAATCAAAAATTGTGTTAATGTCTCATCCTTGTGATACAAAAACAAAAAAAAAGGATCAGAACCGATCATGGTTAGCTTACAAAAACATTCTTCTCTACAAGATCTAGATGGGTAGATCAAACAACCATGGAAAGTAATGTTGCATAAAAAGCTCAAATTCTCACCCTAACTGTACCACACCAAAACAGATCCACGCTGCTTGAACTGTATAAATGGGGACGAATTGTATGTATCCCAAAAACACTCGATCAACAATCCAGCCAGGTATCTCAATGTATGATAAGTCATTACTAAAGTCAACATTTTGAATATTAATAATTTCCAACGGGTTAGGGACGTTGGTGAAGATGTAGTCCTTGGGGTACACATTTTTCCTTCTTGTAACAAAATCTGGGGGGCAAAAGGCCAATGATGTAGTGCGGGCGGTCATATCCTGGGGTAAGGCTGAGGACACAAGTGGATCCGAGAAAGCATTCGCGTGTGTAGGCACGGCTCTACCTCCACAATAAGTATGGTACATTCGTAGGATCGGTCTGTATATATATTGGCCGACCGATCAATTGGGCAAGGCCTGGATGCAGTCTCATAACTATATCCTCCGAGTCTCCCCATCCTTCTGGTGAGATGGGGGGGTGCTCTACTAAAATATCCTTCAAATTGATAGCCCCAAGCTCCTCCCAAAATACTTCATCAAGGTTAAGCTCGGACATTCCTATATTACCAGAATTAGTCATAGTACAAACATGAGATTTTATTTATGTCGTTATTATTATTATTATTATTATTATTATTATTATTATTTTTTTTTTTTTAACCTAGCTCTAATACCACCTTATCATGAACCAACCCCAGGGGCTTAGGGCTGGAATCACAACTTACTAATTAATTCTAATCTTAATAAGTTAAATGGTGTAGGCGGAGAAAAAATGGAAGTAAAAAAATAATTAAACAAAAAAATTAATTCCATTTTACTATTTTGATAAAAGAAAATACGTTTATAGGGATTTTATTATTTTATTATGCAGTGACCAAGTATCAGTAAAAAAAAAAAAAACAAAGAAAGAAAGAAAATAAAACAAAACAAAACAAAATAACAAATCAGTATCAAATTCTTGTGCGGGTTCCATTACATGAGGTTACGGGTCTTCCTTACATCTCATCACCTGAAAGGATAACAGCCATAAGCACATAGTAGAGTGAGAAATATTATATCAAGAGTATAGGGAACACAAAATAACCATAAATAGTTAGTTAAATTAAAACATTTACATAACTTAATTTGAATAAAAAAATTATTTAAGTGGCAGAAACTGAAATACAAAAATTATGTAAATAATTAACCATACCTATGGTACAGAATAGAACATAACATAGGTCACAGGAGTGACAGTCGGAACAGAAGTCAATGGATCCATGACAAATAGAGGACTACAAAGTGGCCAAATAGAAGCTAATGGTTATTTAAGTCCCCAAGGCATGGGACTCCCATGGTGGTATTTACAAAAAATAATTGTTTACAAAATCATTATCAAATAATTTCTAAAATTTAAACAAACATATCCATGGGTTTCAATTTAAGCAAATGGAGTTCAGAAAATAATTAACGTAATTGAAATATAAATATAAATTATAAAGCATAACTTATATAAAATAAATTATGATAGTTCAAAATATACGTAAAATATATTATAATAACTCAAAGTATAATATAACTCACCTTAATATTAATCCATAACCTTTACTTTTCTATAACTGTCTCGTTGTTACCCGTAGGTAAATTTCCTTATCCGAAACTTAAAGATGGCAAACACTAGTGCCGACTATTTATAGAGGAGAAGAATGCATGGTTTATTGACATAGGGTAATTTCTTATTTGGCCACTTGTCCTCACAGGTGGCCCTATTCTCCTAGTCCCTACTTGATGGTTCTTATGCTATATATACATAGTCACCACCCTATATGCTGGAGTGGTGACAGGCCACTGTAATTTTTTTTTTTTTACATTAATATCTCTTTTATCAATTTCAAGTTCCATTTGAGTTAAATTTTAAATTTTACCATTCACAATTTCATTGAATTTTTAACTAAATAAATCAAGTATTTAGGTGCCACAAAGAGAGAGGATGACGAAGGCGATCAGCGACGGAGGAGCACGACAATGACTATGACGAACGAGAGTAGACGATCATCGGCGACGACGACGGAGGCGATGGGTGACTGTGACTGCGACGACAGAGGCAATGGACGACGAAAGAGGACGATCGGCGTCGCGGATAGTGGCGGTGGCACTGAGGAATGGGAGAGATGTGAGAGTGAGTGAGAGAATAGAGGGAAAAGAGAGAGAGAGAGACAGAGGGGTCATAACTTAATAGAGGGGTATTTTTTGCTTCGGGGGATAATAAGGACCCCATCTTGGCCGATGATGGGCCGAGGCCGCGGCTGGGAAACATATCACCGTTCCCGGCCCAAAAATCATCAGGGATTCGTTTTCAAATAATCACTCTAATCGGGGTCGGGGGGGCGGGTTCCTATCGGGTCAGGTTCAAATTGTCATCCCTAAGTATTACTATTATTAGAACGTCAATTAATATTTTAAACTTTCTTTTTTTTCTTTTCATTTTTTTTATAATAATAATCTTAAATAAAATTACCGTAAAAGATATGAATTATTTTGGAACACTTTATCTCACAATTAAGCCCATTTACCAACTAAATCATAAAATAAGGTTTATGAGAGTACCCACCTCCATCACCTCGCTGTCACGACCCAAACCCGGTACCCAAAGGTTCAGCGTCGTAACAAGATAAAAAAAATAAAATAATTCGGATAATTCTGTAGTCACAGCGCAAGCGGATAAATTAAATAAATTAAAATAAATAACTGGGTACCAACTGTTTATTTAAAATGTAATAAAACATAGTCATTTGAGTTTCACTGTATTACAAGAGTTTAATAATAAAAGATAGAAAATAAAATAACATAGCGATTTATTTTCCATCTTAATCCCGCTAAACCTCGTCACCTGAAAGAGATAACAGCTATAAGCACATAGCAAAGTGAGAAATATTATACTATGAGGGGCACAAAATGGCCATGGATATTTATGTAAGCTAAAACATTATAAATTGAGTTGAGTTGAATACACAAATTAATTAAGTGCCAGAAACTGAAATAATCATTATAACCACGGTACATCACTAAGTGACAAGCACTACATTGGTCAATGGATCCACGACAAACACTGGACCACAGAGTGGTCAATCACTAAGCCAATGGTTATTTAAGTCCTCCAAGGCATGGGACTCCTGTGGTGGTATTCACAAAACATATTTTCATATAAGGTCATAATCAAATATTCTTTAAAATATAAACAAACATATCCATGGGTTTCCTTTTAAACAAAAAGGGTTCAGAAAATAAACCACGTAACTGAAACTTTTATAAACATAACTTTTATTAATATACTAATAAAATATAACTTTTATAAAATACATTTTGGTAAGTCAAAACATGCATAAAATATATTTTGGAGACTCAAGGTATAATATAACTCACTTTAAATTAATTCCTTTACCCTTTCTTTCCACCAACACTCGTGCGTCCTCTCTTATACTTTTTTTTTCTTACCGCTGCCTTAACTCACTATTCTACTATTTATAGGAGGTGAATCGTGGGTGGCAAGCCTCGGAAATTTTCGAAACTTTGACTGAGTCCGCCTTTATCTAAATTATTTATTCACTGGTTTGAATCCCATGACCATGACTAATCCATCTAACTTAGACATGTTTTTTTTTTACCATTTTTTTAATTTAAGAGTTATTACCTTCTTTGGTAATTCAAGATGACTCCTAAAATTTACGTATAATAATAAATTAGGTTTATGTCTAAAAACCTCACTACCCAACTATAAATCACCACTTACCTCTTACTAAAATATTTAATTTATAATATTTCACAACGTATTTCTTTAACCATAAAATTCCCAATCTCCTAAATTATGCATTTATTTATTATTATTATTATTATTATTATCACTACATGAATATATATATATACTTATTATTATTATTATTATTATTATTATTATTTATTTATTTATTTATTTTATCGTAATGTTAAATTTAAAACATTCGGGTGTCACATTTCTCCTCTCCTTAAAAGAAGTTTGTCCTCAAACTTGACGTATCTTGGTTTTCGAAGAGGTGTGGGTATTTGGCTCGCATTTGGCTTTCAGTTTCCCATGTTGCTTCTTCGACACAATAATTTCTCCATAAGACCTTTACGAGGGGTATAGTTTTATTTCGAAAGATTTGATCAGGATGATCGAGAATCTGTACAGGTTACTCTTCGTAGAAGAGATCTTCTTGAACTTCTAAGTTCTCATGATCGACTACATGCTCTGGATCTCGAAGATATCGACGAAGCATCGAAACATGAAACACATTATGGACATTGGATAGTTTGGGTGGAAGCGCAAGACGATATGCTACAGAACCAATCCTTTCGAGTATCTCGAATGGGCCGATGTATCGTGGTCTTAACTTTCCTCGCTTTCCAAATCGGATAACCCCTTTTGTCGGTGAGATTTTAAAGAACACATGATCTCCTATTTGAAATTCTAAGTCTCATCTTCGTGTATCTGCATAGCTTTTCTGGCGGCTCTGGGTAGTACGAATTCGTTGTTGGATGAGTTGAATTTTATCACTCGTTACTTGCACGATCTCGGGGCCTAATAATTTCCTGTTTCCGACTTCCGTCCAACACAGAGGTGATCGACATCTTCTTCCATACAGTGCCTCGTACGGTGCCATTCCAATACTTGCATGGTAGCTATTATTATACGCGTACTCCACTAAAGGTAGGTGGTCATCCCAGTTACCTTTGAGGTCTAGTACGCACAAACGTAACATATCTTCCAACATCTAGATCGTCCTTTCAGATTGCCCATCAGTTTGCGAGTGGTAAGCCGTGCTAAACCTTAGAGTGGTTCCCAACGCTTCCTGTAATTTGTTCCAAAAATGAGACACGAAACGGGGGTCTCTATCAGATACGATTAAAACTGGGGTGCCGTGAAAGCGAACGATTTCCTTAATGTAGAGAGTAGCGAACTTAGAGAGGGAGTACATGATTCTAATAGGTAGAAAATGCGCCGACTTTGTCAATCGATCTACGATAACCCATATTGCATCATTCTTCGAGACTGATTGCGGTAGCCCGACCACGAAGTCCATAGTAATGTGTTCCCACTTCCATTCAGGAATAGGAAGTGGTTGCAACATTCCTGCAGGTCTCTGATATTCCGCTTTAACTTGTTGACAACGCAGATATTTGGAGACATGGCTTGCTATGTCTTTCTTCATTCTTGTCCACCAGAAGTATTCCTTCAGATTGTGATACATCTTCGTATTGCCAGGATGGATTACAAACCTCGAGCTATGAGCTTCTACTAATATCCTTTTCTTGAGTTCTGGAAGGTCGGGTAAGCAAATTCGATTTCAAAATTTTAGCATTCCATTGCTTATTGTAAAGTCAGGATCAGGCGTGTTTCCTTGCTTCTCGTACTTTATCTTCACATTGGCGGGCTCTAATTTCTTTCATCAACTCGGGTTCTGCGATTATGTTGGCGAGCAATCCATGGATCTTGCGGAGAACGAGGGCACATGCCAAACTTTTGGTCGTTTTTCGACTTAGTGCGTCTGCTACTACATTAGCTTTGCCGGGATGATGATGGATCTCTATATCGTAGTCCTTCATGAATTCTAGCCATCGTTGTTGCCTCATATTCAATTCCTTCTGTGTAAACAGATATTTGAGACTTTTTGTGATCGGTGTAGATTTCGCAGGCTACTCCGTAGAGATAATGACGCCAGATTTTGAGGGCGAAGATCACCGCAGCCAATTCTAGATCATGAGTTGGATAGTTCCTTTTGTGAGTCTTTAGTTGGCAAGAGGCATAAGCAATGACCTTCCCGTTTTGCATAAGAACGCAACCCAAGCCATTGTATAAGGCATCGCTGTAAATTATAAACCCTTCTGCTTCCGCGAGGAGCGCTAGTATTGGAGCCGTCACGAGTCTGTCCTTTAATTCTTGGAAGCAACGTTCCTGATTGTCCGTCCATTCAAAGGGTGTGTTCTTTTGAGTTAGCTGGGTCAATGGTGAAGCTATCTTCGAGAAGTCTTGCACAAAGCGCCGGTAGTAGCCGGCTAGGCCCAAGAAGCTTCGAATTTCTGATACGTTAGTTGGTCGTGGCCAATCCACGATTGCTGCAACCTTTTGGGGATCAACTGAAATGCTATCTTTGTTAATGACGTGACCGAAGAAGTGTACACTAGTGATCCAGAATTTGTATTTCTTCAACTTGGCATAGAGTTTGTGATCACGTAATGTCTGTAGAACTTTTCGCAAATGGTGTTCATGATCTTCTGGTGATTTGGAGTATATGAGAATGTCGTCAATGAAGACAATGACGAACTCGTTGAGATAAGGTTTGAACACTCGATTCATGAGGTCCATAAAGGCCGTTGGAGCATTGGTGATGCCAAATGGCATGACAAGGAACTCGTAGTGCCCATAACGGGTTCTAAAGGCAGTCTTTTCGATACTTTCTGTTTTGACTTTTAGTTGATGGTAACCAGAACGCAAATCAATTTTTGAGAACACTTGGGTGCCTTGCAGTTGATCAAACAAGTCGTCGATTCGTGGTAGGGGGTACCCATTTTTTATGGTGACTTTATTTAGTTCTCGATAGTCGATACATAACCTCACTGTACCATCATTTTTCTTTACGAACAACACCGGAGCTCCCCATGGTGAAGTACTTGGTCGGATGAAGCCTTTATTCAGTAGTTCTTGGAGTTGAGTTTTTAGTTCTTTCAATTCAGCCATGGACATGTAGTAAAGGGTCTTTGAGATTGGTTGTGTACCAGGTTGGGTTTCAATGGTGAACTCGATTTCCCGATCAACTAGGGTGCCAGGCAGGTCTTCAGGAAACACATCCGGAAATTCTCGAACTACGGGGATCACATCAAGTGTGAGGGTCTCTTGTTGAGTATCAATCAGATAACAGATACAACCACAACAATCCTTTCTTAGCAGTCGTTGGGCTGTTATGAAGGATATAAGACAGGGAGGGGGAGAGGCACTAGTTCCTTCGAAGACAAGCTCGAGTTGGTTTGGTGACCTGAGGAATACCTTTTTGGCTTTACAATCGATAGAGGCACAATTAGCAGCTAACCAATCCATTCCTAAGATTACATCAAAGGTACTAATGCCAAGGGGTATCAAGTCTACGTGTAAGGTTTCACCTTTTAAAGATATAGTGCAAGATTTGTATACATCAGTACTAAGGACGGAATTTCCAGAGGGAAAAGACACAGATAGTATGTATCCTAAGGGTTCGGGTGTTGGCGCCAACTTGGTAGCAAAGTGTGGTGTAACGAAAGAATGAGTTGAACCAGAATCAAAGAGAACATGGGCTAAGTGACCACAAATAGAGAGTGTACCTGACACAACATTTTCAGTAACTTCTGGGTTCCCAGGCACCAGGGCAAAAGCTCTTCCTTGGCGTTTTTGATCCTTTCTCGCTTCTTCAGATACTGCAGGTTTTCGGACTGGTTCAAAGGGGCGGACGAGCGTTGGACAATTTCTCAGCCAATGGCCAACTTGGCCACATCTAAAGCACGTTCTTGTATCTTGACGGCATGGTCCCCAATGAATCCGTCCACAGGTAGAGCAAGTTGGAGTGGGGCTTCCTTTAGGGTTTGCAGGGCTTTGATTGCTTGGACCGGTTGAACTGGTTATGCTCATATTTATTCTCTTGGGAGGTGCGACACCGAGCCTTCTGTTATCTCTTTTCCAAAATCGCTTCCTCTGACTTGGCTCCCCAGATCGCAAGGCTTTAATTTCTTTTTCCGCAATGTATGCTCGATCTACCACCGCCGCATAAGTTGGTAGTTTCAGAACCTCCAGCTGTCCTTAATTTTAGGATCCAATCCTGCTTCAAATTTCCTGGCTTTTCGAGTTTCGGTGGGAATGACATACGTAGTGAACCGGGCCAACTGTGTGAACTTACTTTCATATTCAGCCACTGTTATGGTCCCTTGCCTTAGATGTATGAATTCTGACGCTTTTTGTTCCTGTAGTGAGTCTGGAAAGTACTTTTCATAGAATACTTCTAAAAATCTTGCCCAAGTCACAATATCTTCCTTTTCCAATGTAAGGAGGCACCATTCTTGTGCATCGTCCTTGAAGGTGAAGGTGGCAAAAGTCACCTTCTGTTTTTCTGTGCAAGGTAGTGCACGGAAGATTTTCTCCATGTCCCTAACCCAAGCCTTTGCTACTAGTGGGTTTGGGCTGCTAACAAACGTAGTGGGTTTCAGATCTTGAAATTGTTTAATCGTAGTTGATTCTTCTCGTCTTTCTAATGTCCCATTGGTTATGCTGTTTTGCAAGGCCTGTAAAAAGTTGGTGACTGCCCTTTCCATGATCTGTTCCATTGGGATGGTACCGCTGACTGATGATTCGTTTTCATTTCTTTCGTTGGCCATTACTACAAAGCAAAATGATATAAGCGTGACAGCATATTGAAACAATTTTGATACAACGTCATATGTAACATATTAGTTCTATTATCACCACATTCGTATATATCGTATTAGTTTTGCTATTAATATCACTTCTTTCATATATAATATAATAGTTTTACCATCATGTTAATATCACCACATATACATCACATTAATACCAGATACATCATTGTTACCATATATAGGGTGTTAGTTTGGCGGTCACAAATCAATGTCTAATCCTACTAATACAAAAAGATTAGACTACTCATGGTCAGCTCACAAAAAAGGGTCTTCTGGTCAGACATCTAAAATGGTCCATTAGGCCACCAGGAGAATTGGCCTCGGAAAACTAGTCCATGAAACAACCCCGGAAACTCACTTTGCATGATGGACTCAAACTCCCACCCACTAAGCTCAACTCCGAAGCAGCTCTATACTACCTGAACCATGTAAACAGGAGCACCATGATTATAACCCCAGAATTCTCGCCCAGTAATCCGTATTGGTGTCTCCAGGTATGATGCACTGTCGGTAAAGTCCACAACTGGGGTATAAACAATGTGCTGGGGAGGTGGTGTCGTGGTGCGAAGGTGGCTACTAGGATATGCGGGTCCCCTCCTCTCTACAAAGCCCACGGGCAGAGGTGCGACCAGAAAATGTGGTGGTTCTATATCTGGAGCAAGACCAACAACGTGGGTCGGTCCTATGTACCTTTCACGAGTGTTACCTCGGCTAAGTCTCTAGAATAATAAGTCTTCATCAGGGTCAGCCTGCAAGTAAATGGATCTTTCCATAAGATGGTCAAGTGTTGGATGGGCTTGCCTGACCAGACTGTCTGAGTCACCCCAGCCCTCTAATTGGTTCGGGAAAAGATGAGCTTCTGGGGGCTCGTACCAGAACAGTTCCAACAGGTTCGCCATATCCTACAACACAAGAAAACTTAGCCTAGACATATATATAACATGACTTATATGCGTTAGACATATCACATAATAATGCAAGTTTAATACTTTTTTTTTTTTTTTGGTGTGAAAATTATATAAAAATTTTAAAAACTTGTACTATATATATATATATATATTTATTCATTTAATTATGTATTATTATTTTTATTTTTTATTTTTTATTTTTATTTTTTTTTAAAAAACCATTGCTCTGATACCACTTTGTTATGACCCAAACCCGGTACCCAAAGGTTCAGCGTCGTAACAAGATAAAAAAAATAAAATAATTCGGATAATTCTGTAGTCACAGCGCAAGCGGATAAATTAAATAAATTAAAATAAATAACTAGGTACCAACTGTTTATTTAAAATGTAATAAAACATAGTCATTTGAGCTTCACTATATTACAAGAGTTTAATAATAAAAGATAGAAAACAAAATAACATAGCGATTCATTTTTCATCTTGATCCCGCTAAACCTCGTCACCTGAAAGGGATAACAGCTATAAGCACATAGCAAAGTGAGAAATATTATACTATGAGGGGCACAAAATGGCCATGGATATTTATGTAAGCTAAAACATTATAAATTGAGTTGAGTTGAATACACAAATTAATTAAGTGCCAGAAACTGAAACAATCACTATAACCACGGTACATCACTAAGTGACAAGCACTACACTGGTCAATGGATCCACGACAAACACTGGACCACAGAGTGGTCAATCACTAAGCCAATGGTTATTTAAGTCTCCAAAGGCATGGGACTCCTGTGGTGGTATTCACAAAACATATTTTCATATAAGGTCATAATCAAATATTCTTTAAAATATAAACAAACATATCCATGGGTTTCCTTTTAAACAAACAAGGTTCAGAAAATAAATCACGTAACTGAAACTTTTATAAACATAACTTTTATTAATATACTAACAAAATATAACTTTTATAAAATATATTTTGGTAAGTCAAAACATACATAAAATATATTTTGGAGACTCAAGGTATAATATAACTCACTTTAAATTAATTCCTTTACCCTTTCTTTCCACCAACACTCGTGCGTCCTCTCTTATACTTTTTTTTTTCTTACCGCTGCCTTAACTCACTATTCTACTATTTATAGGAGGTGAATCGTGGGTGGCAAGCCTCGGAAATTTTCGAAACTTTGACTGAGCCCGCCCTTATCCAAATTATTTATTCACTAGTTTGAATCCCATGACCATGACTAATCCATCTAACTTAGACATGTTTTTTTTTTACCATTTTTTTAATTTAAGAGTTATTACCTTCTTTGGTAATTCAAGATGACTCCTAAAATTTAGGTATAATAATAAGTTAGGTTTATGTCTAAAACCTCACTACCCAACTATAAATCACCACTTACCTCTTACTAAAATATTTAATGTATAATATTTCACAACGTATTTCTTTAACCATAAAATTCCCAATCTCCTAAATTATGCATTTATTTATTATTATTATTATTATTATCACTACATGAATATATATATATACTTATTTTATTTTTATTATTATTTATTTTATTGTAATGTTAAATTTAAAATATTCGGATGTCACACTCGTACACATTTCAAAACCATCAAAACCCTCCGATGGATAGTTTCCAATAACTTTTGACGGCAACAACGACAACTATTTGACAATACATATTTCTTCGACAATGGCAATGAGTGAATTTTTCCGGCAACTCCAATGCCATAAGACAAGTAGAGCATCACAATGTAAGTTCAGAAGAGATTCGTAACTTGGATGATATTTGCAGCTCGGAGAAGGTTGAGTTTGTAATGATAAATTTTTTCAAAAACACAAAAAAAATGGTGTGCTAAAAAAATGGCAACACAAGGCTCAATTAAAGACATTAGTTCGGCATCATCTAATCAAACATTATTCATAAGTTTGATACTTTAGATCCGAATTTTTTTATTCATATGTTTGGCACTTTGGATGTAACCTTATGCATACTTATATTTTTGTTATGCGATGGACTTTAGTTTTATTTGTTAAGCAAACCGGTTGATGCATACTCATGTTTGTTTCTTAAACTTTGATGGGTCAAACTTGTTCAGTTTTATGTTTTTACGATGTTCAATAACATAAGTCTGAACATGTACAAATTGTGTTGGTAACACGTGTTCGAACATTGATAATTTATTCAGCAACACATGTCCGAACATGGTGGCAGAAAGATCAACAGCGAAGAGAGATTAGTGGTGAAAGGTTGACCGTGAGAGAGATTGACGATGGACAGAGGTCAACTATAAGAGATCGCTTGTGACAAAGATTGATGGAAGATAGAGATCGACGACGAAGCTTTGTCGATAGCGAGAGGAAGCTTGAGTTCAACAATTAAGGGTTTTAAGAAATTTAAGAGTTTTTAGGGAGTGTGCTAAGGGGTGTGCATTTTGGTGGCTGTGATGTTTTTAGAAGGATACTTTTGGTATTACTTAGTAGAGCTGTGTAAAATACCTCCCAATTCACACCAATCCTCTTGCTAACAACAAATTAGTTTGAATTTCGGTTTGAAACCACTCCACTCCACTATATTTAATACATATTATTTTTTTTTTTACCTCTAATAAAATACCAAAGTAAAAATCAGAGTGAGAAATTTAAGTTGTGAAATTTATTGTAAATTAATGTAACATGTATGAATATATTATGTGAAATTAGTTAGTGTTATATATATATATAATATTATACAAATTAGTATTATCATATAATGCAAATGCTTGATAATTATTTAAGATTATTTTTCAATTAACTAACAAATTAAAACCGTCTAAACCACACTTTGGTTATTTGCCAATCTACAACTCATGGTTTGATTTATAATTTTTTTCCTAAAACACACTGAACTGCATCATGCACACCCTATTATTTGAGGGGTTCTTAGAAACTTTTAAGGATTTGAATTTTGTAGGTAGAGGTTCAAAGAAATAAGGGGCCTCTTTTTTCACTTTGGTTCTTGAAATTATGTTATCATGTCTTCATTTGTATTTATTTTCTTTTTGATGAAGACGTAAATATATTAAGTGGGGAAGATGAAAAAAATCTTCATCCGTATTTCTATATCTTAAAATTTTTTTGTAATGTTAGGGAAAAAAATTTAATTAATGACTAAAATGCATTTGTGGAACTATTTTAGCAAAATATTTTTCTACTTTTTTTTTAATAGCCTATTTTTAGAAAATTATTTTAAACCGTATTCAAAGTTCTACCAAAAAAAAAAAAAAGGGAAAAAGAAAAGAAAAGGGAAAAAAGAAGAAGAAGAAGGTTGATTCAAAAAAAAGTTGGAAATATTATCATTGTGATTGTGAAAAAAAAAAATCCACATCAGATATAAAAAGTATTATTTTATTCCACGTCTTTGCCACATTATCGTGCCAAGTCATTAGGGAAACCGGATGGCTAAAGATAATCAATTCATGTGATGCATTGCTTTTTTCTTTTTTTTCTTTTTTTTGACTATAAGACAATCAATTGAAGAATCAAATATATTTAATATGGTTTAGATGGCAACTTCTTATTGTCCAAGAAATGTCTAACTAGCTGAAGAGATTGCACGGGCTTAAAAGAAGGCACTTCATGTCCAGCTCCTCTGATTGTCACAAACGTGAGCCCTTCGTACTCAATTGTCCACCCACCAACCTATCAACACACAAAAAACCCAATATTTATTTCTTTTTATTTTTTTAATAAAAAAAATTGTGAAAATTTCAGGTACAATTTAAATTGGTATTCTAAAAAAATATAAGACAAAAAAGGAAAAAAAATTGCAAATATATGGAGCAGTGGATAAAAAATTACACTACACATGGAAATTTTGTTTTTATGCAACTCTGATACACAAGAGTTACTTCAAGAACAAGAATAAATTTGCACCATGGACACTAGAGAGTTGTACCACCATAAAAATGTAATTTTTTTCTCATTGCTCCACCGATCCAACAATCAAAAATCAAATTGATTATGAACAAAAATCAAATTAATCCAACAATTGTAATTAGTCAAAAAAAGAAAAAGAAAAAAGAAAATAGAAAAAAAAAAGAATAATCCGATAATTATAATCATATATTTTTATCAAGTCTTTTATAAAAAATAGACCATTTAGTTTCAAAATTATATGGTCTCTTTTTTTAAGAAAAACAAATATAATTAAATAATCAAGCTAAGATTATCACATCAATATAAATTAATTAATACATGGTGACCAACAAATTGAACAAATCCAATTATCAAGGCAGGACCCAATAGTGAGCTCCATGAACTCAAAAACACCATTCAATGTAAATTTGGACAAGAAAGAATCATATTAAGTATAAATTTAAACTGGAGTAAATTTGTAAAAAGAAAGGAAAAAATACCTGTTGATGGTTGGTGTACCAAGGAGTCCATCCTTCAATAGTTTTCAAACCAAGCTTTCTCAACGTGTACCTCGTCGAGGTCACCGGAATTCTTCCATCGGTGTCTCCACTATTATTAATTATATACATAAAAAAAAAAAAAAATTTACATGATTTAGAAATTTTATTACAATTGAAGAGATCAATTATATTGGTAATTCTTACATTTTGTTCATTGTGTCATTTTAGTTCATAAATTTTTAATTGGCTTAATTTTGACTCTTAATTTTAAATTTTATATTAATTTTATCTAATTGATAACGTTGTTAGGATTTTTGATAAAAAAATGATTACTGAGTTACTTAGTTGATCAAGTTTATATATTTGGCATTGAAATCTTGAGACATATAGCTCATGTGTTCATTTTTCAAAAAAAATAAATAAAAATGCAAATAATTGGATTAAATTGAAACAATATAAATTCAATATCTAAATTGAGACAATTATAAATTCAATATCAAAATTAAGCTGATTGATATCATAACTTTTTAAAAAAAAAAAAAAAAAAAAAAAAAAAGATTATTATAAGAACCAAAATTATGCAATTGCTAAACTATATGTCTACTTGTGTAATTTAGCCTTACAAAAATTAAATTACCTGTAAATCCATACGCGGAGCCCTTCAGCAATAAGCTTTTTGATGAGAGGAAGCATGGAGGATGGTGCATCACTCCAAAATGTTATATTATCGCTGCAACCAAACAAACAAACCCTAATTAGCTCCATCCTTATTAGTAGAGGTTACATGCACTTGGTATCAACTTTTTTAGTCACCTTCAAACTAAACTTATTTTGATGATAATCATCTCTCCTTTGGTTTTTGCGAAAAAATATTTTCTAAAAAATCTTTTCATATTTTTTGACAGCTTGTATGACAAAAAACGTTTTTCTTAATTAATGAAAAAGAAATTTATTCAGATAAAAAAAAAAAAATTTACTTGAAAAGTATAAACTTTTTTACAGACTTAAGTTACCACCACTAATACAACTATTAGTATATTAGCTTCAAAGTTACAATTAAATATTGACAAAAAGTCTTCAGTCACCAAAACAAATGGAGCGTAAATAAAATAATTACACAAAAAATAATTTTTTTTGGGTAGGTAGTCACAAAACATAATTCTAATAAGAGGCAGTTCAATCTATAGATAAGTTAACTGTTTCGCTTAAGATGCATTTTAAAATTTTCTTGCCAAGGTTCTTAATTGTCTATAGTCTTTGGACCGAGGCTCTTAGTAGCTACTATAGATGTTTGGTTGAATATTCAAAAAATTTATTAGTTTTCATTATACACATCAAATGATGATATTCAACATGCACTCGAAGAATTATTCTATTCACATTGTTATACTTAAATTTTTTGTGATTGATTATATGTTACCGATTTTGTAAGTAAAAACATTATATAATATTATTAATAAGTTTTGAGTAATAATATGTAGAGATATACCTGCAGTGGGTCCACGGATAGGGAATTTTGGTGACATTGGCATGGAGAGCATGTTGAACATCTGGCCTATTCAAGTATATCTCAGTGTAGTCTGATATGCAAGGGTCATACCCAGCTGGTCTCTGGTGCCACCCCTCCTGCAATTAAAACCAAAAAAATAAAATAAAAATAAAAAAAGCCAAAAAACAATTTGAGTCATTGATTAATGGTTGAAAACCTTCAATTCTTTCTTTCATAGTATGGCATATCAAAATAATCTAAGATGCTTATGGTTTAACTAATAACCAGCCAGGCTTTTTCATTTTTTGTGTGTCATAGTGGTATAAAAAAAATTAAAAAAAGAAATGTGTAATATATGTTTTGTTCCAAGAAAATATATTTTCTTATCACATATTTTCAAGGGTTTTTTTTTTTTTTCCAAGTTTTTAAGTTTGAACTTGAAAGATTTCATTTCGATGATCCAAACTATTCAATTTGTAGTGCCCACTGTGTATATTATCCATAAAAAAAAGTTAGGTCAATCTGATAATTATAATTTTTTTCATTTTACCATGGTTTATTTTCAAAAACATATTTCTCGTCCACTTTTCAAAGGCAAATGTAATAAAATGAAAACGTTATAATTATTGGACTAATTTAACTTTTTTCATATAGATGATATATAGTGAGTCATACAAAAATAGAATATGTGATTGGCCTCACCAACCCGTCAAATTTTCTAGAATTTAAAACCCCAATCCTATTTTTAAATGATGCTCGGCGAAGATGTGAACTAATAAAAATAAGGAAGCAAAGAAAGAGGCACTAAAAAAAACACTACACTCTTTTCTTTTATCAAATATAGTTCAAATCTAGTTAGTTAAGAAATGACCAAAGTATCCTATATTATGAATTACATGGTGTGATTGGTGTTCCATGCAAGGATTCTAAATAAGTCATGAAAACATAGAATTACGTGCACAGATTGCATTGATGTCTCACAAAATGTTCATTATGTGTGCTCACATTTATAATTATAAACATTTCATGAGATATCATTGTAATTTAATACGCATATGACTGTTGATATAAAAAATAGAGAGGGACTCACAATTTTGGAAAATATGTGAGGAGAAATGCCTTGGATCATGGGAGTTTTTCTAGTGGTGCTAGAGGTACTATCAACACAAAGTGGAGAATACAAGCTGTACATGTCTATGTCATTGTAAGCAGCAAAGAAATTATCGAGGGCAACACCGCAGTCATTGGACCTATTTGGATCACTGAAGTTGCACTTGCTTTTTACATTCGCATACACATGATCTGATATCACAGCATGATCCCATGCGTAATCAATCATGCCCTTTTGATCTGTTTCGTCATCCAATAATGCATTCCCTATCTGCATTGTAGTTCATGTGCATGCAGAGCATGTTAGAATATCTATAATCGTGTTGCTACATTTGTGTGTTATTTGTTAATATTAATGCTAAGAACGCACAATTATAACAAAATTTATCACTAAAAGTGCAATGGGACTAAGTTGATATTTATTCTGAACTGAGTTTGATCCCATCCTTTCATTGTATTTTCTATGGATTATTATGTGATCTATTATGCGTTCTTAGCATTACTGGCTTGTTAACTAAAAAAAAGAAATGAGACTTAATTTTGTGTTTTAAGTGTTTATTAATTTAGAAAGTGAATGTGTACTTCAATAATATAACTATAATGTGCCTCTGCTCCTCTCCTTTCTTTCTTTCTCTCTCCTTCTCACTCTCTTCTGCCACAATGAGCCACTATGCTTATGCTTTCCACAGTTAAACAACAATTTTAACTAGGAACACACTAACAACATTCTAGTAGTCAATGAAAATGAAAGAATTCAACCTTTTAATTCTATTAATGACGGATATTAAGGAACATTTAAAGATCCTAGCGGAGAAGCTCTTAGCAATCAAGTTTTATCCAAAAGAAAATGAAAAGCTAATGATACGTGTACACCCATGACCTCATGCATGCTGCCTCAAGAATAGGAGTAGTGTAGTAGTGGGTGTATTGGTTGCTTCCACAATTCCACAATTAGTGCCACATCTTTCTTGCATTATTATTTTCTGTTCTTATTTTCAGCAGTTGGTATTTTCTCATTCCTGTAGTTGATATGTACTCATTTGGTTTATAAATAGCTAGGGAACTCTTGGAATATATATAGATAATTACAGTCCAAAAACCTCTCTCTCTCTGCTTCTTAGTCTCAAAAACCTCACTCCAGTCTCTGTTCTTCTATGTTCTTCTAAGCCTCTGTTCTCTTTCTTATACAAATTACATATCAGTGGTATCAGAGCCGCATTCCATGGATACCCGTGGCAAAACCAACACCGAATTCCGCAATGAAGTAAGCGAAATTTTGGCCCGTCATGAGTCAAGTTTCGATCAAATTCATAACACCCTCCAAACTGTTTTGACAGAACTCCAGGCCATGCGAGTCTCGCAAAACACCCCTTCCATCGATAACCCATTTGCCCCAGCCGAAACCTCTCATAACCAACCGCTTTCCACTACCCACAACACTCCAGACCGAAACCACACACACTTGAAGCTATCATTTCCTAAATTCAACGGAGATGATCCCACTGGGTGGATATACCGAGCCGAACAATACTTTGAATTTCAAAGTATTGCGCCGGGCCAACGAGTCCAACTTGCCTCTTTTCATCTCGAAGGAATTGCCTTACAATGGCACCGATGGTTCACCAAGTTTAAAGGGCCCGTCGATTGGGGCGAACTCACTACAGCTTTACTTCGCCGTTTTGGACCCACCGACTTCGATGACCCTTCCGAAGCTCTCACTCGGTTGAAACATACCACCACTGTGGCTGCGTACCAAGAAGAGTTCGAAAGACTCTCCCAACGCATTGATGATCTACCGGATAGTCATGTGATTGGATGTTTTATCGCCGGACTCAAAGATGATGTTCGCTTGGACGTTAAGCTCAAGAAGCCTCGAACCTTATCCGAAACCATTGGCATGGCCCGACTTGTCGAGGAACGCAATACCTTACAAAAGAAAACCAACATCTTCCCCCGACCAATTGTCGCCACCAACACTCCTCCAAACCATAACCCCGCCAACGCCACAACGGCTAGCCTCCTTGGTCCACCCCCTACCCAAAAACCGAACCTACATCCATCTCCTCCTCAAACCCACACGTTCAAGAAACTTACAGCCCCCGAGGCTCGAATCCGTAGAGAAAAGGGCCTATGCTACTATTGTGATGAGAAATACGAGCCCGGCCACCATTGTACCACACCCCAACTCTTCATGATCGAAGATGTCTTGGCCGCCGATGATCAAACCAAGCCACCTATAACCGCCCTTACTACAGAGGACAACCCACCTGCATACTACCAAGCCGTGGCCCAATTTCATCCTTGCGGCCAAGGATAATTCTAGCGGCGGGGAATGATACGTGTACACCCATGACCTCATGCATGCTGCCTCAAGAATAGGAGTAGTGTAGTAGTGGGTGTATTGGTTGCTTCCACAATTCCACAATTAGTGCCACATCTTTCTTGCATTATTATTTTCTGTTCTTATTTTCAGCAGTTGGTATTTTCTCATTCCTGTAGTTGATATGTACTCATTTGGTTTATAAATAGCTAGGGAACTCTTGGAATATATATAGATAATTACAGTCCAAAAACCTCTCTCTCTCTGCTTCTTAGTCTCAAAAACCTCACTCCAGTCTCTGTTCTTCTATGTTCTTCTAAGCCTCTGTTCTCTTTCTTATACAAATTACATATCAGCTAATTAGCCAAAATGAAAATAGTAAGTACAAGTTGGGACATCACTCACAATAAAACCTTTGAGGTTTATATAGTCATCCTTTGGAGCATTCTTATTATTGTCGAAAATTTGTTCTGCAAGCTGGGGAACATAATGCCCTAACAAATACAGTAAGCATTTAATAAACATAATGCATATACTTACAAAAAAATTGTTAATTTCACTTGTCTATAGTAAACACTTCAAAATTTATCTTTAATGCCTAAAATTATAAATACAAAGTCAAAATTTACAATGCAACAAGCAATGACAACAAGGCAGGTCTAGGTTGTGCTGTACAATCTTAAGAACGTGGTAGGAAAAATCAGGAAGGTGAGGGGGATGGGATGGGAGCAAGGAAGTATTGGGATAATTTGCTACCTTTACTATGGAGATAAGACTAATAAGAGAGATGGTGTAGCATATGAGGGACAAAGATTGATGAATAATAAGAGTTACAAAGATTATATATATATATATATAAATATTTCGGTATATTAAACAAATTAAATTATATATAGATATATATACACATAAAAAAAGTATTTAGTTAATACAAACAGGTCGAGTTGGGTCAGGCTAGGCTGAGATAGGGAAAGTAAATCACATACCCTCTTGATTTTCTCATCGAGATGGACAAAACTCACATAAAACGAGACATGTGATACGGGTCTAATGAGATGGGAGTAATTGTTATTCCTAAATACAAATATAAATAAGTGGTCAAGAATGTACCTGCATAGCTTTCTCCAGAAATGTAGAATTCATGTGACTTGAATTGTGGGAACCTTCTAAACCAATTGACGAGAAATATGTACGAATCCTTGGCTAATCATAAAAAAGGATAATAAGTAAGGCAAGCAAATGTTATTAAGAAACGGTCATGTTTTCAAACATTTTTGTTTTCATTCTTCACTATTATTTACAAATTTCGGATACTTTTACTTGATTCAATGAATCAATGGTTGAAAATGTATTTAGGACAAAAGGACAGAAAAATTTAAAAACAGAATAAAATTTTTTGTCAATGACCAAAAACAATTACCTGTAATGGTGTCACCAAGTTGATCAATGTCAGTAGAGGTATTTGTGTACGAAAAACCAACACCAACAGGAGATTCCAGAAACAACAAGTTGGCCACTATAGAAAGTTATCATAGTTAGTTAGTACTTTTAGAGTTGAGTCATGCTTCTTCCTTAAGAAAATAACCATTGTTCTAGGTTTGGATTGAATTTAAGTTAAACACAAAACTATGGTACACTGAAAGAATAAAAAACTAAGGTATAATGATAAGCGTATAGAATTAAAATATAAAAATTTTATTCATTTTTTCTGTTCTAATTCTATGCTTTTTTTTTTTTTTAACGGCAAACAAACAAACAATTTTATTAGATAGAAAAAAAGAAGTTGCATTATGCACTTAACATTTGCAAGAGAAATATTTAGTACTACTTTAAATTCAATTTTTAAAACATAGATGTTAACGACTTTACCACTTAGCCTAGTCAGAAGTAACTGTCTTGTTTGGTTGAGTTTTCAAAATTTATATTTTATTTTTATTTTTTAAAAGATAAAAATTATTTTGTAAAAAATATTTTCACCCAAAAAGAGAAAAGTATACGAAAATAATGATTTTTTTTTTCATTTTTTATCAAATTAAGTTAAAATATTTTTTAATAAAAAAAACAAAAAAATAAGCAGTCAAAACACATGTTGATGAATTGTTAACCACAATTTGGTTTTAAAAAAATGCTTGAGACGCATAATTTATTACCTCTAAGAACCACTCTAATGATATGTTTGACAAGTCTCACATTTTGATCTAACAATTATATGGGGTCTAATCTCAATAATCCATCATTGGGGTGATTTAGAAGTGGTAAATTAAGGGGATGTAATACTCAAGTAGTTAGAGAGACCGTGTTTATATTTCTAGCACATCCCCTCATGTGTAGTGAGACTGTCTCTAATAAGTGGATTAAACATGTGCATAAATTATAATTATAAAATAAGCAATAAAATTTGCAAGATAAGTCACCAATTATCTCATAACTTAAAATTGATAACATTGTCTTCGACTACAAGAATAAATTGTTCATTAATTCTTACACACAAATTATTATAATTTTAAATGAAAAAATTTGAAGTAATGTTATATTGTAAATGAAAACCTTTAACATTCTTGAAATTTTGAATGTGCAGGTACAAACCTTTATTCCAAGTGCGATTGTTGAACTTAAGCGTACGTGTGTCGTTTTGAGGGAAGAAAGGACCTAACTCCTCTGCTGCCCCATATCCAATTGATGAACATCCTGGACCTGCATTGTTTCAACTTTATCATAAACCTTTCAAATGTTAGCCAAAAAAAATAATTTAATTTGGGTTTCTAAATTTGTCTAAATTCGCACCAAAATCAAAATTATATTGTTCAATTGCTTAAAACACTCGAGTTGAGCTCAAGTTGTTTGGATTAAGCTCGTCTAAATTGCAACCCTATATGTATGGTAATAATGACTCTATTGGTAACACTCTTAAGTTATTTTTTTATGATTTCTCATATTATTGGCTTAAAAGATTTAGAATAAGTTGTAAATTTGTTTGGCACAAAAAAATGTTAAAAACTTGTTTAGTTAAATAAGTTATTACACAATTTTTTATTGTGAAAATATCCAAAATGCACTCAAAAGTTACAATTAAAGCAGAAGAAATTTCTTTTGTCCATACATATTCAAGTGTTTCAAATAAGCTTAAAAAGTTAAAAATTGTAACTTAAGTATACGTCACACAATTTTGGACAAAATAAGCTTAAAAAGTAAAACAAATTATAAACAAAATTGTAACCAAACACCATTAGTCAATGTTTTTTTTAGTCAAATAAATTTTTTAAGTTGACTTATAAGTGCTACCAAACGAGACCAACATTAAGAATTTTTCTAAATTTAAAGATTTTATGTGCTTAATTTTTTGTATTCTCTGTATCAAAACACTTCTATATTGAGATTTTAGCAATAATTATAAATATTTTGAAATGAAGTATCAAAAAGATTTGAAAGCAGACATTTCTGATTGAAATTTAAAATATAATCATTATGATCAGGTAAAAAGTTTTGCAACCATATTAAAAAAAAGTAGGGCACAGAATCCTCTGCTTCTAAATTGTATTATCTTCATCTCTTAAAACACTTATAATAAATAAATTATATATTGAAATTTTGAGATAACTAGTTATAAGCGTTTTGGAAAAAAAAAACAAAAAGATTTGGAGAGAGAACAATCCTCGGCCACTAGTATGGGACACGTCAAACCTGTATGGGCATGTGGGCACACAACTCTAAATATTTTATCAAGGGTTTTAATTTATATGACGTGAGTTACACGTTCATATGAGATATTTGATAAAATATTTAATAAAAAAAAAATGTTTTGGACCTCAAAAAAAAGTCCTCCTAATTTTCCTAATTTCCTTTTATGAAAACTGTTTTCTTTTTTTTTTCTTTTTTCTTTTTTTTTTTTTTATTTTTTTTTTTTTACTAAAAAGGGGAATTAGGGGGATTCGGGGGCCCCGGATTCGGGGGCCGAATCACCCCTGTTAATAAAATATTTAGAATCTTAACATTTTTTTTGCTCTTAACAAACCATGAAGACCAGAAGACAAAACAAAAGAAATAATTCAGAAATAGAAAAACCAAAAACACTATATAATAAATCAGAATAAATGAAAAGAAAATGAAATGAAATTTAATTTAATTACCTCCATTGAGCCATAGAAGGACAGGCTTGTTTTCGGGTTTATACGTGGCTTCGAAAAACCAATAAAACATTGCTCTCCCATGTGTTTTATTGACTGTAACATAGCCTGAATATTGCCTGAAAGTCACCGGAGGTTGGCCGGGAAGTTTGGTGACTCGGTCAGCCTCTTGTTCCAATAAGGCTTTGCGACTGAGTTGGCCCGGCTCGAGTCGAGCTGAAGCAACTGCAGCTAGGATGAAAGTCAGAAGAGAAATATGAAGATACATCATGGGAGATGTTACCAAGCCAGCCATATACACTACTCTCTCTCCTCTTTTCTCTTTCTCTCTCTTCTTTCTCAAGTTCTTGTAGGGAGACTGGTTTATATAGTTGTAGAGGGCTATGGAAACTTGGAAAGACATAATTATTTATTTGTATTGTTGCTGTATGCATTCATGTGATTGACTAGATTCATTTTTCATTCCATTGTACTTTGGGAAATATTTTTTTTTGGATGTATGTAATTAATAATTTAGCAATTGTGGATTGATGAAATTTTTTTTTTCTTTTAACGGAAATGTATTTGTAAATATTAGAATAAGGACTTGGCTTCTTCCCCGTCCATAATTGGACTGGACAATTCACCACGAGTCTTATTTCGATAATTCAAACCGTTTAATGTGTAGAACTCGTTGAGTACTATATAGTCGTAACAAATCACATTGATCGGATATCGATAGTTACGTGATCAAATCAGTTTTGTATAAAAAAATTTGATGGTAAAAAAATAAACGGTTGATAAAAAACTGATTTGATTACATAGATATCGATATCCAATCAAAGAGATTTTTTATAAGTAGATAGTATTCGACGAGTTTTACACATTCAACGATTCAAATTATCAAAACGGAATCCGTGATGAGCCCCACAGGCCTAACAACACTCTCCAATCCGATCACAAACTAGAGGAAAGCCACTGCCTTAGAATAAAGTTAGGAACATTAACTAGTGTATTAACTAAATCACTAACTGGATACAATATTAAGCGGGACCCATGTTAAGTGATGAAATTCACATATGTATGTCTTAGTCAGTGTATGAATTTATATACTAATTACTATTTGTAATATTATTCAAAAAAATATTATATAGAATTTGTCCCGTGAATGATGACACTGTTATTTTTTTTATAATTAAAGTAAATCTTGATGGATTTTAAAATCTAAAATGATAGACTCCCAATTTAAGACATGATTTTAAATATTTTTTTGTTTACATATCATTTTGCAGTGAAGCGGTATACATTTAACTAGTTTTATTTTTTATTTATTTAGTTCATATGAGGTACTAGCATTATAGATACGATTACATGAGCCAAATCAGATTATTGGAAGTTTTTTTCCATATATATAATGAAGAATATTAGGTATCATGAAAAATTTTATGAAGATTCTCCACTCTTTAATTACACACACAATAAAACATTACATATTAATTAAATGATGAAAAATCTTCATAAAATATTTTATGATATTTCTTCCATGATACCTAATATTATTCATATATAATCAAAAAAAAAAAAAATTGAAATCTTACCATATTAATTTTTTGAGTATTTAATGAAATGGTGAAATGATAGAAAAATATCAATAAAATGAAAAAGAACTAATAATATAATTACAAATGTATTTTTTATATTTAAATAAAAAAAAATAGAAATTGAAAACTTATCAAATTGATTATTAGAGTATTTAATAAAATGGTAAAAAAAATCAATAAAATGGAAAGAACCAATAGCCTAATTACACATATTTTTATATTTAAAAATGAGTAATGCTAGAAATACTAAATTTTCTGACCAAATGTCTCATATAAGTGTGGGGTCCACAAATAGTGGACCCCACACTCATATGAGACATTTGATAATTTATTTAGTAAAAAATTTGAAACCTATAACATTTTCCTTTAAAAAATGGAAATTGAAAACTTACCTTATTGATTATTAGAGTATTTAATGAAAGGGTAAGAATAAACGGCAAGAACCAATAGTATAATTACAAATGTATTTTTATATTTAAAAATTAAAAAAAGAGTAATTTTACATCTATTTAAAATCTTATTAAAAATAGACATGCCCAAATATCCTTGAATGTTTAAATGTCATTGTTTTTTTGACAATCAATCACATTTGACCTCTTGTATTTTTAGTAAGATTTTTAGTAAAATTGTTTATACGTGTAAAATTATTCATTAAGAAAATAGAAATTGAAAACTTACTATGTTGATTATTAGAGTATTTAATGAAATGGCAAGAAAAACATCAATAAAATGGAAAGAACCAAGTACATTAAAATATTAAAAAAAAATTTGAAAATTAGTAATTGAAAATTTACCATATTAATTATTAGAGTATTTAATGAAATGGTAAGAAAAATATCAAGAAAATAGAAAGAATCAATAGTATAAGGGTAAATTACACTTATCTCTCTTGAGATTTTTGACAATTATAGAGATTTTCCATGTGGTTTCAATAATTGTACTAATCTCCCTTACTTTTGACACTATTATCAAAATTCTTCCATTGTTAGATTATTTAACAAAATTTACTGATGTCATGTGATGTCATAGGTTTAATATAAACAATGACAAAATTGCCCAATAGTAGCGGTGCAAATCTGGTCTGGCCCGGCCCAACCCGGCCCACTTGGGCTTAGGCCGAGCCTGACCGATGTCAGGCCCCGCAGGCTCCCGCCAAAATTCGGGCCAGCCCACGAGCCAAAAAATTAAGCTCAGGCCCAAGCCCAAGCCTAAGGGTATTCGGGCCTTGGGCAGGCCAGTAGGCCGGCCCAATAGGCTTGAGCCTAACCTCGAGCTTAGGCCGAGCTTGAGCGAGCCTAACCATTTTTTTTTTGTTTTTTTAATTTTTTTCTACTAAAATTTTATTATTTTCTATTAAAAAATACATTGGGCCTTGGACGGGCTGGGCTTCGGGGCAAGGCCCTAAGTGGGCCGATGGGCTGGGCCACAAGGCCGAGCCAACTAGGCCAGATCGAGCTTCAAAACAATGGCCCAGGTCCTAGCCTAGGGGCTTGGGCCTGGGCCCAAGCGGGCCTAAACGGGCTGGGCCCATCTCAGACCACGGGCGGACTTCGGGCCGTCCACGGGTCGTGGGCCATTTTTACACCCCTACCCAATAGTTATCTTATCTATTCAAATGAGAAATTTCACCGACCTCCCCTTAGATTTTGCATACATATTTTCAAAAGCCGATACATATTTTAGCATTATTTAATAAAATTATTAAATTTTATGCAATATTAAATAAAATCCTTAAATTGTTAAGACATTATTAAATCATTTAATGGAAAAAAAAAATTCATTGATAAAATACTTAAAAATAAACAATCTTTCTAAAATTAATATTAGATAACATCCTAATAATTTAATATAAGATTTATTCTACACTACATAAACAACATAAAATTTAGGAAAATTAGTCTAAGGTCCCTTTCCCAATTTTAGTAATGGAAGAGATCCACAATATTATTTTATAATGTTTAAGATCCCTCAACCCCACACCCATGTATCACAGAGAAATTTTTTTCTCAAATCAAATTAGTCTCTCCCTCTCTTCCTCTCTCTCCTCTCTCTCTGCTCTTCCTCTTTATTAACGAAGAAAGCATTGAACTTGTCAATCTCATCCTCCAACAGCCTCACAAAATCGATCACCTCCTTCATGACAACCTTCTCGGCTCCACTGTCAACTCGAATAAGTCAAATCTTAAATCCAACACTCAAATCTCCATTGGTGACCGAAGAAAAGAAAGGGAAGAATGGAGTAACAACGAGGCAGACCAAAAATGAAGTAGATGAAGTCACCATCAAACAAAAAAATAAAGAAAAGAAGAGTTCGAGTGCTGAGAGATCGGTTTCAGAGGAGAATTTAAATGAAAAATGTGAAATTGGATTTAAATGCAGTCAAAGGATTTGAAAAATGCAGAATTTGTGTCTTGAAATATGGTTAGGATTTGGAAGTTTGGTGAAGCAAGTAGAAGAAGTTTCCATGCTGATGTTGCAGTGAAAGTAGGTTTGGGTTTGGGTTTTGATGGAAGTGGTGGTAGGTGTATAAACCCAGTTTGATTAAGGAGGGTTTGGTTAAAGGATTGGCCTATTGATTGAAAATTTGATGGAATTAGTCTTAATTTTTGGTGGGTTAATTGCTGAGAAGATGACTGTGGATTTACCCTATTCCTAACATTTGTCAAAAATCTTCAACTCACTTCACTGTAAAGCTTTTTTCTCGATGACCTCTTTCATCTTTACCTTAAAAACAAGAAGAGAGCTTAACCAAAAAAAAAAAAAAAGCCCCAGAAGAAAGAAAGAGAGAGAGAGAGAGGTAACAACACTGTAATTGCCAAGGCCTGTGTTGGTAAGGGGCTTGTGAGACCAAAATTCTGGAACATCAAAATAAACAGAGGTTGAATTTTCTCTAGTCTAGAGAAATTCTTTGGGTTGAACTGAATTTTCTCTAGGGTTGGTCCAGAGAAATTCTCTGAGTTGGACTAAATTTTTTTTTATTTGAATTGAATTTTCTTTGAGTTGATCCAGAGAAATTTTCTGGTTTGAACTGAATTTTCTCTGGGTAGGTCCAGAGAAAATTCTCTGATTTGGATTGAAATTTCTCTGTGAATATGCATCCAAATCACTAGAGCTATCAAACTGCAGACAACACAAGTGAATTTCTGTGGTTGGAGGGGATTTTCTCTGGGGTTGAGTAAATTTCTCTAGGGTAGAGAGGGAAATTTCTCTAGGTTGAATCTAGAGAAATTCTCTGGTGAGATTTTCTCTGTGATGTGTCCAGAAAAATTTGAAATTTTCTCTGTGATTTGTCCAGATAAATTCTCTGGATCGAATTTTCTTTGGATCAATGTTGACGAACCTTAGATATTATGAAAATATTGAGTGCCCTTTACACTATAAAATCTTAATACTAGGGACCTTAAAAAAAATTTCTAAAATTTATTATTTTAAGTAATGCATTTATTATTTGATTTTTTTTTTTTAAAGTTGAAATAAATGGATTATTTTTTTCCCGACAATTTGCATTACTTATTTACTAATATATAAAAAATTATTATTATTTTATCTTTTCTCAATAATATATTATTTTCAAATTTTAATTTTTATCTTTGAGTTATTAAACTTCTAGTCAATGCATATTTAAAAAAATGCACATTAATATTTCTTACGTAATTAAAAAAATAAAAAATAAATATAGAAGTACAAAAAAAAAAAAAAAAATCTCCTCACAATAAATTAAAATTAGTTGATAGGAAATGAAGGATCAAGAAATCATTGGAAAATAAAAAACAATTCAAACAATTTATCAATTTTTACCCCTAAAATTAAAATTAACTTTTACTTGAATAGAAAATTTATTTAAGAATAATAAAATATTGTTATGTATGATATACCATGTTGGCACATGGATTAGCTAGGATGGCTAGAGGATTGATCCTCCAGAAAGTGTGGATGGAGGAGGTCCCGTTGTCAATGTTTGATGTTGCTGCTAATGAGGCTAGCTAGCTGCTTCCTTTCATATGTTTTACCATCTAAAAAATAAAAATAAAAATAAAAATAATATTTTTCTATTTTTATTTATCTCATTTAAATTATTTTTATTAAATTAAAATTTATAATTAATTTCTTACTTTCGGTAATGGTTGAATTTTTATTTTATTTTTTGTTTATGAAAGTTCAAAAACTTGTTGTGGAAAAAAAATAAAGTCAGGAAATTATATTTATATTTTGAAAAAGTTATGAAAAATATATAATAATTTTATATATATTTAATTGGATAAATTAAATTTAGTGCATTTAAAGTCAAGATTAATGTTGATAATGAATGAATTTGGTTTAATTATTAGAAACCTCAATCGAGGTAAGATTTTTTTTTACTTCTATATTCATTTTTTATTTTTTTAATCATGTAAGAAATATTAACTTGTGTGTTTAATATACATCGACTAGGAGTTTAATGGCTCAAAGAAAAAAATTAAAATTTAATAATAATATATGATTGAGAAAAGATAAAATAATAATTTTTTTACATATGAATAATTAAGTAATGTAAATTGCCAAAAAAAATAAATAATAAATCCATTTATTTCAACTTTTTAAAAAAATTCCAATAATAAATGCATTACTTAAAATGTTAAATTTTACTTTGTTTATGTAGTATGGAACAAGTCTTATATTAAATTATTAGTATGTTATCTAACATTAATTTTAGAGAGATTATTAATTTTTAAGAATTTTATCAATGAAAATTGATTTTTTTTTCCATTAAAATGTTTTAATAATGTCTTAACAATTTAAGAATTTTATTTAATATTACATGAAATTTAAGAATTTTATTAAATAACGCTAAAATATGTATGGGTCTTTGATAATATATATGCAAAATCTTAGGGAAGGTAAGTGTAGTTTAACCATATTGATAATAAATAAGTTGGATTATGGGTATTTTTGTCTTTTCACGTACAAATCAAAGGATAATATAGTCATTTTTACACACAACTAGAGTCGTTTGCACAAATTTAACAGATTGAGAAAATCTTGATAATAGTTTCAAAAATAAAGGAGGTTAGTATAATTTTTGACAATTACAGTAATTGTCAAAAATCTTCAGAAAAGTAAATGTAATTTACTTATAGTATAATTATAAATGTATTTTTTTAAGTTTAAAATTTTTTTAAAATTAGATTAAAATTTTGAACCTCAAAAAAGACGTGACGTGACATATTTGCTTATATTATAATGAAATCTAATAAATTACAATCATAGTAATAAATATCAAATATAAACTTTACAAAAAAAAATTTTTAAGTGAGAGAAAAAATCCCAATTGATACATGAGAAATAAGACTCAAATGTGACGTAGGTGGGGAGAATCGAACCCATAACTTCTTAGTAAGGTGCACGAGTTTTAGACAATCAAATCAACCTATTGGTTGTATACGTTTAAATAATTGAGAAGAGTGATTTTCATTTCATGGTTCATATTAAAAAATATTTCTTTTAAAAATAAAAGTACATTTGGTACGATGTAATGAAAGATATTTTATTTTATTTTTATAATTTTTTCCAGAATTAAATAGACTTGTCACTAGGCCTATAAAATTTGGAGGAATAGTTGGTGACTATTCACCGTCATTTTCTTTAGATTGAAAACCTTAATTTCTGGATATTTAGGCTTTACATAGGACAATTCTTTAAAATTCAAGCACAAAAATGACACTTTTTAGCTTCTGATGCCAAGTTTCCAATTTGGTACAAAGCAGTATGAAAAAGCTCACAAATGATAATAAAATACGAAATATAAAAAAAATTAAAATTAAAGAGTGTACTACCTATTTTTGCTGGATCCCAACTTTTTCAATTTTTTTAATATTATACTTTATTCGACAATGTTACGTAACTCAAATTTTGTGGCTCAAAAGTGGTTCAAATGGTCAAAACGACGTCGTTTTGAGTACAGAACAACATAAAAATGGTCAAAACAACATCGTTTTGGCCATTTGAGCCACTTTTGAGTCACAAAATTTGAGCTACGAGACATTTTCTTACTTTATTTTACCCTTATCATAAAACAACAATGATAGAGAATTTTAATTTTGGAACTCTAAAAAGAACTCTAGTGATGTGACAAAAGAAAAAATATATATAGATATATACATCACATCACATGTAAGCTTCATTCCTTATCACATCACTAAAAGCCTCTTTAGAGTTCTAAAATTAGAACTCTAATCTTTATTCATCATAAAATTCTCATTTTGTCCTCAATCATGACACTCCAAGTACTAACTCTATCCGTACTCTTGCCTCCAACCCTCGCCCAGCCACTATCAACTTCGGTTGCCACCGTCTCTTGCACATCCTAAGGGGTTGTTTGGGATGACCTAAATAATGTATACTTTTTGTCTTTTTACGAAAAGGTGTACAGAAAAATAAAGAGGTGATATAATGAAAAAAAGATAAAAAGATAAAAAATGTGTACTTATTTTGGGTAATCAAACTTGGCCTAAGTCTATCAACCTCTCTAGTCCCCTCATTACCACCTCTTAGTACAATGTTATTTAAGGATCATCAATGAGAAGGATGAGATTTACTTAGACCACAATTCTAGTGTTCAAATCTCATATTTTAATAAAATTTTCGAGTTTTGACTAGTTAAAGAAACTAATACGGGCCGGACCTATTTGAAAAATTAAAACTGCATCCTATCTATAAGTTTAAATTTTACGGACCAAAATTAAATCGAACCGAATTACACATTTTTCATTACACTTATATTATTAAGTTCAACACATTTTTCATTCACATTTTTTAAATATTTTTATTAGTTATTTTTCTTATTTACTTTCCAACATATTTCAAGTATTTTGATTTTTTTTTAATCTTTTTACATCTCATATAATAAAAAAATAATAATCAAATAATATATAATACCTACAAGTGGAGGAAAAAAACGAAAAGAAAAGAAAAAACTTTAAACATGAGAACAAAAAAACTCAAACCAAACATTAGACCCCAAAAAAAAAAAAAAAAAAATTAATTAAACATTAAACTTACCCATGTGAGTTCTTACGGACCGAGTGTATGAACAGACTCGGGTTACAAACATTTGTCCAAAGCTGTAAATCATTTTTTATGGGTTGAAACAGGTTGAACACTCAAATAGGCTAGGACGGGCCATGGGTCTGGTGGGCCGAGTTGGATAATATTAGATTTTTTTATCCGTAGCATTTGGGACCCCTAACTAGGGGTGGGCGCGGGTCGGTTGCGGCCACAAAACCTCCAATCCGCCATCCGTCCGCTAGATTGGCGGATTGGAGAAAATCAATCCGCATCCGTCCGCCAATCCGGCGGATGTGGATTGAGCGGATTGGCGGTTTGACGGATGGATGCGAATTGGTTTGGCGGTTTAAAATTTTATAAATTTTCAACATAATTCAACTTGTGCACTTCCTCAAAAAAAAAAAAAAAAAAAAAAAAAAGAAGAAATTATTACAGTCAATGACTTAAAAAAAGTATTACAATCACTATATGCCTTATCTAAAGAAAGAAAGTTTAAAATTTTAGAATATCACGATCACTGCATGCCTCATCTACATATTACAATCACAGTATGATTCATCCACATAAAGTATTACAATCTGTGATTCTTAAAATATAATAACAATTCAAACCACCAAAACCATGAACAGAGCAGTAGTAGAGATTGTATGTCTCTGTATTGTTACATCTATATATGTTTTTGAAAACAAAAACCAACCAGCATATATCATATTTTCTATTTATTATTTTTAGAGTTAGATTTAAAAATCAAAAAATATAGATAAAAATACGTTTATTTTTTTCAATTCAAAAAATATATTCAAGTTGAAAACTTTTTTTCAACAGAATATTTAAACTCTTTTTCAATTGAAAACACAAACATAATATTTAAACAAATTGAAAACACAAAGTCTTATAAATTACTAGGGGTGCTCGTGATTTGGCGGTTTGGCAGTTCGGTTGCGGCCAAAGAAATCTCAAATCCGCCATCCGTCCGCCAAATTGACGGATTGGAGAAAATCAATCCGCAACCGTCCGCTTGTCATCACGCATCCGTCCAAAATGAAACGGATCAGTTCGGTTCGGTCGGTTTTGGCGAATCGGTATATCCGCTGCTCACCCCTACCCCTAACCCTACCCACCCCTGCCCCATTTCCACACATTTGTGATATTCCTTTCACATTCACTATTGCAATATCCTCTCTTTTACAGCTCTTCGAATGAGTAGCTTGGTGGTGGTAGGCTAGGGCTACAAGGGCGTTGTGGGCAGGCAAGGAGGATTGGGGGCTACAAGGGATGCTTAAGAGGGTTTCCATGTTACGCAGCAATGGAGAGGAATGTGACGTGCTAAGAGATGGTTGAAGGTAGCAGAGAGGAAGATAGGGATTACTGGAGGTGAGGGTTGTGGCATAAGAAAGTGATGAGATGAGGCTATGAATGGAGATCCTGGATGTGAGGATGGTGAAATGGGCTACTAGAAGTGGTAGGGTTTCAAAGAAGTAAGGTTATAATTAGAATTAAAGTGTGGGTGTTTAAACCCAAAAAAAAAAAAAAAAAAAAAAAAAAAAAAAAAAAAAAAAAAAGAGGAGGTGAATAGTAATTTAGATAGGTGGGAGGTCCAAAGAATTTGGCAAAGCTTTTTAGCAGCACTCTTACCTTCCTCATTTAAAGAGGACTTCCCCCTCAAATGCTCCAAGATGTGCTCACGTGACCCTTATGTGACCACTTCACATTCGAAAGTTATATAGCAAATGATAGAAAAATTACATTGAAATATAAGTTGAAATTAAAACTGTGTTTGGATGTAGGAATTGAGAATAGATTTGTGAAGAAAATGGGGAGGAAAAAACAAAAAGGAAAACTGATAAAAATTTAATTTATATTTTATTTACATTCATATTTTTACAAAAATAACTCTACAAGTTCAAAATCCAAACACTATTTAGCAGACTTAATTGTTGCAATATTATTGCAATTAAAAAATGAGAAAAAACGTAAAATTTAAATTAAAAGATCCAAGGTAAAAAAACATCATTTATTGTAAAATTTTCTATTATGCATTGAAAAAAAAAAAAGGGACTAGCTTTCCTCTAGTCCCAGATCGGATTGGAGAATGTTGTTGGGCCTGTGGGGGCCTACCATGAGTCCCGTTTCGATAATCAAAATCGTTCAATGTGTAGAACTCGTCGCGTACTATATGTCTGTTCAAAATCACGTTGATCGGATATCAATAGCTATTTCATCATATCAGATTTTTATCAACCGTTTATTTTTTCACCGTCCATTTTTTTTATACAAAATTGATTTGATTATGTAACTATCGATATCCGATCAACGTGAAATTTTTTTTTACATATAGTACTCGACGAGTTCTATACATTAAACGGTTCAGATTATCGAAACGAGACCCGTGATAATCCTCTACAGGCCCAACAATATCCCCAGTCCAATCTGGGACTAGAGGGAAGGTAGCCTCAAAAAAAACTACTCCATAATATTTTTTTTTTCCTTTCTATTTTTTGTTGGAGGTGGAAATGAAGAAAGATGAATTTATAGGAAGGCTTCCAAATCTATCCATGCATCTTTAAAAACCGAACTTTGCTATAAAATCTCAAGGGTAAATCTAGACTTTCATTAAAATCTTATTTTAGTTCAATCATTTTTAATTATAACAGCCAATCTCCTATACTTTGAGTCAAATTATAATCTCATTCTTCTATTCATCTATTATTAATAAAATTATGGAATCATCATTTTAAACATATGTGACATTTTATTATCTCATTAACAACCGTATGCCTGTACCAAAATCTCATTTTAATTCTTTCATTTTCAATTTCTATTAATTTATTAATAGTAGATGGGTGAAATAATAAAATTAAAACTTTATTTAAATTGTAAATTGTTAATTGCTACAATTGAAAGTAAATGAAATAAAAGGTGTTTTGGGAACAATGGTAAAAAGTCAACTTTTTGCCTTTTTAGCTTTTTTTACCCAAAACAATCCAACTTTTGCCAAAAATGTCATTAAAAAAGCCAAAAAATTAACTTTTTACCATCTTCTCAAAACACCACAAAATATAATTTTAACGAAAGTACAAAGATACTGACAATTTGAGAAGATTGACTTTTTAACTTTTTTTAGTTTTTTTTTTACTTTTTTGTATCATATCATCACCCTTCTATTTTTTTTATAATAAAAAAAAAATTTTAAAAACTAAAAAAGGTCAAAAAAACTACTAATTTTTTGTCATCTTTCCAAAACAATACGTGTATTTTACCCAAATTTGAATTCATAACACAGAATGAGAACAATATTGTACACACATCAACTGTCATCCAACAACCAATTCACCATTCTAGTTTGTTTTTTTCAATGCCAAACGGTTCAAATCCATTCGTTTTATGAGATAATTCAGAAATCAAACCAACTCAAACAGTTTTAGTAATTTTGAGAACGAACCGGAACCAAAACCAAATCAAAACCAAATTGAAAAAACAATTCGGTTCCAAAGCCAAAAAGACCAAACCGATCAAGCATAGAACCAAACCGAACCAAACCATATGGACCCATTTACTGGTTCAACCGGTTTTCTTGAACAACCCTATACACTCGTAAGTAATGAGAAAACTGGACAACAAAGATACATAAATACAAATGCAGACTAACATGCTTCAGTAAATTGCTAGATAAAGTATTTACTACATATGTTTTAGAAAGCAATACATGGGTCCGTGCTTAGAAATCCAATGAAAAGGCCAAAGCCTAAGAGTACTTGTACATACGACGTACTCAACATATTCAACCAAATTAGAATTCGAAGCTGAATACAAACATGTTTTTGATTTATAAAACAGTTTCCAATAGAACAAGAAGTAGCTCGAGGGCTTAATAGCGGTACTTAGTGGAGTAGTCTTTGGGTGCAATGACCAGACCACGTCCCTTTCTAGCTCCACGATACACTGTTTCAACAACGTCGATGAACTCCTGCTTGTCCTTTAAAGCCCAGTTGATCTTGTTGTTGTTTCCAGTGCCAAGATCAATCATTATGTGTTTGTTCCTGAAAAAGAACATCACCGTTGATGGGTCATACAGCTCATACATTGTATTGAAGTCGGGCACCTCTGTGATGTCCACCAGGTATAATACCGCAAAGTTCTTTATTGTCTCAGCAACCGAAGCCAGTACCTCATCCATCTACAAAACCAAACGCCCACCCAACACACACACAGAGTCATACAGCAGATACTAGTCAATGCCAAATACTTATTATATAAATACAAAACAAAAGCAGAAGTAGATCAAAAACAAATACAAGAAAATCAGAAGGGAAAAAAATAAAGGGCTTTGATTCATCCCCCGAAAGGGGGGCCCCCCGAATCCCCCGATTTTCCATTTCAAGTAAAAAAAAAAAAAAAAAAAAAAAAGAAAACAGAAAAAAAAAAAAAAAAAAAACAGTTTGCCAAAAATGGAAATTAGGGGGATTAGGGGGAGTTTTTTTAGGAGGATTTTTCATTTTCCCAAAAATAAAAGAGAATAACACAAATCAATGATTCCACGGCAGGTGAGTTAGACAAGGAAGAAAAACAATTCTGAAGCAGACGGTAAAACATACAAAAACCTAATACTTATTCGAAATGTAACAGAAGCCTACTCATAAATCATCTTCATCAATATTTATCAAAAAGCATTACAAAATTTTGACAAAAAGAATTAAGGCCACTCCTTCAAACACCAATTAATCCACTGAAAAGCTAGAACGGAACAGCCAGTACCAAAATTACAAGGATCAACGAGAACGATCTGTGCACCGTTATCTTCAATTTGGTCCCCCAGTCCAACTCCATTAAAGTTAGTGATTAATGTGAAAACTTACTTAAATTACACTTTCAGCCCCAAAATTATGTGATATGTATCATTTATGTAGAAACTCATTTAAAAAATTCCACTTTTAGTCTCCAAAATATGTGATCTGCGTCATTTGACATCCAAAACTACACATTTACCCTTGACTTTAACGACATCTATTGACGGAAATTGGTTGTGGACCAAATTGAAACACTTTCTATACATTGGGGACCAAATTAACACAATTTAAACATTGGGGACCAAACTAAAACACTTGTGCTATATTGGGGACCAAATTGACATAATTTAAACATTGGGAACCAAAATAACACAAAACTCATACTTTGGTTTGGGGACCAAAATTGTAATCAACCCTAAACAATTTAATGGCCAAAAACCTAAAACTAAAGCTTCAGTCTAGGTGAGAGTTTGAGACCTGAAATATCCAAACAAAAGCATGAAAATCTAACTTTTTACATAAAGATAATCTCTATCTATTAACTTCATAACCCCAACGGCCTTGTGGCCTAGTGGCATGGATGCAACACTTAGTGCTTGCAAGGGTGAGGTTGGGGGTTTAGGGTGCTAATCTAACAACCAACTTTCACCCAAAAAAAACAAAAAGATTTACTTCATAACAACCCCACACTAAAGACAGATGGTAGTTAATGCTGATTGACCTACATTCTAGGCTATCACAAAGTTGAGTGCCCTTTCCTAGCTCAATAAAGAAGGCTCTGTTAACAAAATAATCTATAAGCACAGTACTCATTTTCACAAAACTCAGCTCAAAACCAACACAACTTCAGTAAAACAAACCAAACAACAAATAACATAGACAATGGAATAGCATCAGCATTTTAATTAATTTGATTGCACTTCCATTGAAACTGGTAAATACCACCCATGCAGGTTAAGACAATGGTCATGGTCATGACACATCCAGACTGCAAATACTTGATAGTCAAATATGCAGATTGCTGGGCCTAATTGAGGCTTGACTAGAGTTATTTTAACAAGTCATATCTAAGATAGCCAAATATTCTATTTTTCATAATTGTCATCACATATTTGTCCAAGAATTTATTCAATTTCAACATACCAAATATATAACCACCTAGATTTGGATCATGGTTATTAGAATCCTCATCCACATCACACTAGGATCTTAAATTTTGTAAGATTTTAAAATAACTATGATCTTAGTTATAAAATCATGTAGAATCATACTACAATCCCGATCCTACCAATTTTTTTTCACTTATTATTTATTTCTTATAAATGTATGCATTTATGCATATAAAAAATTTGACTACAAGCTCCATTTTCAAGTGTTTCCTCTAATTTATGTTAGCATAGAAGGTGCATTAAGTCCTTATCTTTTTGTTTTAGTTATGGATGAGTTGACGAAAAATATTCAGGATGATGTGCCATGGTGTATGCTTTTTGCAGATAATATCGTGTTAGTGAATGAGACTAGAGGAGTTAACACTAAGTTGGAGACATGGAGAGAAGCACTTGAATTTAAAGGATTTAAGACAAACAGAACTAAGTCAGAGTACATGGAGTGTAATTTTAGTAACAATAACAATGAGAGCAGATGAGAAGTGAAGATTAAGAATAAAAAATTACCTAAAAGTGAACATTTTCGTTATTTATGATCGATTATCACAAAGGCTAGGGAGATTGGAGCGAATGTGGTCCATAGAATCAAAGTAGAGTGACTTAAATGGAAGAGTGTGTCTGAGGTACTGTGCAATAAACGAGTACCCACTAGACTAAAAGGGAAGTTTTATATAATGACTATTAGACCAGCGATGTTATATGGGACGGAATTATGAGCAACTAAGAAATAACATGTAGATAAGATAAGTGTTGCCGAAATGAGAATGCTAAGGTGAATGTATGGCAAGGTTAGAAAAGACAAAATTAGAAATGAATATATTTGATAATTGGTAAAAATAGTACCAATAGAAGATAAGTTGAGAGAGAATAGATTGAAATGGTTTGGTCATATATAACGGAGACCAACAGAGGCAGTAATGAAGAAATAGAATACAGTGACGGTAGATGAAAGTGTTAGGGGAAGGGGCAGACTTAGATTGACGTGGGCTAGTGTAATAAATAAAGATATGAATCTCCTTAATTTGACTAACGAAATGACTTGGAATAGAGTCAAGTGGAGAATAAGTATTCATATAACCGACCTCATTTGATGAAACTTAAAACTTGATTTGGTTTATAGAATGTGCATTATATTAAATGTATCATTAGTCTTTAATGATTTTAAAATTATACATTATCATTATTGATAATTTTTCATTTTATTTTGCATTGAAAGTAGAGTCTCACGATTCATGATCCGATTCTACGATCCAATCCATGAGTCCCTATCAACAATCATACATTGACTCCCGATTTTAACAACTAGAGTTTTAAAAAAGCTCTAGGCGCACTAAGGTAATAAAATCTCCTATAGCCCAAGTGTGGGGCGTGAGGTGAAGCGCGCACCTCACCAAAGCGAGGTGCAAGTTGTAGAAGACAAGCAACATTTTAATATAGGCAAAATTTTCAATATAAACAAATATATATAGAATTCCAAAAATCATAAAGCAAGTTTCAGCATTTAAAAAACCAAAAAAATAAACATTCAATCATTGGCTGCATAATGAAGAAGATGATAAAGACATGGTGGCTGATAGACAGAACCCAATGACAGAAGGGGGAACAATGGTTGGAGTGGAGAAGAAAAAGAACAGTGGCTGAACCGAAAAAAAAAAAAAAAAAAAAAAAGAAAGAAAGGAAAAAAAGAGACAGAGAAAGAACCGGCAAAGAAGAAGAACAGAGATAGAGTGAACACAACGAAGAAGAAGAAAAGAGAACACGAACCTGCAAAAGAGACCATGTACTTCTGTTGATCCCTTTTTTAATTGTTCGTTTTTTTAATCTCTTTTCACACGTTTGTTCATTTTATATTGAAGAGCATGCACACAAGAAATCACTTAAATCGTGTTGGAGTACAAATCTACATAAAGCCCATAAGGCCCTCACCGTGCACCTCATCCCCAGGCATGCGCCTCGACGCCTTTTGTTCTGTGCCTTGCCCTTGACCTGCTTAGAGCGATTCGCTGCGCCTCACACTTAAGAGCGCTTTTGAAAACACTGTTAACAACCTTGGTTTAGATGGGAGACACTACTTTTGGAGCTCAAGGCAAGCCCAGGTTGCAAGATTGAGCCTATTTTTAATTGATTCTGGGGTAAAGATTGAGGTTAAAAAAGGTAGAGACAAATTGTTGGTTCATATAACTATGACAATGGTAATAAGAACAATACTTGGACCCTTTGTGAACCGTATAATATGCAATTTCTTCATGTGGATCAACTCAACCTCCATATCATGACCATGAGAATAAACAAAGCAATAATCCAAAATCGAAACATTCTTTAGGAGCAAGTATTAGGAGTAGAGCAGAGCACAAGATTAGGTTGGTAAACAATAAACAACCTAAACATAAGAGAGAATTTCCAATCTTGGAAATGGGAGAAAAGGGTAAAAAAGTTCGGCCAAGTACATTTCCACTAGTAAACAATAAAATTAATGCCATAGGATTCTTTGGAATTGCTTAACTATCCAAGACACCACTATAACCTATATTCTGGATCGATTTGATTATTCAGTAACGCTACCCAATTAATGGTCATTCTGAGACCAGATGATATATATAGATGGAAAGTCACAAAATTACTTAATCTTGAGACTTCCATTACAAAAATTAGAAAAAGATAAACACAAGGCAACATCACACCAACACAGAACATGAATCATTTTTGGGCTGTGCACTATGGCCAGGGAAAACCCAGCTTTTGCCAAAGCAAGGCACACCTACTCAATGCATTTAAACTACAGTCCATTGCATTAGCATAAGCATGTTCTGCTCTGGCAATAAGGCTTCCCTTTTCAGGAACACAAACAAATCACAATTGTGATGGAAGGTCCAATTCAGCAGAGAACAAAGACAACCAAATACAAAATAAACATTTTTATGCACGCTAGGCAGTGGCCCACACGTGACAAATAAGATATCTTTACGAGGATGAAATAGTTGGATAACATGCTGCAATCCTAATAAACAAACTCCCTAGTTAAAATTTAAGTGAAAATATATGATTTACATAACCACCAAGTAAAATTTACTTATATAAGTTTGCAGGGTATCATACCCACTGCCTCTACAATAAGGTAGTTCTTGGAGCTTCAAAAGGGTAAAGGGAAAGAAAAAGTCAATGAAGCATAACCTTAAAAAAATAAAAATAAAAATCCAATTTTCCCTTGTCCTTTTTATTTCAAACCCCTCCACAAATTCAAGATCCAAAGACACCAGACCTTGTTTCTCCACCATTCAGACAAAGCTGCATAAATGAATAAATAAAGTGATAATAATAATAATTGTGAATGATAATTAGAGGTGAAGGCAGTGAGTAGGTAGGTATAAATTATAGAGAAAATGAAAGGATCCACATGAAGAAGAAAGTGGGTATGTGAAATTAGACCTAGAAAACAAAGCAAACTAAACCCTAAAGAAGAAGAAGAAGAAGAAGAAGAAGAAGAAGAAGAAGAAGGTAGGTACGTACACAATTAAACTGAAATTAGACCTAGAAAACAAAGCAAAACAACAAAACAAGGAATTCACATATCTTCAATACCTCATGAAAAATAGAATTCATACATACACACATATATGTATAGAGATACCTGCATGCAAGTTTCGTCCCAATCATGGCCAAATCGGATGATGACGAGGCGTTCTTCTTCGGCCAGGATCGCCTGATCCACCGCCCATCCCGAGTGCAAGTGCGGCAGCAAGTACGACATCCTCTCTCTCTTTCTCTCTCTCTCTCTCTCTCTCTCTCTCTTAAATTTGTTTCTCAATCCAATTCCTCTTTGATGCGAAGAGACTCTTGTGGGTGAGCATCTCTACGCAACTAACCTAACTAGAGTTGTGGCTTTGTTTGTTTATTTTTAAATTATTTTTGGATGATTTTTATTTATTTTTTAATTTTTTTTATATATACATTAAGATTAAATGTATCTAAAAATTGAAAAAGTTTATTTAAAATATGAAAAAAAAAAATTACTAAAAATTATACGAAAACTTGAACACAAATGCACATATTTTTGTTCGAGTTTTTGTTTATTTTAAATAATTTTTTTAATATTTTAGTCAATTTATTTTACTTTTTAAATATATCTTGATTAGATTCATTTAAAATGGAGAATTTATTAGAAAACTCTTTTGTTAGTATTTGTATCCTAATTAGAAAATTCTATAAGATATTCGTGTACTTTAATAAATTTTATTATTTTGGACATTTAATCCACCAAATCATAATTATCATATTTAAGATATTTTATAGATAATTTTATCCTTACAAATATTTTTTGAACACTTAGCAACTTGATAATGCAAACATTTACATTAAATAAATTTGACAGTGTGTGTGTTGACAGTGTGTGCGTTCACATTGACAATGTGAACATTTATACTGTCAATATGAATATTAATACGCATTTCACCATATTATTAGAGATATTTTGGTAATTATATTACTCATAGAACTTATTAAAATATAAAAAAATAATTTAGACTAAATGGAACATAAATAGGTGAAGATGGATTTATGAATAAATGTTTAATTTTCTTAATATTTTAGTCAATTTATTTTCCTTTTTTAAATACATCTAGATTAATTATAAAAAAAAAAATTTGATGAAAATATATTTTAAAAAATTACTAAAAATAAACGGCAACTCATCTAAAATCAATTTTTACAAAATCAAACCAAACATGATTAAATTTTAGTCCTCAAATAAGTTATGCATGCCATTTTGTTCTTGTATTAATTTAATTTCGTTAAAAAGGAGTGTTTCAATTTAATTCTTAATTAAAAGGGGAATTTTTTTTAAGATCTCTAATAATAGTAATTTAGAAGACAAAGGACACACAAAAAAAATAAAAAATAAAAAATAAAAAGAATGATGTCCCAAGTCTCTCAACTAATAACGCGTGCTTTTTATTTACTTCTTGACCAAAATACCCTTCACAATTAACGGGGAACTTGAACTACATTCCGACTGACTGGTCAGTTCCAAACTTCACATCCAACCATCTTCACGAGCAAGAGGAGAGCAGAATTAGGGTTTCCGAATTATCTTCACTATCGACATTAGGGTTTTATCATCTTCTGCAAAAATCTTTGGGCATTCCTTACTCACAAATTTTTCTGACCCGTTTTCACTGTTCATCGTTATCACAGTTCATCTTCATCACAGTGTATCTTCATTTCAAGGTATATCAGTTCGTAATTAGGGTTTCATACTCACTCTGGTAAGTTTTTCTACAATCCAACGAGTTTTTCTCTGGAAACACAGTTAATTGCATTTTATATTAGCCTTCCATTAATTAGGATTTCAATTTCGTAATAAAAGCTACATGAATTTGAAAAATATTATTTCTCTGCATTTTGAACTTATTCTTGAACATTGTTGTGTGATTTTGTCTATAAATTTCTCTGGTTTCAGAGTTTCTCAGGCATTTGCTTGATCTATGTTTCTTCTTTGAATTTTTTTTGGCATGTTTATTCCCTATTTGTTTCTGTCTATTTCCCCATTTTCTCTAGCATTGTTAATTTCTTTGTATTTCTCTGTGTAATTTTCAAATTCAATTCATTCAAATTTCTCTACTCTACAAATTTCTCTAACATTTTAATTTTCTCTAAAATGTGTAATTTTCTCAGGCATTTTCATTTTTTATGCTTGCTAAATTTATGTTTCTTTTTTGAATTTTTTCTAGCTATATTTTACATCTATATGTAATTTTATTCTCTTATCTGTGTCTATGTTTCTATGGCATTTATAATTTTCTCTAGCAATATCACTTTTCTCCCTTGTGTGTGTCTCTCATGTTTAATTTTCTATGATTATGTCTGTAAATTTCTCTGTCATTTTCATATTATAGAATAGAAATTTTCTCTAACTTGCCATGTTTAATTTTCTCTAAAATGTGTAATTTTCTCTATCATTTTCATTTCTGTACTTGCTAGATTTATGTTTCTTTTTTGAATTTTTTCTGACTATATTTTACATCTATATGTAATTTTTGGCAATTATTCAAAATTTCTCTGTGATGTTTATGTTGCTTTGTTTATTTTCTCTGGGAATGGAAATGAACTGTGATTGCATGTATTCCACATTACTTCTCTCCCTTGTGTCTGTCTGCTATGTTTTTAATTTTCAGTGTCTAATTTTCTCTGACATTTATAATTTTCTCTGGCCACCTTAGTTTTCTCCTTATGCGTAATTTTCTCTGACATGCTCAATTTTCTCTAGCATGTTCAATTTTCTCTGAGATTTAATGTTGACATCTTTATATTTTCATTGTCTAGAAATGGTGAAACGTAAAACCAGCAAAACACCAAAAACACCAAGAAATAAACAGAAACTCTCTGAGTCTTCTTATGCTCTTAGATCAAAAAGTAGCAAAACAGCACAAACTCCTCGCCAAAAAACACAAATCCAAGGTGACGAAGCAACAAGCATCAAGATGAGTACCCCAACTTCAAAAGACTCAAGCTCAAGGGGGAAAAAACATGTTAAACTCCAAAGAAAGAGAGCTCATGACAGCATTCAATACCGATCCAACCTCTCATTTGTTATCTCATTTTTTGAAACACATAAATTCAATTCAAACCACCTTGAAGAGCTTCAAAAGACTCCATTCTGGTATTTGATCCAAGCTCTAACCACTGAAAGGATGGATTCAATGAAGTCTAAGAAATTTGATGATGATGTAGTTTCAATAATCCAACAGTTACAATAAAAAAACGAATGCATTCATAATTGGTAAAAAGAAATTGACCTTTACAACCAACGACATGACCTTGATTTCCAAAGGAGCCATGTCACTAAAATACTCAAAAAATCCAAACACTGCATTCCTAAGGTAAGATTCCCAAAGGATACAAGGCTTACTGGTCATGTTCTTAAGAATGCCTTGGTCAAAGCAATGAAAGGCAAGCAACCAAGTAACTTCAAAGATGTAGCAATCATTGTTACCTTGTACTTGTGTCTCACTCTATTTTTTGCAACAAGTGGGAATTTAATAGGGTGGGTTTTTATCAAGTATGTCGAACCTCTTGAATCAATGAAGTAGTATGATTGGCCAGAAGCAATCACAGCAACATTGATCGATTCTATTACAACATTGCACTAAACTCCGAAAAAAGTTACGAGATGTGTCATTACATTGCTAGTAAGTAGAATTTCCATTCAAATTTACAGTTATGATACTTACAAATTTGTATGTTTAGAAAAATTAATTACTTCAATTTCCATCACAGTATTGGCTATGTGAACATGCGAATATCATTGATTAGGAAGACAGTAACACAACTGAATTCCCAAGATGTACCAAGTGGAACCTACAAAGCTTGACCAAACAGCTACAAAAGACACCAGTCTACTCTCTTGCACCTCGACAGGTTAGATTTCTATCACCACTAAAATGTCAGTGAAACTCCAAAATTTCTCTAATCACTGATGAGAAGAAAGTTGAAAGCAGGAATCCAAGAAACATATCTTTTAGACAAGCATTTGGCATCGTTTTCAATTTTCTATCTTAAGAAACAGAAAAAAGCTGAAAACACATTTGGCAAATTGTTTTCAAAAACGTTTTCTGTAAACACTCCATTTTTTATGAAACAGCTATAGTTGTTTTTGTGAGTTTTAGATAACTGTTTTTGCAGCAACAAAAAAAATGAAAAAAATATAAAATGGATGGGTGTTCTTCAATGTTTTATTATTTTGTTCCCAATGACGTAAAAACAAAAAACAAAAACAAAGAAGATGAACATGATACCAAACAACCCCAACTTCGAAAAGAAAAGAAACATGGTACTCAACTTGTTTGTGTAGCTTGTACTATAAATGATAACTAGTATCATCATGACAAAATTTGAGAGAACTTATATTTATCCAAAAAAAAAAAAAAAATGTGATGACTTTCATCATTATGACAAAATTTGTATCTAGATCTCACTTTACTGGCAAGAGGAATGTACAGGTAATGCGACTGATTTGAGGAAGTCACCAGTGTCCCCAATGACATTTATTATGGGAGAGCAGCAGTAGCTATGGCAAAAAAAAAAAACATTTGATGAATTGGGCAGGAGTACAAAAACATTCATTTGGAATACAAATATCAGGTTTTATTTATTTTCTTTCTTATTCTCTCTCATCCTTTTTTACCCTTAATCTACCAGAACAGTTCAGGTAAAATCGGGTTGAATATCATACCTAGAAATTATCTGAACTACCAGCAAGAAAAAATTAGCAAAATCACACAACTGAGTGTATGCTATCATAGCTTTAAATAATTGTATATAACATTGCGAATTGAGAGGCCAAATACCTGTGGAAGTGCAGCAAATAGGAAAGCTCTAACTTTCAGTAAAGTAATATTTCCAGCTTGTATTAGAGATTCAACTTGAGCGATGGCTTCTTGTAATGTCAGCAGCTGCTCTACTGCATTTTTATTTGGGGGAATGGTAATTTTAAATGCTTCCACTGGCCTCTCTTTCTTTATATGCCCATACCAGAGCATGAGAACTACAAGAATTACAAAAATAGAGGGCAGTATATACCTGATCCATCCCCTGCAAATCATAATGAGTCATTTTATTAAATTTTCTTTCTTCAAGAAGAAATAAACAGACCAAAAAAACAGTCCACCAAAGGGATATTAGACGGATGTCAAACCTACATCAGTAAAATCCCATCTCAGAATTAGCATGAAAAAGGCCAATTTCTTTAAACTAACTTCCTTTTCATACTTTAAAATTAGAAGGAAAGGAAAAGAAGTTAAATTCTCAATTCCATCATTTTAAGGAACATTTTGGCCTGCAATCTGTTATCTACAAGCATTAACTGTAGAATTACAACACAAAGCTTGAAAATATATTCTTTCACAAAAGCAAAAAAATAAAATAAAATTGGGGCTTTCTAGGGAAGGCTTTCTGTTGACTCGAAAGATCTTTGATGGAAGTTAACCAAGATAAAATACAGAAGTATGATAGAATATCTATCATCCAAATAAATCATTTTTTGTACTTCAGAAAAGTCTTTAATCCAACTACAAATGACTTCTCCATTCATAATAATGTCAATAGCAAGTGAAACACAATTGCTTAATCTTCCTATTCTAATTTAATTGATATCCATTTACACATCTTTCTAATGAGAAAAGAGAACACTTCAAATAAAGCCTGAGGAAAGAAATTTCCCTTTTACCAATTTTATCTTTATTCATCTACTATAAACTAAAATTCAATCTCCCAGCAATGAACCTTTAAAATTGTTGGCCTTATAGCTATTCTACAAATAATAAATATAGAATTCAATTTTGTTCTATAATATGCCACACACTTCTCCACTTGAGCCAACCTACTTTGATTCTATGAATCAAATCATCTCTAACCTCACCATCATTATTATTAATCAAACTTAAGTAAAGAAAATGTTCACTATATCTGATCTTATGGCTTTCAACCTAACTTCTTCATTATTTCCAGTTCTATTGCTGCTGAAGTCACATTCCTTATATTTAGTTTTATTCTTACTAATTTTAAACCATTTTGACTCGAGTGCTTCGGACTAGGCCTGTCATTATTTGTTAGCTTTTTAGTTGGCTGATTTCCGGTTGACAAAACGTCTGTGTCTGTATTTTTGGATTTTTCTTGTTTTGGGGTTTGAGTCTTAGACTAGTTGAGCTCATTTTGTTGTTCTTGGGTTCTTGTTGGTGGAAGAATCTTCCAAGTCTCAAAGGTTTGTGACCCAGCCACACTTCACACACTGGTTTTATGGTTTGCACTCGCTTTCCACCCCCCTCGGTCGCTCAAGCTCTGATTTTCCTGCAATGCCCCGTTCGATTCAAGCTCGACAGTCGCTCGAGCGCTACAACCCCTGAGTTGTTCGCTTGCTTCGAGCTCGACAGTTACTCGAGCGCTTTCATTGCTGCATATTCTGCTCGACACGCGCTCTATAGTTGCTCAAGCGCTGGAACTCCTGTATTATGCGCTTGCTTCACACTCTACAGAGGCTCAAGTGCTGGAATTCTTGTAAAGCGCGATCAATAGGCGCTCAACAGCCATTTGAGCACCAATGACTTGTAGCTCGTGTGTTTTGAGCTTTTTGTGACTCTTTTGCCCCTTAACTGTTTCTTGATCAAATCTGATCTCATCTTTTTGGTAGAGATTCGAGAATACAAGCTTAGACACACTTTCTCTCTCTACTTGGTTGATTTAAGCTTGTGCTCCAAGAATCCATGGATAAGGGTTTCAATCTAGAGATGGGTTCAAGATTTCTATCTTTATTTCTCTCTAGATTGATTGTTTTTCAACTCATTTTTCTAAAATCATACACGTACTCTTTTTATCCTTTAATCACCATGGTCAATTGGAGATCAAAGCCATTGATTTGGAGATTGGAGCTCAAAGCTTCATGGCGATTTGTGAATCAACAGTGCCTGTTCTTGCAAGGTCGCTATGGAGCAGAGATCTAGCTCTTGAAGCTTGTGGTGAGGCTCAACTATGGGGAGGCTGGTGATTTAGTCTCCTTGTTGTCTAGCATTGATCATTTATCAATGGATTCATCCTCGAGTGATAAACTGGTTTGGCTCTTGTATATTTCCAGTATCTTTTCTTGCAAATCCTTTTTCACAAAAATCATTGAGAAGCCAAATATTCCGTTTTTTTCTCTATACAAAAGAATCTGGAAATCTTTTGCACCTCTGAAAGTGAAGTTTTTTATATGGTCTTTGATTCATGGAAGCATTTTGACCAATGATGTGTTGGATCATCCCATGTAATGGAGCACCCACTTGAAAGAGAGTGGGGTGGTTGGAGAACCCACTAGAGAGAGTGGGGTGGTTGGAGAACCCACTAGAGAGAAGTGGGAGTTTAATGGTTAACCCACTACCAAGCCACTCATGAGATGTTGCTGTCTTCTTCTCTTCTCAATATGTATAAATAGATGAAGAGAGGGTTGAAGAAAATGAGAGAGTGAGAACCAAGAGAGTGAAAGATGTGAGGTAGAGAAATAGTCTCCCTCGGTGTGAGCGAGAGAGACGGGTGAATGGGTGAGTGAGAATAATGTGAGCTTCTCTTCTGTAATATTTCCGTAATCTCTCAATTGTTATAAGTGATAAACGGTTACTCTTCCGTGAACGTAGGCATTATGGCCGAACCACATTAAATTTGGTGTCTCCTTCTGTTTGGGTGTGATTTTTCTGCTTGCTATGATTTCTATAAGGTCTTGGGCGGGATCCCCGATCCCAACAAGTGGTATCAGAGTCTCGTCGGTGGCGTTTCGGAACAAAAATAGTATGTTGTTCGAAACTGTCCAGAAATCAAGTTGCTCAAAATCTGATTTTGAGCATACCAGGAGCAAGGTCTCAACGAGAGGAGTCTAACCATGCAAAGCAGACCACCAGAGGAGGCCGAATGCGCCCTCACGCGCTCTCTGAAGCATGCGCGTGAGGCCTAGTCTCAGCACGCGCTCTCACGCGCCGTGCAGACAGACGGCGAGTTAGCCCAGTCGCACATATGCGCCCCACGCGCGGCGCAAAAAAGAAGGCGACTGGCGCGCGCATGTAGTACCCCACGCACTGCCACATGTGCCATGTTAGCACGTACATCAACGACACGTGGCACAGTCGTCAGCTAGAAGTTGCCACGTGGCCGCTACGTCATCGCCCAGTCAGCGCCACGTGGCAGCCACGTTATCGCCACGTGTCCGCCACGTCAGATGCCACGTTAGCATCCAGAAGAAAGGATCCGGTGCTTCGCGGCTAAGGTGCAGCCGCGGATCTGACGTGTACAAAATGTTTTGGCTAGATCTAAGCCATTTGGAGTCCGTTTTTGGCGATCCAATAGTGGTTTTCAACTATTTAGAGTATTCCGGATACATCCGTACGGTCAGATTTTGGAATTGGAGTTTCTGTAAAAAGAAGGCAGATTAAAGTGACAGACGGCAGTAGTGCGGCAGACGAAATATTCTGTTGGAACACGAAATATTCCTAAAATTCTAAAAATTACAATTTTGGCCCCTGTAGTTTGTGAAATTATAGTTTGGTCCTAGTGTTTGGAAAATTTGCAATTTTGCCCCAGTTTTGGAGAAAGTTTTCAGTGAGGTCCCCAGAAATGCAGTGATGATTGGTCCTAGCTAATTGGACCGTTCCGGACGCAACCGCAAGGTCAGAATGGTGAAATTCTGAACAATTTTTTAAAGACTGTTAAAACATGGGAGTTTGTCATCTTTAATAGTCGAAGGAAAGTTACCAGATATTGTGGAATGCTGCGTATTCACTGAAGAGGTTAGAATGGACAGATTCTAACCAGATTGGACAACCAGATACAGATCGAGATAGATCATTGAAGACCAAAGGAGATCAGGCTTAATCAAATGGCAAATCAATGGAGATCAGGATTGGTCAAGGGCGATCAGAAGAATTGCACATGATTATCTCAAGATCAACAATGTCTAGGAAAGTTCTGTCAAAAAGACACTGTCTAAGGAGACTGGTTCTTAAGTGGGACCGATTGTGACCCCACCAGTCTTTCCTGGGAACTTTCCTGGTTGTTGATGTAATCGGAAGATCTGGTTCAATCAAAAGTCCACTTCATTGATAGATAGATGATTGGCAACTAGTATAGGCTCAGGGAAACGTTGTGGCAGTTGGAGCTACTGTCAAACATAATACATTAAGTACTGGTAGTATGTGAACGTGGAAGGGCAACAGCTGCAGTAGTGCACACATAAGGTGCAGGAGCACGTACCTACAATAGCACAGATGAGTACGCGTGAATGTTATACAAAGGTGTAGTGTGCCGGATTTTGGCCTGGCAGCGACAACTAGTTCACAGAAGAAAGCTCCAGATAGAGAAATTGAAAAGGATAAGATGCTGCAATGCGTACCCAGAGAGAGGCAAATCTCTTTTTTTGTCCTGAATCTAGGTTCGTGGCAGTGAAGTCGTGACGGGCACCCAGAGAGTTTGGGTGGAGTCACCTTAACAGGGAAACAGTGAGCATTCTATTTGAGGATGCAAGTACTTGGTGATAGAAGTGCGAGCCATGCAAGATGATGTGTGGCGGTTGAAGACATTCCAAGTAGGAGGTGCAGATTCACTCCGGATACTCGGTGGAATGGAGGCATATTTGTACAACGGTGTTTTATCATCCATGTGGGTGATGGGGGTGATTTATTTTGTTCACCCGGTTGAAGCCCATTGAAGACCTTTCAGAGTCAGTTGCAAAAGTTATCAGTTCATTTGGAGACTCTTGGGTTAGTTTACAGAACTTCAGAGTTCATTGGGTTTTTCTCTAGGGGATAGAGAGAACCAGCATTGGCAGAGTGTACTATGGAGATTTGGCATATGTAATAAGTCCAAATGGTAGTACTTTATTGGCATTGGCCTCTGTGGAGGCGTTGGAGATCCTTCATGGATCGTTGTTGGAAGACTTGCATCTGGTAAAGCCTTGGTTTCCACATTTGTCGATTTGAAGAAGGTGTGACAATCTACTTTAGATCTTGGTGGCGCTTTGGTGTTTTTTGTTCAATGTCTATTGGAGGCATTGTTGTTGGTGGTCTTTCACGGATTATTGGTGACTTTTAGAGTCGTGGTTTATTGAGATTCATTATCACAACTGGGATCTATGATCGTGTCTGATTAGATCCGGGGGTGTCTCCGGTTTGTGAGACTTGATTGTTTCTTCTTCTTGTGGATTTTCATTTTTGCAATCTGTTCCATATTCGAAGACATCAGCTATTGGTAGTCTGGGTGACGATTCAGACTCCAGGTGTTTGCTTCTCTGGAAGCGGTTTGACCGTTGGTGTTCATTGAAGATTGGAAGAGATTGTTGCGGAGAAACGTAAAGATGGTGATTTTGTGAATCTCATGTGTTGGGATCCATCCCTTAATCTACCGTTGGATTTGGAGGGGATAAATCATTTGTAGACTCGGTGGAGTCAGCGGGGACTGTTGGAGTTATGCATTTACGTTGCACGGCCCTTTGGGCGGTTTTGGCAGCTGTGAAGATGGTGCATCATCTTGTGTCTGCCGGTTGGAATGGCCGTTGGAGGAATCTGGAGTTTGCTCGACACTTCAGAATTTTTGGCTCTTGGTATCTTGTAAGTTCATTTGGAGTTTGTTCCGACACTTCTGAACTGGTTAGAGCCTAACTGCGTCCACAGTCTAGTTTTGTTTGGTGGAGAACTTGTCTCAGTTCTCGGAGAATTTGTTTAGCTCTCTTGATTAATTCGAGCTTAAAGAGAGCAGTATTGTGTTCGATGGTTGATCGGACATGATGTTTTTGGTACCGCTTTCAAAGTTGCTTTGACGGAGAATTTGAAGCCTCTTTTTGTTTAGTCTCCTCAGCATTGGTTCAAGCGGGTTGCTCACCATATTTTGGAGTTGTCAAGGACAACTTGTTTGGCGCCTATGGAAATCGGAACTTGGCACTATGGTGGAGCTTAAGTTGCAGAAAATCGAAGAGCTAGCTCAATTGGTTCTGCATGTGCTTTACATTAGGCTCAATGTGATTTTGAGCAATGGAATCTGCTGTGTTTTTTTTTTTTTTGGAAAAGCGCTTGTATTTTGTACAGCAGATGGTATTCAGTTTTTACTGAACGGTTGGATACCTGGGTTATGGTATCGGTTTTTTGATTCTGTGGCGACGAACGCACCTCTTGATAAAACAGAGTAGTTGCGGATCTCTTAGGCAAACTCGAGTGCAGGAGGAGAGATGGAGCCACGATGAGCACTCAAGAAGTATGGGTGCAGGTACTATGCTAGGTGTTGCATAGTTGGTGACTTGTACAGATCTGTTGAAGTTGCTTTGGAAGAAAAAGCTATTGTCAACCATCATCTGGTAGTACAAGTGATAGATACGCAGGTAACGTGTATCGCTGAACTGGAGATCGGGGATTGCAAAAGGCATGAACAATAAGTGTGTGGAAACGCTGGGAAGTTGTTCAAGAGTGCAAAGGGCAAATGCTGATAGTTCAGGATAGTTCAAGAGAAACTCCAAGCAAAGAAAACCAGGAACGTTGACCAGACAAATGAAGAGTTTTCTATTGCTCTAGTTTTGGTCATGCAAAGAAATACATGGCAGGATAGTGGCATTTCAGGGAAGAGCTGCAATGTCACAAAGCACTCAAAGGAGTGTAAGGCATCTTAATCAGGGGGTGCAAGACATCCAATCAGGGGGTGTCGGATATCTTGGTTACGCCAGTTCAAGCATAGCAGGTGAAGACATCCGAAACAGGAAGCGTGGAAGAGATCTGTGGGAGATAGGAGCAGAGGCTCTCTTCAAATCAGAGAGTGGTGTGAGTTGAGTTGAAGATGTAAGATTCCTTCCTTCTCTTATATCTCTGGTGTATTATCTCTAGCTTCAGGGGATGCAGCGTCTCAGTGAGGAGATGAAGATTCTGTTGGTTTTTTGGGCGTGACAAGATTAGCAGCAGTGTGCAGTGGATCACCTCACATGGGTTGAGGGGGTGATTTGTTGGATCATCCCATGTAATGGAGCACCCACTTGAGAGAGAGTGGGGTGGTTGGAGAACCCACTAGAGAGAAGTGGGAGTTTAATGGTTAACCCACTACCAAGCCACTCATGAGATGTTGCTGTCTTCTTCTCTTCTCAATATGTATAAATAGATGAAGAGAGGGTTGAAGAAAATGAGAGGGTGAGAACCAAGAGAGTCAGAGATGTGAGGTAGAGAAACAGTCTCCCTCGGTGTGAGCGAGGGAGACGGGTGAATGGGTGAGTGAGAATAGTGTGAGCTTCTCCTCTGTAATATTTCCGTAATCTCTCTATTGTTATAAGTGATAAATAGTTACTTTCCCGTGGACGTAGGCATTATGGCCGAACCACGTTAAATTTGGTATCTCCTTCTGTTTGGGTGTGATTTTTCTGCTTGCTATGATTTCTATAAGGTCTTGGGCGGGATCCCCGATCCCAACGAGTGGTATCAGAGCCTCGTCGGTGGCGTTTCGGAACAAAAACAGCATATTGTTTGAAACTGCCCAGAAATCAAGTTGCTCAAAATCCGATTTTGAGCATACCAGGAGCAAGGTTTCGACGAGAGGAGTCCAACCATGCAAAGCAGACCACCAGAGGAGGCCAAACACGCCCTCACGTGCTCTTTGAAGTATGTGCGTGAGGCCCAGTCTCAGCACGCGCTCTCACGCGCCGTGTAGACAGACGGCGAGTTAGAACAATCATTGCCTCCATTTTTTTTCATATCAAGCAATCACATCCAATATCCACTGATTGATGAAGGCCTTTACTGCTGCTTTTCTCTTTGAAACATCAAGTCACCTAATATCCAAGAAAGATGAGAAGAATAACGTCAAAATTCAAGCCTGCTTAGAACCTACTCCAATTATTTTAAGCCTTTACCGTTCAAAATGCTCTTCATGTTTTTCCATCATTGCTCATTCATTCCTGTTATGCTCAAAGAAATGAAAACCAAGTTCATAAATTTCTAACATTGAAAGTTTTGCCTCAAGGGGGCTTTTTCCTAAATAAGCTAAAATACCAAACTATTTCCCAAACCAGGCCTAGTTTTGACGGATTTTCCAAAATAAGCTGAAACGTGGTTAGAAACCACGCTTTCACCGTTTTTATAGCCCAACCGCAGAAAATTTGTAAAATCATAAAAGCGTGGTTACAAACCACAATTTTAATTAAGAAAACGTGGTTACAAATTACGTTTTTAAGGAAATTTGATTTATCCAGAAAGCATTGTTTCTAACCATGCTTTTAAATTAAAAAAAAAAATTTCTTCAGAAAACGTGGTTCACAACCACATTTTTAGGACAGCGTGGATTCTAACCACGCTTTTAAATAAATTTTTATTTTCCAGAAAACGTGGTTGACAAACACGCTTTTACTGACCAAAGAAAGCGTGGATGATAACCACGCTTTTAACCGAACACGAACAACGCTATTATTGTTATTTAATCCAGATTCTATAGTTCGCTCAGTCATCTTGTAGATCTTTATATATAAATTATTCATATAAAATATTGTATTAATAAACAATCTTAACTACCAAAATTTATTATTTTAATATTTAAAAATAAATTATGTAAATTTGAAATTATGTTTCGCATCCATTATTTTTTTAAAAAAATGATAAAATTATATGTACGATTATCAGATCAATTTAACATTTACATAAATAATTTATACATAAAAATTTTAAAAAATAAACAGCATGCATTGTCTAAAGAGTAGTGAATTGTGTAAAAAAGATAAATTAAATATTTGGTTAATTTACTTGATATTTTTTTAATTGTTATTTAAATATAAAATTTTAAATAAATTTTTATTTTGTTATATAATTTAAAAAAGATCGATGATGGACAAAAATAAGAAATTAGAAATTAAAAATTAAAAAAGAAGAAGAAAATAATGGCCTCGAGACACACACCCTCTCAGAGAACATTTTGCGTAGTTTTGGAGAGATTTTGTCAGGGCTTTTCCCAAACTAAGCCCCTATACTTGATTTATTTCCGAAACTAAGCCTACTTTTGCAGAATTTTCGAAACTAAATATTTGTTGTTCCCTTAAATTTTTGTTGCCACGAAATATTTAAATAAAACTTCACACAGCATATATAAAGTATCTAATTTGCTAATTACTACTACGAATAGGAAAACAAAATAAAGGTATAACTATAACACTTATAACACTTTAAAACGCCGTAGCTAGTTCAAACATAAGTATTCCACAAAAATAATTTGTGGAAGCATTGAACATAACACATAACATAAAATAAAACGACGAGTACAATACTTAACAGTTACATAGACAAATATTAGACAAACTCATTGTCGAAAAAGTTATTTTAACACACACAACACATAATTATGAATAACCTAATATAATTTAGTAGACAGATAGACGCCTAATCCTCGCTCAAATCGGCAATCTCAGAGTCCGAACAATAAGAGAGCTCAAGGTCAGAGAGAAGTGCAGGATCGTCCTTGATAGCCTTGATAGCCGTAGCATTTGGTGCTGTTCCGTTCTTCTTGGCATCCGACTTAAGCATAGATAGTTTCATATTGCGGGCTGACCTACGGCGTATTTGCGAAATCTCACGTCGAAGTCTTTCACATAGTCGATCAACATTATGTGGATCTTCCTTTTGGATCTGAACTAAACGTGCTTTCGACACCTTCAATCGATTTTCCTGACATAATCTTTTCCATTTGCACTCGCTCTATAAATAGTGCGGGCCACTTCAGAAGTCTAGCGTCTGCTAAATCATATCCTGTTTGATTATCAGATGGATCCTCCACCAAACCACATGGATCTCGATAGTACTTGGGCATGACAAAATGTCACTTCCCAAACCTATCATGATAAACACAAGAAAAAAAATACAAAAAAAAAATTTTCTATAAATTTTTTTTTATAGAAAGTATGATTACACAAAAAAAAATTCAAAAAAAAAAAAAAAAAATCCAAGACACTCATTTTATATTGTTTTTTTTAAGAGCATTGAATTTTATTTTAAACAACAAACACACAAAATTAAGTAAACAAACAAGTCAAATTTTAAAATATTGAATTTATACACCAAAAAAAAAAAAAAACAAAAAACAAAAGATTAAAAAAGTGAAATGGGAAAAAATCCCAAACTGTCTAAGAACATTGAATTATTTAAGAACATTGAATTTTTTAAACACACACCAAAAATTTAAGAACACTTTTGTTTTTTTTTTAAACACACAAAATGAAGACATCACAAAAATAAACACTGATTTTTTAAGCAGACACAGAAAATTTAAGAACATTGGTTTTAATTTTTCAAACACACAGCACATGAAGACAACAAACAAATAAATCAAATCAATAAATTTTAAAACATTTAGAGGTAAAGAGATTTCATATACACTTTAAATTTACAAACACTTAAAACGATGATTATATTAACAAATAAATCAAACCAATAATTTAAAAAAAATAAAATTATGAACACTGATTGTATTAACAAATAAATCAAACTAATAAAAAAAAATTATATAATTTTTTAATAATAATAATAATAATAATACCAAACAAATGAAATATACATATAGATACGGATATGAAACCCTAACCCTAATTTCAAACAAAAACTTTGGGTTAGAACAATTTCACAATTCAAAACCCTAATTTCTGAAACCCTAACCCTAATTTCTTATTTCACAATTCAACACCCTAACCCTAATTTCTTATTTCACAGTCAATTGAAAACCCTAAAACATTTTCACAATTCAAAACCCTAATTTCTGAAATCCTAACCCTAATTTCTTATTTCACAATTCAAAATCTTAACCCTAATTTCTGATTTAACATTCAATTGAAAACCCTACAACATTTTCACAATTCAAAACCACAAGATTTTACCAATTCAAAACCACAATTTCAATTCACAAAGCCTATTCTACCTACATTGATATCAATTTCAATTCACAACATTTTCACATTCACAAATCCTATTCTACCAACATTTTTCATCAATTCACAATATTTTCACATTCACAAACCCTTTTCTACCCACATTGCACCCACATTCACATTTTCACAAACACAATAAACACATATAAAATTCAAACTAAGAGAGAGACAGATAGTCATACCAGCGAGAGAGACAACAGAGAGCGACCCACAAAGAGAGAGAGAGAGAGAGAGAGAGAGCAGTGAGCCCACGGACGAAAATAGAGAATGAGAGCAGAGAGAGAGTGTGAGACTAGAGAGAGTGACAGCAGAGACAGAGCGAGAGCAGAGAGAGCGAGAGTAGAGAGTGAGAGACAGCAGATCGGAAGGAACAAAAAGAAAGTGTAAAAGCGTGGTTGCAAATGAGGGGGGTGGGGTTTTTTTTATGAGTTATAAAAGCGTGGTTACAAACCACGCTTTCATTTAAAACTGGATTTTGGTTAAAAGCGTTGTTATCATCTACGCTTTCTTTAGTCAACAGTAAAAGCATAGTTCGTAACCACGTTTTTTGAAATTTTTTTTATTTATTTAAAGCGTGGTTAGAAACAACGCTTTCTGTATAAATCAAATTTCCTTAAAAACGTGGTTTGTAACCATGCTTTCTTAAATTTTTAATTATTCTGAAGAATTTATACTAATATTATTTAATCTCAGTTCGGAAAATATATAATTTATTATATATTATTATGTGTAATTTTGTAAAACAATATAATTATTAAAAGTTTAGGGGTCAAAATATAAATAATAATAATAATAGTAGGTGTGATAGTAAATAAATAAATAATTTTCTGTGGATATACGATAGGGTGTAATTTAATTAGGAATTAATTTATTTATATAATTATATTAAAAGTTAGGTCAAAGTGTAATTATCTTAAATATTTATATAAGATAAGAACGAATCTATATAATTAATTATCGAATCTGTGATTGAATCTAGAGAGGGATTCGGCCTGGCCACGTGTTGGCCAGGTGATGGTTTCACCTCCCTATATAGGGAGGAGGTGCCTGGAAAGAAAGAGAAAGAAAAGGAAGAGAAGGAAAGGAAAAGAAAGAAAGAGAGAAAGGAAGGAAAGAAAAGAAAAAAATAATGGAAGGCGAAAGGGTCTTTAGTAGTAGAAAGAAAGAGTAAGGTATTAAAGTTAAGGTGAGTTATATTATACCTTGAGTCACCAAAATTTATTTTACTTATGTTTTGACTTACCATATTTATTTTATACGAGTTATGTTTTATATACTATTATAAATTATATAAATATTTCAATTACGTGGTTTAATTTCTGAACCCTGTTTGTTAAAAGGAAACCCATGGATATGTTTGTTTTACTTTTAAAGAATATTTGGTTATGACGCTATATACAATTATATTTTGTAAGTACCACCACGGGAGTCCCATACCTTGGGGGATTTAAATAACCATTGGCATCTGTTTGACCACTTTGTGGTCCTCTGTCTGTCATGGATCCATTCACCTCTGTTCTGTACGGAGCTAAGTGCTACACTATTGTGGGAGCCACCTCTAGAATCCGTACGAGCCACCTCTTGAATCCGTATCTCTGTTCTGTGCGGAACAAAGTGCTGTGCGGAGCTAAGTGCTACACTATTGTGGGAGCCACCTTCTAGAATCCGTACCAGCCACCTCTAGAATCCGTACCGTGGTTATGGTTATTTACTTACATAATTTCCTTATTTCAATTCTGCTACTTAAATGAACAGTTTCTGCCACTTAACTGATTTGTTTACATAATCTCAGTTTTGCTACTTAAAGGATTATTTGTTCTGACTAAGTTATCTTAAATGTTTTGGCCTAGCTAACTATCCATGGTTATTTCGTGTCCCTTATACTCTTTGTATAATATTTCTCACTCTGCCATGTGCTTATAGTTGTTTACCACTTTCAGGTGACATGTCAGGACCAACGTGTGGGGTAGGCACAAATCACTTTGTAGACATAGTTCAGCTTTGACAATGCAATTAAATAGAAGCTCCAATGATTATTTTGGTACCCTCATTTAAATATTACTTCCGTTCGCGTTTATTTATTTGTTCAAGAATTGGCTGTAGGTAACTTCAGTTACTGGACATCACGATGCTTAATCCTTGGGTACAAGGAGCGGGTCGTGACAAAAAGTGTGGTTTGTAACCACGCTTTTACGATTTTACAAATTTTCCGCGGTTGGGCTACAAAAACGATGAAAGCGTCGTTTCTAACCACGTTTCAGCTTATTTTGGGAAATCCATCAAAACTAGGCCTAGTTTGGGAAATAGCTTGGTATTTTAGCTTAATCAGGGAAAAGCCTCTGCCTTAAGTTCAAGTCTGACACAATAGGTCTCATAGTAGGAAGTAAGTTTTTCATTAATTTCAAAGTATAATGAATTGACTTATGTACATTCTTTCTTTCTTTTTTTGATAAGATATTTAGATTTCTTTAGAAGATACCAATAATATAAAATATTAATCTATGTTAAACAAACTTGGGATCAAGATTTTTTCCACCGGCGGAAACACGAAATTCAAGTTGAAAGTAAATTACCTAAAAATTGAATAGCTGATCATCACTACAAACATTGTTGATTTCCAAGGGTCTTGCCATGTAGCCAAAACTTGAAGGCGGTTGAATGATTCAATAAGTGGGAAAAGCAACTCCTGCAAAGGAAGGTAGCTCGAACATGTCATCCTAAGGAATAATGCATCAAAATCATACCAAGCTATCTTAAGACCATTAAGCTGTTGAGAATCAACAACCAAAATCATGATAGAGTTCTATGGAACCCAAAACACCAAGGAATCAAATCCTTGATGACTTGTGTCAACATGTATGAGTGAGCCATAAAACCTGAGTAAAGTGTAAGTTGGTTACCAGTCATATCTAATCTAAAAATTTAAATCTAATGGACCAGCTATATCAAGGTGAAGAATATATGGGAAAATATCATATAGGTTTATCTAAAATGGAAAAATAGTTGCTTAACTTCTCCTCATTGTGTTCATAGTCTAGTTGACTGGGACCCTTCAGTATTTTTAAAAGCTGCCATCTACCTAAAGGAGAATGAGGAAAAAGTCTCCCTTTTCTTCAAACACAAAGACTGAACCAAACATGGTTTCTGTGATAAAAAATAATAATAATACAATTTTTACACCTATCTAACTAAATGAAGATGATCTTAAAAATCAAAATAAAAAGTAAAAATCAATTCTTACTAAAAATTATTGTTCTGGCACAAGAAAGCCAAACAAATAGAAAATATTTTTATGAACCTTCATTACAGCTAGATTGGTATCAATGCCCTCCACTTTTACTTGGTCCACAGTTGCTTGTGCAGCTTCTGCCCTTCTCGTGTTCCGCTTGGACTGTTTCACTGCATTTTCTAATGGATTTATTTCACCAATACAAACATCTACAGCTGCATCAAACGCTTCCCCATCAATATCTTCCCAGTGTTCTGATATAAGCCCAAATCTGTGTAGTGTCAAAACTGAAACTGGGAGTTTCAACCCTTGTTTTGCATTTAAAACCCTAACTGAATCGCGTTGGCAAGTGCTGGCATTCATAAGCGCCAAACGAATTGATAGAGTTTCCAAGATCACATCTCCCCCCGAAAGACTTTCAGCCAAGTTAAAACATAGTATGGTTTTGTAATGGGATGAGAAGGTACGAAACGCTTCTCTCACCGCACGATATCGGAAAATACCTAGGATTGCCCTTGCAAGTGCTTCAGATTGTTGAATCCCTTTGAGATTATACTTCTTAATGAACCTGTGAGCACGGAGGATCTCAAGATAGACATCCAACCAGTAGTCCCGTCGTGAATTGCCTTTGAATTCAGGAAACTTCAAATAAACAGGCTCTGATCTGTACAAAAATTTAGTCAAAATCTCAAGATTTGTACCAGTATGCAAGTTTCAAACAAATAAATGTAAACAAAAAACATACATAGATGTTGATTTGTACATCACAGCTTTGTAAAGAGACGAGCACCCAATGGTCCGGTTAATTCAGGCCTTATGACTTGCTTCAGGTCCATTGCCAAATCATATCTGACAGCTTTGTCATGTAAACCAACTCCCAAAGACTCAAAGTACAGCGCATAATTGGTCAGTGTCAACCGCCTTGCCAAATAGATAAATTTTAAAAATAACGAACACATTCCAGAGAGGATATTAATGAAAACATACTGTCAGAGCCTGGCAACAAAGTTCAACACTTGAATTAGTCATTGACTAGGTTATGTAGACTCAACAATTGTTTTGTGTAAATACTTTATGCTTCTGTATCGTAGATTAGATATGCAGCATTGAACTACAATGAACACAAGAACTTAGGATGACAAGGTGTCACAGGCCGACTCTTTTGAATGCACAACAGAATATATTTTTGCCAGTGATGCGCTTGAATTCCAACTTAGTCCAAGCCTGCCTAATTCTTTCAACCATCAAACATCAAGTGTTGAATTTTCACCCCACCCAAGCATATGTAGGCCCAATGCTTTGTCAAGTCCTGCACTTCAAATGCTGCTTTAAGATGGGCTTGCCCCAAGTGGCGCATCCATATGGCCAACCGGTTGCTTCACTGCACCAAGAGCAAGGCGCTTGCCACATTGAAGGGTCCAATATCGCCAAGATGCCTCTTGCTACACAGCTGCACACCTTAATGTTATCAGCAGTGTTGCCCACAATTGAGCCACTTAAGGTTCCCAACTGTGTGCTAGCATAAGCCCTCGACCTAGCTAACAAGCTTCCAACGCATGTTAGGATCTCTTGTTGCGCACATCTCGAATAGTCATGAGGCTCTCCTGTACCCCACACATGACTATGGGTCACTTGCGCACCCACAACATAGTCCTCGTGCACGCTTGACATGCTAACCGTCTACCAAGGGCCATTGCGCACCCAAGGCGTTGCACTAACGTGTTGCACGAGAAAGGCAACATTGGTACGTAGCCCACAAGTAGCATTACACCTTCCCACAAGCTTAGCACAAGGTGTCTCGCATGACATAAAGCTTCATGCCTTTCAAATATTCCCATGAGTAGTGGCGTTGCCATTGAACAACTTACTTTAAGCCACAAGACCCCCACGAGCATGGCCAAATCCAAGCGTATGTCGTGACTCGTGATTTGGCACACGAGGCTTTGTTGGCACCTCGATAGCCCATTCAGTCTAGGATGACAACCCAAGATGCTACAATAATGGGTGCGTGTCCCAAATCTTGCGCCAAGGAGGTGTGTGCAATGTTGGCAAACATGCCCCTTGATGATACTGTCTACGGGGCTTCCAAAACCATATGGAGACCAAAGACGCCGCTATGGATGCCAAAGGCCGGCCCCCAAGTTGCCTTGAGGTTGCCCACTTTGAATAAGGAGACAAGTAGAAGCACACCTTACACCCTTATAATAGTATTTTGAGTCATTTGTTGACTCGGAAAAGGAAACACCACTCTTGTTTGAGGAGTCATAAAGATTTTTCATTAATTTCACAGATTATGAAAAATCACAATTTTAAATTATAGAAACTACATAACTCCATGAATTCCTAATAAAAATCTGATCTCAAAATTCCATTGTTTGACCCCCAAAACCCTATACCAAAGATTTAGCCACGATGTCTCGCCGAGTCGCCTAACATGTACCACATACAGATTGGGTGGGCACACACAGTGCTCAGCATGCAACTCGACATGTACACATTGGAATACTTGGGGCCTATGAAGCACCGACACTTCAAAATAAATGTTGTACAGATGTTGGACACGAGGACACGTATGGGACACGCGACATGTCACATTATTTAATTAATTTGCTTTCAGGAGACACGCTGGGAACACTGAAGGAAACACCAACTAGTTCCCCCCCACCCTTTTCTTTAACTTTTTTGATGGATGTAAGATGTTGAATGTTATTACCTTTTGCTTAGATTTAAATACTTAATAGATCATCCATAAAAAATATATATATAAATGATAAGTGTTAATTTGAAAGTGATTTTTTTAAATATCAAACAAACTAATGTTAGTTTTTGTTAACTTTGATTGTTTATGGATATAATATTAATCTACATAAAAATATATGAAAAAAATATTTTATTGCCGTGTTCCCGTTGTGTCCGTGTCTCTATTTTTTTGAAATCACCATGTCCATATCCATGCTCGTGCCCGTGCCTGTGTCCATATCCATGCATCTTAGCTTAGGGCCATCCTTCTAAGAGACATTGGGGCGTCAAACCATTTTGACTTGGAATCTCGATGCCACACGCATGGGCACTCCCAAAGACCTTGACGAAGCACTCCAAAGGTCACCACATATGTAAGCATCACGGGGTTGGACTATAAAGGTCAACTGACACAAGGCCAAGCCATCTTAGGTAGACTGAACTCAATATTTGAATTGTTCCCTTAAACTCTGCTGAGGACAATTCTAATCAGCTCATTGTCACAATGGAACAGATCATCTGGTATCAGTACAAAACTGATTGAGACAATGTCTCCATAATGAGCAATAATTATATTCATGAGCATATCAATGAGACTGATCTTCATAGCACACAGTCAGAGTGGGCTACAGAGTCATATTTGAATAGCTATATAACAATAGCCAAGTTAAAACCAATCTCACAAAAGGTTTGATCAAATTACAATCATAAATGAAGGACTCACCAGGCCATGCTGATATTCCAATATGTTGCAGAATTAGTTGTGTGGGAACTGTACCATCAACATCTAAAATGAACTCACCCTCAGCAAGCTGAAGGTTGGATGCAGATTGAGGCCCCAGTGTACTTTTTGTTAGCAGATATTTTAATATTATAATGTGTTATTGGTTTGATTTGTTTTCTTTCCCTCCAAGTTTTCATTGTCTTTCTCTACAAGTCTTCAAGTCTTCCAAGGAAGTTGCCTACCAATTTCCTTCCTATTTTTATCCTCCAAGTTTTTGCCAAGTCAAGTCTCTTTCAAGTCTTCCAAGAGTCAAGTCTTCATACCTATCCTCCAAGCATCTTCCAAGGAGCCTCCAAGCAACTTCCAAGAAGGATCCTCCAAGAAACTTGTCCACCAAGTTTCATCTTCCATAAATTGAGCTAATCTCCTATCTTGGAACACATGAGAAGAAGTTTTGGTTGCTTTATTATGTCTTGTGTGAGATTATAAGGCAAATAAAAAAGGGTGTATGTGATAAAGCTTTGGGTTCAACCAATTGTGCAGTATTTGTGAACCATACGACTTAGTCGGGCTGTTGTATCCTAGGGGGGACAAGTCAAGGTTTTTTCTGCTGCACCGGTGTGAGGCTTTGCCTAACCGCAGAGAGCTTGAATCTCTTTAAAGAGAATAAATTTCCTGCGCCTCAACCCTTACAATAGTTATTGTAATTTTTATTATTTGTATTTTTTTGGTATTTTATTTGTAATTATCACCATCAATTTTAAGGAGATTCAAATAGCAAAAAGTCATGGAACCAGTACTGGAGAAACCCAACGAGAATACCGGCGATCTCAACAAGCCCTTCCGGTTCAAGGGAGCCCATTTCAAGAGATGGAAAGGCAAGGTGCTTTTCTACCTCAGTCTTCTCAAGGTGGCCTATATCCTGATCGAGAAAAATCCGAACAAAGTCCCCACTAAAGAGATAACCGACGAGGAGTATGCTGCTCATCTTGAAGAAATCGAGAAATACAACACAGATGAGTATAAATGTCGATATTATCTTTTGAATTGTCTTTCAGATCAATTTTATGATTATTATGATACTACTTACACCACTGCCAAGAAAATTTGGAAAGCCTTGTAGAATAAATATGACACTGAAGAGGCAAGTGCTAAAAAATATGCTGCAAGCCGCTTTTTTCGCTATCAGATGATAGATGGAAAATCAGTGGTGGAGCAAGTACAAGATTTTCAGATGCTAGTAGTTGAAGTTAGATCTGAAGGCATCAAAATTGGAGACAATCTTGTTGTAGCAGGTATTGTTGACAAACTACCATCGTCTTGGAGGGAGTTCCAGAATTCAATGCGTCACAAGCAAAAAGAGACATCCTTGGAGACTCTAATCACACGGATTCGGGTGGAGGAGGAAGCACGAGGACAAGATGCGCTTATGACACAAGAGCATTCCACTGCAAAGGTAAATTTAACTTCTAGAAATACTTTACCTAAAGGTCGATTTCATAAAAATAGTCACTTGAAGCCAGTTAAGAAAATTTGGAAAAATACTGGAAAGCCACAAAATAAAAATTACCCGAGACAAAAGAAATGAAACCAAGAACCTCCTTCACAAGATCTGACAAATGTGACATGTTTTGTGTGTGGCAAAAGTGGGCATATTGCTCGAACTTGCAAATTTCGGAAACAACAGTCTCGACCACAGGCTAATGTTACCAAGGAACCATTTGTGGCTATAATTACAGATATTTTTATGATTCAATCTGTCGAAGGGTGTGGGTAGACTCTGGTGTCAATAGGCATGTTTGCTATGATAAAGATTGGTTCAAAGATTTCACTCCTTTTAATGAGGAGAGAATTGTTATGCTTGGTGACTCCAGTTTAACCAAGGTGCTCGGGTGTGGAGATGTTAAGCTGAATTTTACCTCTGGACGTGTGCTTGTTTTAAAAGATGTGTTGTACACATCGTCCATGAGGAAAAATTTGATGTCAAGTTATTTGCTCAACAAAGCTGGTTTCAAGCAAACTACTGAATCTAACCAATATGTAATTACTGAAAAAGGCATATTTGTGGGGAAAGGGTATGCCTGTGATGGAATGTTTAAATTAAATGTTGAGAATAAGAAAGTACATGTTTCTGTTTACATGCTGTCTTCTATGAATTTTTGGCATGCTCGTCTGTATCATATTAATAGTCGATATATGAGAGTCATGAGTAGTTTAGGATTAATTCCCAGACTAATAAATAAGTTTGAGAAATATGAAGTTTGCAGTCAAGCAAAAATAACTAAAAGGCCTCATAAAAGTGTGGTGAGAAATACAAAATTGTTAGAATTAATTCACAGTGATTTATGTGAATTTGAAGGAATTTTAACACGTGGTGGAAATAGATATTTTATCACTTTTATTGATGATTTTTCAAAATACACTTACGTATACTTGTTGAAAAATAAAAGTGATGCTTTTGAAAAATTTAAAGAATTCCTTTTTGAAGTTGAAAATCAATTCGGTAAAAAGATTAAAAGGTATAGAAGTGATAGAGGCCAGGAGTATGAATCTTTTGGATTCAACTCTTTTGCTCAGTCTTTGGGAATAATTCATGAAACTACTCCACCATATTTACCTGCATCGAACGGTGTAGCAGAAAAGAAAAATAGAACTTTAACTGGTTTAACAAATGCTATGCTAATTGAAGTAGGTGCTCCTTCAAATTTGTGGGGAGAAGCAATTTTAACTGCATGTTATGTCATGAATAGAGTGCCACATAAAAAAACAAAAGTTACACCTTTTGAGTTGTGGAAAGGGCATAAGCCAAATTTGAGATATTTGAGGGTTTGGGGTTGTCTAGCTTTTGTTAGACTGGTGGACCCTAAAAGACCTAAATTAGGTGTGAAAGCTGCCACTTGTGCTTTTCTTGGATATGCAACAAATAGTACAGCCTATAGATTTTTTGATATTGAAAACAAAATAATTTTTGAATCAGGTGATGCAATTTTTCATGAAGAAAAATTTCCTTTTAAATCTAAAAATGGTGGGGGTCAAAATTATCAAGAAAATATTTTATCTGAAACTGGTTCCTCTACTCCTCTTTTACAAAACCAAGATCCTATAGTTTTGAACCTAGAGGGAGTAAAAGAGCCAGATTAGAAAAAGATTTTGGCCATGATTATTATGTTTTTAATATGGAGGAAACTCCATTAACTTTACAAGAAGCTTTGGCATCTCCTGACTTTGTTTTTTGGAATGAGGCTGTAAATGATGAGATGGAATCATTATTATCCAATAAAACTTGGGTATTAGTAGATTTACCACCAGGTTGTAAAACAATTGGCTATAAATGGGTTTTGAGAAAAAAATTTAAACCGAATGGAATTATTGATAAATATAAAGCAAGGCTTGTTGCAAAAGGTTTTAAACAACAAGCAGATCTCACTACTACAAAAATAGTTAAAGATCACACTTTGACAAAAAAAAAAGATCTCACTTTTATTGGAAGTGTGATAAAAAAAATAGATTGATATTTTAATCACACTTAATTTGATTGAGTGTGATAATATTTATTTTTTATGTCACTTTTCAATTAAGTGTGATTATATATATATTTTTTAATCACACTTTCTAATTAAAGTGTGATTATATATACACTACTACTTTTTAATCACACTTTTTAAACAAGTGTGATTATATATATATATTTTAATCACACATTCTAATTAAAGTGTGATTATTTATATATTTTTTAATCACACCTTCTAATTAAAGTGTGATTATATATATACTACTACTTTTTCATCACACTTTTTAAATAGGTGTGATTATATATATATTTTTTAACCATACATTCTAATTAAAGTGTGATTATTTATATATTTTTTAAGTCACACTTTCTAATTAAAGTGTGATTATATATACATACTACTTTTTAATCACACTTTTTAAATAGGTGTGATTATATATATATTTTTTAACCACACATTCTAATTAAAGTGTGATTATTTATATATTTTTTAATCATACCTTCTAATTAAAGTGTGATTATATATACACTACTACTTTTTAATCACACTTTTTAAATAAGTGTGATTATATATATATATATTTTTTAATACCACATTTTAATTAAAGTGTGATTATATATATTACTACTTTTTAATCACACTCCCTAAATAAGTGTGATTGTATAAAATATTTCAATTTGATTTTTATATAAAATATACAACTCCCAAATCCGCGCCTCTATTCTACCCATGAATGATAGAGACGACTCACTACTAGAAAATGAGGCTTTAGACACGGAACTTTTTCACCAATTTTTTCATCTTTCTATCTCTCTGTCTCTGTCTCTCTTCTTTCTCTCTCTCTCTCTCTCTCTCTCTCTCACTCATCACTCTTCTCTGTCTGTCTGTCTCTCTCTTTCTCTTTGTGTCTCTCGTCCATCTCTATTCTGTTAATCTCTCTCATCTCTCTCTCTGTCTCTCTCTCGTTTATCTCTTTTAGCTCTTTTTTTTCTCTCCCTCTCTCTTTGTCTATATATTTTCACACATTTTTTCATCTTCCTCTCTCTCTTCTCTTTCTCTCTCTCACTCATCACTCTTTTCTTTCTGTCTATCTATCTCTCTCTCTCTCTTGAGTCTCTCACTCATCTATCTCTTCTCTCATCTCTTTTTTCTCTCTGTCTCTTTCGCTTATCTCTTTTCTCTCTATCTCTCTCTGTCTCTCTCGCTCATCTCTCTTCTCTCTCTCTCTCGTTCATCTCTCTTCTCTCTATGTCTCTTTCGCTCATCTTTCTTCTATCTATCTCTCTTCTCTCTCTGTATTTTTTCTATCTCTCACTCTTTATCTTTTTGTCCCTCTCTCTCTCTCTTCTCTTTGTCCCTCTCTCTCTCCCACTGTGTTCACGTTGCTCACTCTCTCCCTTCTGTCTTCTCTATTTACTGAGCTCCCTCTCGATTTATTTATCCACTACAAGAAAATGCACTTTTAGCGACCACTTTGTCTCTCTCTCGCTCATCACTCTGTCTTTGTCTCTCTCTCTCTCTCTCTCTCTCTTTCTCTCTCTTCTATTTGTCTCTCACTCATTTTTCTCTCTCTCACCACCCATCTCCTTTACCACCTTCACTACTACTGCAAATGCCATTCCACTACCACCATTACTACCACTGTCGCCACTTCACTTCTACGACTACCATTGCTACTACCATTGCCACCACCACCACTACTGCCACTACTACTACCATTGCCTCTCCTTCACCCTTGCCACTTCATCTACTCTACCACTACCACAACTTCACCACTAATCTCTTTCACCACCACTACCACCACTACCATCTCTTATCCACCACATTCACCACTACTGCCACTACTACTACCATTACCTCTCCTTCACCTTTGCCACTTCATCTACTCTACCACTACCACAACTTCACCACTACCACTACCACCACCACCACCACCACCACCATCATCTCTTATCCACTACCTTCACCACTACTGGCACTCCCTATTCTCTACAAAAAAAAAAAAAAAAAAAATTCATTAACTACAAAAATATATATATATATTTTAACAAAAAATAATTTTTTTTGACGACGGCAACTTCTGTCGCAAAAAAAAAAAAAGAAAAGAAAGTTAAACGACATTATTTTGTTATTTAAATTTTATTTCTGACAAAAAAAAATATTTTTTATTCCCGCCCGTTTTTGTTTTCCATTCCCGCTCTATTCTCTCTCTCTCTCTCTCTCTCTCTTTTATCCGTCTCTCACTCATCTCTCTCTCTCTCTCACCACCCATCTCTTCTACCACCTTCACCACTATTGCAAACGTCATTCCACTACCACCACTACTTCCACTGTCGCCACTTCACCTCTACGACTACCATTACTACTACCATCGCCACCACTCCACTACCACCACTACCACTACTGCCACTACTACTACCATTACCTCTCCTTCACCCCTGCCACTCCATCTACACTGCCACTATCACAACTTCACCACTAATATCTTTCGCCATCACCACCACCACCACCATCATCTCTTATCCACCACCTCCACCACTAATGTCGCTCCCTTTCCTCTACCACAAAAAAATAGTTCATGATTTTTAGTAACAAAAAAAAATAGGCCGTAGAAAAATATTTTTCATTGACCATAGAAAATTAACTTTTATTTTAGTAGAAAATATTTTTCATTAAAATATTACCCCTACTTCTACCAAATAAAAAATAATAATAATATTTTGTTTAATTAAAATAAAAATGAAACAAATAAATTTTCAATCTTAGTAACTAAAAAAAAATGAAATTTTTTTCATTAACTACAAAAAAAATTTATTTTAACACTTTGTCTCTCTCTCGCTCATCACTTTGTCTCTGTCTGTCTGTCTCTCTCTCTTTCTCTATCTCTCTTCTCTATCCGTCTCTCACTCATCTCTCTCTCACCACCCATCTTCTCTACCACATTAACCATTACTGCAAATGCCATTTTATTATTACCACTACTACCACTGCAAATGTCACATTGATCACAAAAAATTAACTTTATTTTAATAGAAAATATTATTCCTACTTCTACTAAATAAAAAAAAATAATAATTTTTTATTCATTAAAATAAATATGAAATAAATAAATTTTTAACCTTACTAAATGAAAAAATAAAAATAAAAATTCATTAACTATAAAAAAATTATTTTAATAAAAAATAATTTTTTTTAGCAATGACATCCTCTGTTGGAAAAAAAAAAAAAAAGTCATTTTATTATTTAAATATTTGTAATGAAAATAAAAATAAAAAAAATCCAAAAAAATTTCCAAAACCCCCCTTTCTTTTTTCCATTCCCGCCCAGGTTCCCCCCCTCCCTCTTTCCATTCCCGTTCCCCCCTCCCCAAAAATCCAAAATCCCCAATCTGTTTCTTGTTTTCCATTCCCGTTCCCCCCCCCCCCCCCCCCCAAAAACCAAAAATCCCCAATCTGTTCAACCAAAATCTCCAATCGGGTTCTCCCCCCCCCAAAACCCCAACCTCTTCATCCAAAATCCCCCCCGAAAAAACCTAAAATCCCCAATCTCTCATTCCGTTTATCTCTCTACCCATTTGTCTCTCTAGGTTTTAGGGTTTTGAGTGTGAGAGAGATGGGGCAACAGTCTTTGATCTACAGCTTCGTGGCTAGAGGAACAGTGGTTCTCGCCGAATTCACTGGAAATTTTACGAGCATTGGTTTCGCTTCTTCAAGGACCATTGGTGATCCTACTTAAAAGGTGTGATCTAAATGTTTTTAACCACACTCAAAAAGTGTGATCTAAAGTTTTTAATCACACTTAAAAAGGTGTGATCTAAATGTTTTTAACCATACTTAAAAGGTGTGATCTAAATGTTTTTAACCACACTTAAAAGGTGTGATCTAAAGTTTTTAATCACACTTAAAAGGTGTGATCTAAATGTTTTTAACCACACTTAAAAAGTGTGATCTAAATGTTTTTAATCACACTTAAAAGATGTGATGAAAGCATTTTTTAATGACACTTAAAAAGTGTGATTAAAAATGACCATTTTTAATCACACTCCTAAAGACCACACTTTAATAAAACTTAAAAGGTGTGATTAAAAAACATACATCACACCAAAAAAGTGTGATCTTTATCTATATTTGTAGTAGTGTCTTGACTTTTTTGATACATTTTCTCCTGGTTACTAGAGTCACACCCATTAGATTATTAATTGCAGTGGCTGCAATTCATGATTTAAAAATTCATCAAATGGATGTTAAAACGGCCTTTTTAAATGGAGACCTAGGTGAAGAAATCTATATGGATCAACCTAAGGGTTTTGTGGAACCCGGTCAAGAAAGCAAAGTGTGCAAGCTAGTTAAATCCCTATATGGCTTAAAACAGGCCCCTACGCAGTGGCATGAGAAATTTGATTCCTGCATGATTGAGAATGACTATAAAACGAATGAATGTGATAAATGCATCTACTATAAATCTGAAGAAAATTTACATGTCATTATTAGCCTCTATGTGGATGATTTACTTATATTTGGCTCTAATTTGCATATCATCGTGGAAACTAAAAATATGCTGAATAACCATTTTGATATGAAAGATCTTGGTGAGGCCAATTATATTTTGGGAATGAAAATTACCAAAACCTGTGATGGTATATTTCTTGTTCAGTCGCATTATGTTGAGAAAATTTTGAGAAAATATAATTTTTATAAGTGCAAGCATGTTCTTACTCCTTTTGATCCTCATGTGCGTTTATTTCCTATTGAAAATGATGAGGATGTAATTAATCAAAAGGAATATGCTAGTATAATTGGTAGCTTGCGTTATGCGACTGACTGTACTAGACCTGACATTGCCTATACAGTTGAAGTACTTAGCAGGTTTACTAGCAAGCCTGGTAGTGATCACTAGCTAGCCATTGAGCGGATTATGAAATATCTATCTGGTACTATAAAATATGTCTTGTTTTATAATAAGTATCCTGCAGTACTTGAAGGTTATAGTGATGCGGACTGGAATACCTTGTCAGGTGATTCATTATCAACCACTGGTTACTTATTTACATTGGAAGGTGGTGCTATAAGTTCGAAATCGAAAAAACAAACCATTATTGCTAATTCAACAATGGAGGCTGAGCTTATTGCTTTAGCTACAGCCAGTGAAGAAGCAAATTGGTTAAGAGATTTGTTAAATGAAATTTCTTGTTGGGGAAAACTGATTCCACCTATATTGATTCATTGCGATAGCACCGCAGCAATTGGTCGAGTTAATAACCGTTATTATAACGGTAAATCCAGACCTATCAGAAGAAAACACAGTATTGTGAGATATTATATGAATAATGGCATCATAAATATGGATTCTATTAAATCTAGTGATAATCTTGCAGATCTATTAACTAAGGCCTTAGCAAGAGATAGAGTCTGGAATACATCGAGGGAGATGGGGTTGAAGCCCATTGAATATAGCAGGAGCCATGTATGAGGATACTCAACCCAGGGACCAGAGATCCTGTAACTGGGTTCAATGAGAAAAACGATCATATGATGGCCGTGAGAAATGCATTAAATTATTTTTTACCCATCCCTATGATGTAAGTGCATTTATCCTGTAACGCTGTAGAGATTGAGTTATTAAAAAACTCTTAATGAATTTCTGTAGCTCTTATTGAGTGGGGTGTTATAGTTATAGAAGCATCATTGACAGAATTCACCTATGTGAGTGTGGTAGTGGGGCCGCTACCTATGAGATTTGGGCAAATTCTCAAACACACTCATAAATCCTGGGATCACATAAGGCCGTACTGTGCTAGCTTTTAAAGCTTATGTGAACACCTGCAATATTATGTGTGTGCAATAATTATTTATTTCCCTTAAGTAGTCATAGTTCAATGCTGAGCATACTATTGGTTCTGGAGTAGATATTATTGTTTCACTAATGGAGGTTCAATGCAGAGCACACCTACCATGATGCATAATATCCTTATTTGTCTAATAATCTCAGTTTTTGTTACCTATAATATTAAAATAGGTGGGGCAATGTTAGCAGATACTTTAATATTATAATGTGTTATTGGTTTGATTTGTTTTCTTTCCCTTCAAGTTTTCATTGTCTTTCTCTACAAGTCTTCAAGTCTTCCAAGGAAGTTGCCTACCAATTTCCTTCCTATTTTTATCCTCCAAGTCTTTGCCAAGTCAAGTCTCCTTCAAGTCTTCCAAGAGTCAAGTCTTCATACCTATCCTCTAAGCATCTTCCAAGGAGCCTCCAAGCAACTTCCAAGAAGGATCCTCCAAGAAACTTGTCCGCCAAGTTTCATCTTCCATAAATTGGGCTAATCTCCTATCTTGGAACACATGAGAAGAAGTTTTGGTTGCTTTATTATGTCTTATGTGAGATTATCAGGCAAATAAAAAAGGGTGTATGTGATAAAGCTTTGGGTTCAACCAATTGTGCAGTATTTGTGAACCATACGACTTAGTCGGGCTGTTGTATCCTGGGGGGACAAGTCAAGGTTTTTTCTGCTGCATCGGTGTGAGGCTTTGCCTAACCGCAGAGGGCTTGAATCTCCTTAAAGAGAACAAATTTCCCTCGTCTCAGCCCTTACAATAGTTATTGTAATTTTTATTATTTGTATTTTCTGGTATTTTATTTGTAATTATCACCAACACTTTTCATAGCTTTAATTACCCTGCAATAAAAATAGGAGCAACTGACTTGAGTATTCAATCAGAATCGTCTTATTATCCTTGAACTCTTGTCCATCTCTTCTTTTCTCTTCCAGATTTAGTTTTTAGTACAACCAAGTATACAAAATAAATATTTGTTCCCAAGGATTAATTAAAAAGAAACAAACATGCCTTTAATATAGTCAATATGAAGATTGCTTAAGCAATTAATTTATACCAAACCTAAATTTATTTTATTTTGTAGATATACCAAACATAAAATATGTAGTCCTCAAAGAACAAAATTTTCTATTGTTTCCATCGAAACAACATACTCGTTTCCATTTCCTAAGAGACCAAAACCAAACACTATCAGATAACATTATTACAATGTTTCCACCAAAAGAAAGAACTCATCAAAAGACAACGAAACATAGTGAAACAATAAGTTGCGATGACACAAATTTAGAATCTTTCAGAGATGCTTTTATAGATAGTAAATTTTTAAGGGAAAAAAAGGAGATAAAATGTCTTATTTTACTATATTAATAAGAGTTATTATAATAACATTAGTATAGTAATAATATTTTACTTATAGAAATACTATTATCATTACTATCTTAGTAAATTTGTTTAATCTTACTTTGTTGGAATCTCACAGTAACAGAATTATATGTACTTGTATTTGATAAACTCAATATATTTGACAAAACTTCAACAAATTTTTGTTCATGGCAACATTTACTTTTTAATTTTACATTTGTTCCTTATGTGAATCTAAAATTCTAAATATGTTTAATTAATCAATTATTAGTCTTTTATACATTTAGATAAGTTTTATTTTGTGTTTTAAATGTTTTCATGTATGTTCAATTTCTTTTCTTATTTTTCGAAACGCTTCCAAAATGTTTTCATTTCCATGCTAACCGAAACGAAATTTTGATCCTAGGTGGTCCTTGACGACTAAGAGGATTGAACAAAAAGTTTCTAGCCATGCATAAAAAATAATCAACCTCATCCAAACAAGAGAACTGAAAAGGTTCTTGAAGGTGCACCGTAAGATTCAATAACACCTGATGCATAAAAATTTTGATCCTAGATTGTTAGAGTTACTACAAACGAATTAAGACATCCAAAGAAGACCCTGAAAGTATGGGGTTAAGGTGGCTAGTGTCAGTACAAACTACGCCCAAATAATTCACGAATTCCATTGAACCCCATTTCTGCATCCCTCCCAACCAAAAAAAAAAAAAAAAAAACTTGCACTTAAACAAGTGTTCTTAGCTCGAGGAGCTGACCATACTTCTCAAGTGTTCGAAGGTACTAGTCATATATGAGAAAATGAAGTCGATGACTAGAAGAACTAGTCAGTGCATCAAAAAGATTGTGGACAGTGATTATATCTGCAATAACAGCACAGGCAGGAGCTATCCGTGCAAAAGCCTCTGTCCCAACAGTCTTCTTGTTATCAACCTGATGAAAAGTGAAATGAATGAGCACACAAGACCGACACAACAGACCGCTAAGGATTTACCCTAAACCAACTTACCCAAAAGAAAGAGTTACCCTACACCAAATATTACCGTCAGCGAAAAAAGGCCCTATATTTTTAAAGCAACAAAATAAAAATGAGAAGACCACCTGAACAGCCATTTTTGTAGAACTAGAATAAAATAATGACCACCCATCCTCATCCTCCACTTCCTGGTTACTGCAAGAAGCAGTTTCCTGTCATTGGGAAAAGTTAAGGCTGCATTTTCAATCCAGAAATGAAAAAACATTTTCATTCCATACTCTGAAATTCCTAACAAACAATCAAGAAAAGGCACCACTAACAATATAAAACATTAAAAGTTCGCCAAAATATCTAGAGAAAATACGATAGGTTTCCTACTGTGTCTGGGAAACACACCTAGGAATTATGAAAGCGTGATCAGAAAACACGCCTTTACTTAAGAAAGCGCTGTTACTATTAGCGCTTTCAGCATGTTTCTGGCCCAGACAGTGGAATTATGAAAGCGTGGTTAGAAAACACGCCTTTACTTAAGAAAGTGCTGTTACTATTAGCGCTTTCAAGTAATGATAGTGCGATTCGGAAACATGCTTTTAACAGAAACCCGTTATGAAATGGCTCACCCCCCTCATTTGCAACCATGCTTTCTACCTCCTCACTTTCTTTTCTCCCAAAACCCCAACCAGAGGCAACCTTCCTCACTCTCTCTGTCGCTCTCTACCTCTCTCTCTCTCTCTCTCTAGGTCACTCACAGTCACTCTCTCTCTCTCTGTTGCTCTCTGCTTTCTCTCTCTGTCTCTGGGTTGCTCACAGTGACTCTCCATCTCTCTGTCGCTCGCTACACCATCCTCCATCTTTCTAAGTTCGTCTCTCTCACAGGTATGTGGCACTCTCTCTCTTTCTCTCTCTCTCTCACAGTTTGAATTTTATTTATGTTAATTTTGTTTGTGAAATGCGAATGTAGGTAGAATAGTGAGGGAGGAAGTTTGGAAGATACCAACGTGGGTTAGGGCTAGGGTTCTGTGAATTCAAATTGGGGTTTTGAGAGAGTTAGGGCTAGGGTTCTGTGAATTCAATCCAATGGTACATAGCTTTTGCCAAAGTGATAATCAATTTTTTTCCAAAGGAATGTGAATTCAATCTAGTGGTACCCCATTTTTTTGAGATGTATTATAGAACTTTTCTAAATTATTTATATTTTATACTTTCATCATGCAAATCTTTCATAACAACTAAATAATGATGGTGAGATTTAAATGAGGAGGAAGAACCCAATCTAAGGTAATGAGAGGATTTGATAATAAATTGGAAAATATGAGCACCTTTGTAAGGTGACAATGTAAACAAAAGTAGGGCGATAATGGATTGAAAAAAAGTACATTTGAAGGCCAAACATTTTATGAATGCTGAAGCATGGTTGGAGTGTTTCATTGTGAAAAGGAAATACATTTGAGTTTGTGGTTACTCCTCTTATATTGCCGCTTTGGCACTGTCTTATCTTTGCCTAACAGTGTCCACATTCCCCTGGAAAATAAGATGCATGGGTTCATGGGCTAAAATTAGTTCATTGTAATTCTCATCAAAAAGCATGTTGCAGTGCCTTATTGCTCCCCATTTACCCTCAGATAGCAAATCACTGGGACAACACTTCTTTTAGGAGTTGAAGGCTTTATTCTATTATTTGCAGGATTATTTCACCAAGTATTACATGCTTATTCTAAACCAATTTTATTTAGGATGCCCTTGTGGAAGATAATAAATTGCAAGACTTGATGACTATTATTGCTAAGTTATTGGTAGATTAAGAAGCTGTGAATGGCATGCTTATTTACCAGATTCTGGTTTTTATTTTTGGATAGAGATCTTATTTATGCACATCTTTTAAACCTGCCCTTTAAATCCTTCTAATGAAAGTGATATGGAAAGGAGCATGGTGTAATTTGTAACAACCCTCATCTTGACTTAGCCATGCTTGCATGCATTTTTGTATGATCTCGTCTTGTCATGTTTATAAATCTTGTTATCTTGTTTTGCCTTGCTTTGTTATGTGTTACTTGCTTGATCTTGTACCTTGCTTGGGGTGTAGCCGAGGTCATCATGAGCTTAGTTCACCTTTGAACCTTTGTACTTGGAACCGTTTTGGAACCCCAGTTGACCTCCATCTCCACCCCGGCATGTTTGCCGAGATGTCACTCTTTGGGCCGAAGTGTTTAGAGCCAAGGCCGAGATGTTTTGTACTAGTGATCTTTGTCCTTGGGCAGGTATGGCCTAGATCGAGATGTGGCACACCCAGGCCAAGGTGTGGCACAGCTTAGTCAAGTGTCGTCCTCCCTAGCCGATGTCTTTGTTGACCTGTTGCTGAAGCTTTGTCTTTAGCCGATGTCGTTACTTGCCGATGTGTCTTGCCGTCAAGCTTGTTGAATACGCTTTGTCAGGGATTTGTCTAATCAATCAGTCACCTTTTTGAGTTGAACCAACCCGGTAATGCCACGTGTCCGAGCTGAAGGTTAAGACAGCCGGCAGACTTAGAAACAAATCATTTTGTCTCAAATCTTTGTTTTAGAGAGAGAAGCTCTAGAAGTAGAAGGAAGGAGTTTTAGAGTGAGAAGTAGAGTTCCGAGCTTGATCTTTGTGGATCGAACCGTTGGATTTGAGTTTTGAGGTTAGATTCTTGCTCTACTCTGATTGTTCTTATTGGTTACCGAGCTGCATTGCATGATCGCATTTGTTTTGCATGCCATGCATTGGTTCGAAGTTGGTTTTTGAAAGAGAAAATGATGTTTATGTGTTCTTGAAGGAAAGCCTCGTTTTGATCCGAAAGTTTGGAACAAGAATCATGTTTTCGTATTGTTCTTGCATGATCTTCTTGCATGGGTACCCAGGTCCATGTTTCGAACTCATGGCATGAAATCTTGGACTTCGTAACAAGTTAAGGTCTTTGCATTCATCTCCTTCATGATCATGTTCGTCATGTTCTTCATGTTTTTCAAAGGGAAACCCAGGTTTTCCCGACTCGGCCTTTGGATGTGGCCATCGGGACCACACCTCGGCAAGACCTGGATGGTACCCAGTGTGTTTCCATGAGGTGGAAAACAGTGTTTTAACTCCCAGCATGTTTTGCTTTGTTATTGACTTGGATTTGGTGAGAATGCCGAGGTCATTCGCATGCATGTAAAGCTTGTTTTGAGAATGTGATTTACCATGTGATTTGTCAGGGCTTTGATCTTTGCTTTGAGCCGACACCTGAGAAGAGCTAGGTGAGTGGTGCTTTTAATAAAGCTATGTTATACTGTTTTGATAAATCTTGTCTTGCTTTGTTTTGATGAAAGTATTTGTTAAGCATGAATGATTAGCCTGTTTCGATGTATCAAGTATAAGCCTTGTCTTGATGTTATCTTGAAAAGTCCCTTGGCTGGAGGACTCTAAACTTTCGCAGCACTAAGTATAAAAGGATACGGTCCTTTCCTGGAACACAAGTCCCTTGGCTGGAGGACTCTAAACTTTCGCAGCACCATTTGTCAAAAAGGGCTGCGGGCCTAAGTGACACCAGTCTCTTGTATTAAAAAGGATACGGTCCTTTCTTGGAAAAAAAACCATTGTGTTAAAAGGGGGCTACGGGCCTAAGTAACACAAGTCCCTCGTGCTGGAGGACTCTAAACTTTCGCAGCACCATTTTGTCTAAATCGATTACGGATCGTACAGTCCTTTGTTTTGCCATTAATGGATTACTACACGGACTATTTGTTTGGAAAGCTTTTGGCTATGTTTTGCCTGATGTCAGTGAACATCCCTGGAAACTTGTAAGACTTGATAGATGAATACGGTTCATCCCTTGATTTGGTAAATCTTGATTTGTGTTTTGCCGATGTCAGTGAACATCCCTGGAAACTTGTAAGACTTGATAGATGAATACGGTTCATCCCTTGATTCGGTAAATCTTGATTTGTGTTTTGCCGATGTCAGTGAACATCCCTGGAAACTTGTAAGACTTGATAGATGAATACGGTTCATCCCTTGGCTTGGTAAAGTTTTGTTGTGTTTTGCTTGGAAAGGATCTCGACTAATATTTGTATGGTTTTGGCATGCTTTGTTTCGTAAAGACTTCGGCTATATTCATGCAAAACCTTTATTATTAGTACCATTCACTGAGTTTCCATACTCACCCTCTCTATATATATGTAGGTGATGAGCAGGACGGCGGTGACGCCTAGATATGTTTACAAGCTTGTTTTGGATTCTTGATTTACGTCGGCCTTGTTTTGCATTCTTGTCGGCGATGCTGCTTTACACCGGCATTTTGTGTTTATGTCGGCTTTTGTACTTACGTCGGCCAATCTTGAAAATCATGCTTCTTGGCTTGTATTTCCTGTATTTTGTACATGCCGGCTTAGAAGCCTTTTGATCAAGATGTGATTTGTATTTTGTTATTTATGGATTGGTTGTAAGATCATATTGTATATGTCTTCTCATTTGATCTACGCACAGCTCTTATGGACCACTTGTATTTTGATTTATTGCTTCTGCATTTGTAAGCCCCTATGTGTACTCGGTTGTGTGTGGATTTTGATAAGTTGGCCTTCGGTAATCACGGATTACTGGCCATCACGGCACCATCCTATAGAGCATGTGTTGTTATGATTGAGAATGTTGAATTGTTAGTTGACTTAATGCCGTTGGACATAGCTCATTTTGATGTTATACTGGGAATGGATTGGTTAGTAGCGAATTACGTATCTATTAATTGTGTTTCGAAAAGTGTCACACTGAAACCCCCAAATCTAGCCGA